>JAODJW010000038.1:18191042-18201524 GCA_026777045.1 Hyperopisus bebe
TCACAGACACATATCCATAAATTGAAAAATGAGTGAAACAAATAAACTGTCTCCTAATTTTTTCCATAGCTGTATTTTCAGGGCACTTGAAAAATAGTTATGGCAAGTGGAGTTTTCAGAATAATAATAATTATTATTATTATTATTATTATCTTAAATTTAATCAAGTAAAAGTGGCCAATGCAGCCTTGTGTTCACGAAACACACAGAAGTCTGTCATTCACACATTGTACATTGTTAAGATTTTAAAGATTTTTTTCCTACTATACTACAGAACTGGCCAAAAGTATATTGCTACCTTTACACTTTACACAAAAGAATCACAATTTACCGCCAAATAAGTTGAAACTGACAAAAGGAATTGGCATCCACCATTACTTATCCCGTAAAGCAGACACGTTGCTTTTGATTTATGATTAAAACTATTGTTATAAACAGAATAAATGAAAAACCCAGGGACAAAATAATCGGTACCCCTAACTTAATATTTAGTAGCACAGACCTCTGAGGGAATAACTTGATCAGTCTTTCTCTATTCATCTCCGAATTAGCCTTCAGCACTTACCAACTGGCAATTTAGCTCACTCTCTTTCAGCAAACAGCTCCAGTTCTCAGGTTTGATGGGTTCCTTCTCTCAACTCGGAGTTTCGGCTCTTTTCGTAAATGTTCATATGGATTCCGATTACGACTCATGGCAGGCCACTTCAGAATCGTCCCATTTTTTCTTTTCAGCCATTCTTGGGTGGGGGCCTTTATCTTGCTGCAGGACCCATGACCTGTGACTGAGACAGAGCCCTCTAACACTGGGCAGTACGTTTCGCCCCAGAATGCCTTGACAATCTTCTGATTTCATTTTGCTCTGCACAGAATCAAGGTACCTGGTGCCAGAGGCAGTGAAACAACCTCATAACTACAATCAGCCTCCTCCATGTTTCACGATTGGATGGGTGTTCTTGTCTTTGAATGCGTCGTTTTTGTCTTCTGTAAACATAGACCTGCTGTGACAGAAGAACCATGGCTTGTCAACATGCATTTTAGCAAACTGCAGTTGGCCTTTTTGTGTCTGTCTTTCAGACGTGGAATCTTCCTGGCTCTTCTATCAAGGAGCCAACATTCACACAGACAGCGACAGATGGTGCAAATTGAAACTTTTGTACCTTGATCTCAGAGGTCAGCCTGGATCTGTTTGGAAGTTTTTCTTGGTTCTTTCTCCACCATCCAAATTCAACATCTGGTTACCCTGTGGTTAAATTTCCTCTTGGGCTCACACCCAGGCCGGTTGCCTACTGTCCTATGGACCTTAAACTTCTTGACATTATTAGCAGCCGTGGCCATGGGAGCACAACATTCTTTGGGGATAATCTTGTAGCCTTTATTTCAACTAGGCTTGGCTGTTACTTAATTCCTTTCCTTCTCTTGTCAATGTTCAGTGTGATGCACACAATGACACAGAACAGCAGAGTATCATTTTTCTACATTCGAATAAGCTGGGTGACTGATTACCCTAGCCGGCATCAAATTTTTGGAATAATATCAAATGACATTTTTCAAACACCCTTCATAAACAAACATTTGTAGTATATTTAGTTTTGCTCCAGCACGTCTGGTTTTTCTGTGATTTCAACTTAACTTTTTCCCATATTCAATGCATTATATACTTAATAATGTCATTCTGATACCAGTCAAATAAAATCACCAGTAATCTGTCACAGACTAATTTTTTGCATAAACTAGTCAGCAGGGTTTACAGGCAGCTTGCAGTTATGTAAACTTACAGGTATGATGCTGCAGGTCCACTGAAGCCGACCTTTGTATGCAGAACTGTGGTCCACTTTCCGGTACTGTCACTCAGTACTGGAAGGCGGACCACAGATAAGAAGGTTGCTGAAGGACAGTGTATTTGCAGCCAAAATGGTGACAGTGGAGAGGCAAGCCTGGGAAGAATTCCGTAAAGTTGTTGATGGATTTCCCGGAAACAAGAAGTCATCTGACTATGAGGTTCACGTCAAGGATATGATGTCCTTTTCAAGACCTTGGATGTAGAATGAGTGTCAAGATGCATTTCCTATACTCGCAACTTGATTACTTCCCTGAAAATTTGGGTGAGTATAGTGAGCAGCAAGGTGAGAGATTTCACCAAGATAGTGAAATGGAGCAAAGATACCAAGGACATTGTAATGTAAATATGATGGCTGATTATTGTTGGAGTATGTACAGACAAAATCCTGATGCTTCATACAAAAGGAAATCATATCGGAAACAATTTCGCAGAGCTAAGTGACCAGCAAAGACATGATGTTTCTTTAATGTAACATTTGCTATAATTTATGTTGAACTTTAATTGAAAATTGTGACAAAACCAGACATGTGGCGGCAAATTGGAAGCATATTCTGAAACTACATGAAAAAACTGTAGAACATGCACTTGTTTTTGTTAAATTACCTAACAAAAAATTTAAAAATGTCGGTTGGTGTTATAAGACTGAAGTCACCTGAGATACTAATTAAATAGTCTGCATGAGATGTCTTATTATTAACAGTCTAATTATGTTTTATCTTTTCTATATTTTCCTTTTATTTCTTTTCATCTGTTTTATTTAGTCACAAGTCAAAAGCAAAGAGTCTGGTCTGTGGAATAAAGGTGTCAGTTACTTTTGTCGGTTTCAACTTTTTTTAGGCACCAAGGGTACCAATATTTTTGACCACATCTGTATTTTTGTAGTATTATTAATCTAGTAATATTCAGTATATCACCTTTAAAATGGAGGTGTGAGCCAGTACAGTTATACAAAATGGACGGATGGATGAATGATTAGCCTTCGTCAATGAAAGTTGGACATTCAGTAAAACATGCTGTTTTTTTTTTTCTTTCTTTTTAACAAAATAAATTCTTGTTGAGGGAACCTTCCGGGGTCAAATTGCCGTTCTGTGCATTTCTAATGAAACAGATTTACATTTCACAAGAGTTAACAGATGCTCTTACTTTCAACTTGTTAAAGATGTGTGATCATTTATATTTAATGGGAATGCTCTTTGAATGTTTTTGCAGCAATACCTTGGACAGTTTGGAGCACACCCGAGGAAAACAGTAATTATTTTAAAAGCCTGCATTCCCCGACACAGTTTATTAACTGTGGAGCACAGTCATACCCTTCACATAGTTAATGACTCTGTGAGGTACCGTTTAGGGCTTTTAAACGCCCGTATTAATGAGGCCAAAGGTGAGAATGGTGGTTAAAGACATTGCAGATTTAATCCACGCGGTCTTGACATTTGTCTCTGCAGACTCAATTTGAACTACTGGATAACAGGGGGTGGCCTGCCTGGCCTTTTGACCTTTTCAGTTTATGCAACCTTTCAACATTCTTTGTCACCACAGTGAATTAGCTTGGGTCTCCTCTATCCATTATTTCTTTAAACATTGTATTTATCTCCCTAGTCGCTCTCGTCTGATGCAACTTGCATATCTTCCCATTTTACACTTAACCTATTTAATACGGGCCGATAATTCTTCTTGGTTAAGCACCCAGTTAAAGGGTGTGACAGTAGAGTCAATTCCCGCGATTTAACCTTCTTGTCAAAGGTCCGTGAGCAATTTTCCATCCGCTTCGCGGAGCCGTGCATGATGGGAGATGACGGAGGACACCCTTGTTAGCATTCAGAGGGCTGCGGTGTCTCAGCGAGCGGGAAGCACACCAAGGAGTTACACCATGTTAGCGTGGGTCTCTGGAGAAGGATCCGGAGCCTGTTACTTCTGTATTTCTAAATCAGGGGCTGACGGGGTGTTGCATCACGGAGGGTGAAATAGGGCAAGTGGGTGGTTTGGGGGGAGAAGTCAGATATGTGGGGCGGGGCCTGTTTCATGGGTGTAACTAGAAATTCACGGCTCCCCGCCAATGACAAAATGTCACCTTGCCCCCCTCCCCCGCCCCACCTAGGGTTGCCACTTTCAATCTGAAGAAATAATGATACCATTTTCCCCCTCGAGTCCCTGACGAAAAAATTTGCAAAATGGCGGGCGGGGGGTTGGGCAGTTCCCACAATAAAACTTGCCAAGCAAGGGGGGCGAGGATTCCCCCACAATATGTGTACAAAAATGTGGAACAAAAAAATAATCTTTGTGATACGGGACAAACTAATCTACGGATCTCCCATCTGCCCAAATCTCTGTATATTTTTGTGTATTCAAGGGTCCCTGGGAAGTACTGCCCCCCCCCCAGAAAATGCCAGGGTATCCTTCCCCTTGCAGCTCCCCAGGGCTGTTGTGGGTTTATGCTCCAGGAACACACTACTATGCTACTGTTGATATAGAGCTTCATTTGAATCATTCTAAATTCCCCCCCCCCAACATCAGTCTTTTGTAAAATGGAAGTCCCCATGATGTAATAAAATTTATAAACAGCAATCCAAGTGAGGTACCACTGGAGCGCAGTGTGAAGAAGTGCATGCTGTACAGTGTCAGGGTAGCTAGTCAATGTACCACAGAGAGCCAACATATTTCACTGGAAATAGTTGTAGAAATACCCAGGTAGGAGAAAAATGTCACTTTTTTGTAATTTAATAGTCTTTTATAGTACTTCAATGTCTGGCAAGCACCTTATGGGAAAAGCAAAAAGGCCAGTGAGATATTTGAGATGGAAAAAGACCCAGCAGTCTCCCCCACTGCCTGAGGTTATGTGCTACACCTATTAACCTGCAACAAACTGTACTGGTCACATGACTTTTGATCAGCAGCCTGATTGGACTTTGGCTCCGTTTTGGTACCGATCCGCCTAGGGAAGGTCAATAAGAATAGATAGCAATGCTCACAGCTGCGCCTCCCGGGATAAGCAAATGCTCTCCTCCCGTATTCCGGCCGCATCAGCTAAGAATATGGATTTCCCTCCTGTCCGGACAGAAGCTTGCTTAATAATCTTGGCACTCGCCTGGCCTCGGGGCAGGGAGCGGAGTCACATTTCAGGGATGGGAGGGGGGCGCGGGAGCACTTCTGCTATTATCATGCGGCAAATGACACATGACATCAGCACAAATGACAATATTTGGACCAGTGAAGAAATACATCAGCAGGACGCCAGGAGAGAGGGGCCATTTTTAAAGCACATCACCAAGCATCGATTACACCGTTCGCGGCACAGAAATTACAGTCCAGGCCTTATGAAAAAGTAACGCATGTCAAAAGATGTTAAAATATTACATGAGAAAGTAAATGTAATTTTGTGTAATTTTCACAGTCAGAAATCTCTCAGGCGCCAGCTAGATTCCAAGAGGAGACATTCAGCCACATGGCAGCCTATATAGGGAGGCCCTGTTTAGCAGCACTCAACCAGGCATTTGTGTGATGCCCCCTATTGGCCAAAAGAAGTCACTACAGTAAATATTAAATCAACATTCTGTATTTAGGACAGTGTTTCTCAAACCAGTGCTTGGGGACTCCCAGATGGTCCACGTTTTTGCTCTCTCCCATTTCCCTGGGAGCTGGGAGGGAGCAAAAATGTGGACCATCTGGGGGTCCCTGAGGACCGGTTAGAGAAACATTGATTTAAGAGACGCTGAAACAGCATGTTCTGCTAACCAGCTAGCTGGTGCTGATCTTCTCAGCCCTCCCCGCTAACTACTTATTTCGATTTTGAAACTAAATAAAACGTTAGGGTCCCCAAAGGGACTTTTTGAGTAATGGTCATTGTTGACACACAACCACAAAATGTGTTCTCTAAATTGAACCCATATATGACATAGCAGTGGGCAACTATCGCTTAGCACGCATGGAGTAGTGTGAGGGCAACCCATCAATCCCACACACACTTCCCTAACCATTAGGCCACCATTCACGCATATATTGGCACGATAGGCCTCCACGTGTCTAGCACCAAAACGAAGGCACCGCGCCACAGTGCAAATGGGGACACAAAGGCAGCATCCGACTGGGTCGGCAGGAAAAAGAAACAGGAGCCCACAAGCAAAGATATTAGCCTGGGATTCCACCCAGGGAGCCTTTCCTTTGGAAAAACCCACTGTGGATGAACTCAGAAGGACTGCCTGTCCTAGGCCGGGTCTGAGTGCCTGTGGACACCATCACCGTCCACGGCAGCCTCTCCCAACTGGTGGGTCACGACCCAAAATTAAGTGGACCACGGGACCATTTGTTAGCGGGTCGCGGAGAGCACAGCTGAAAAAAATAATAAAAATAAAAACACAGCCACCGTTGCCATCACCACCTCTACCCCCCATTGACAATTTATATTGCTGACACTCTCATACAACCCCCTTACCATATCCCCCCAGCCCAAATTCTAGGACAACACCCAACATACCTGTATTCTAACAAAGCTAGAGTTATGAGCCCCATCTATGGAAAAATACCAATATTGTCACAAACAGAGCTATAGGGTTTGTAAGCATCAGTATTTTCACGGTGTTACCACTGTAAGAAATTAAAGGAAGTGAAAGGAAGTGAATGAAATGACTCTTTATTTGCCACTGGTACAAGTACAGTTACATTGGAATGCTTCTTTTCACATATCCCATCATGCTCTCCTTTGAGACACAAACACATATACATATAAGAGGGAAGCTCGGGTCCTAGTGCAGGGTCAGCTATTTATCTAGCGTGCTCTGAGATTTTTTTTTTTTTTCCAGGGAGTTTAGGGCCTTACTAAAAAATGTTTGCGAAAAAAGATTGATGCTCCCCGTGGATGTCAATGAACAGCATCGTATAAAAGGCACAAAGGAACAAGGACGTAGTATCTAAAGCAAACCTGCAAATGTTAGAGATCATTTTTAAATAGCAATGCTGCCGTTATGCCGAAACCTAACATGGAGCGCTGTCGGCCGGCTGCCTCTTCCAGATCAGGAGAGTGACTGATTTGCCTTTTAGGTCGTAGGACAAGGCGTCACCTAAAAATTTGATGCTAATTGTTGCTTTCCGTTGTTCTCAGCACCATTCGCATGAGCAGCAAGGCGTGTCACGATAGTGACAGCTCACCTGGTTAAAATCTGCTAGTGTGTTTGAAAGTATGACAGCTTACTTTAAAGATGTGGGTTAGAAATTGGGGGGTGGGGGTGGAGGGGGGGGGGGGTAATGCAACAAGGCAGAGAGTTCTGCAAACGGAATGGTATCACACCTTCAGGAGGGGAAAAGACAGAGAATTTCTTCACAAAGGAAGCGAGTTCCTGAAAGAATCTGTTATGTTTTCAGAGATTATTGCCTCAGCAGCGCTGGGTCAGAGAGAAAGAGTCCAGATGATGCAACGTTGGGACCAGAGAGAGAAGAAAATGTCAAATACCTCAAGCAAGTGTTCATATCCTATCTTAGAATGCCAGAAATAAGGTTCCTCTCTGGGGACATGCTTGTCAATCACAGATACATTTGTTGCTGTTTTGGGACAAGAGAATAACGATGATCAAAAATGTAAACATACAGTATAGAATACAGATGTTCACGTTTTGGTACTGGGAGTTCTGACCAGCAGGACACGTACATGTGTTTGTTTCTACCTGAACGCTTTCAGCTGTTCTCATATCGCTGTTAGACCGAAGAGCGAATCTACAGCGAGCCAACCAAGATTGTTGGCCCTCCCCTCCTATGTGTGGAATCAGCTCTGATGGAACCAGATGTTGCAGTAATTGCTTCACAGTTAATAAGGTAATTTCAGACCAATATATAGCTCCTTGCTGGCCACCATCAGCCAGCCGCTATCGGGCCGGTGTAATCTGGACACTACACCCGGTCGATTAAAAACACTTCTTCCACAGCAGGACAGGTACAATTTTCCCTTTAGGATCCAGCCTGTAAATGCCATGGTGAGAGCTGAGAGCTGCAGAGCCCAAGTAGGGAGGGGCGTTTTATTCCGCGTTAAACGTGAATTTGTCAGCATCGGCGAAAGAGTAGGAAAACAGCAGTAACAGTACAGTATGTCACCAGGTTCTGGCCAAATTTCATAAGAACAAATAACCTTTCAACCACAAAATAACCAAACCAAACCAATACCTATTACTGTATTATGGTATTATAGTATTACTATATGTGGAGACAGCATGGCGGAGACCTGGGTTCGATTCCCTGCCCCGGCTCCATCTTTGTGGAGTTTGCATGTTCTCCCCATGTCATAGGGCTTCCTCCGGGGGCTCCGGTCCCCCCCAGTCCAGAAACATGCTTAGGTGAATTGGAGGTACCAAACTGCTCGTAAATGTGGATGTGTGCGTGAAGAGCGTGTGCCCCGTGATGGGTTGGCACCGGGGTATTCTCTGACTCATGCCCGTAGCTTCTGGGTAGAGAAGATGAATTAATTATTATATGCTACTACATTTACTATGCATTTATTGTTTGAAAAGCGGGACCTTTGGACTACACCACTCTGCCTGGTAGAGTCGGTATCATCTCCTTATTGCTTTTCTCCTGGTACTCTTTCCACTCACAGTCCAAAAGCATGCGGTTTGTAGAAACGGAATCCATAAATTACACAGCGACTGCGCTTCCTGGTATAAGGCTCTACTCTGACCCTCGCGACCTGTGCTGGATCAGCAGCTGGAAGACAGATGGAAGGAATGATCGATGGACGTATGGATGGACTGCATGTAAAAGAAGGGGAGGGAGAGGTCATGAAAAACTGAAACAGTCCTGAAGCACTAAGAAAACAGCAGTAACAGTATGTATGTATATCTCTGTAAAAACTCTCCTGCATTATATCTGCCTTTACGAAACAAATCTCACTCACAGATAAGCAAGACAGCAAGAAAATTATATGCGGAACATGCTGCTGTCGTACAGAGATGAAGAAGTGGTGAGATTAGCGGCACTGAGGAGGAGAAGGACCAGAGAGGTTAGGATGAAGGGGAAAAACATGATGCCTTTTCCTTCCAAGCATAGCTACTGTGGAAACGATGGACAGTGAAGACCTCTCCTGCACAGAATAAGCTGGTTTGATAACCAGACGCATCACAGTTTATGAGACAGAAGGACATGATGAAACATCAATAAACATGATAGTATTTTCCGCCACGTGCAATTCATTTTATCTGCTAATGGAATTTTCTGATACAATGCCAGTACGGTGTATGCCTACTCTCCATGGCATTCTGAATGAGCATGCCAAGCCTTGTCAATACGTCTGCGGTGAGTACACACACAGTCACCGTAATAGGCTGCATGTTTCTACCAGCCTCACCTTATCAGGACCACCACATCCAAACAGGCCTTTCACCATGGAGCCCCCAGGACCTCATTACTCTTTTATACAAACATTCCATTTTCGGGCCTGGTTTTTACACATTCAGTAATAATGGAGGAAAGACATTCGCTCTTAATTCATTTAATTGCATTATTCAAAAAACCTGCTAGTGCTCCTTCCATAGATCCCCCCCCCCCCCATTTACCTTTATTTATGATTTGTCTTTGTTAAACTCCATTCCCATTAATGTCAGCATTGAGCCCAGCTCACCCTGCAGAAGAGCGGAGGTCAGGAATATTAATATGTGCAGACAAACAATGCTGATTTCTGAAGTTCAGAGCTTGGGAGGAGATGGACAACACAATGATTACTTTGCGGGTGGGGGGGGGGATGTGGGGTAAAAAAAAAAAAATAAAGGAAACTAACCAATCTGTACAACTCCACAATAGCACATAATACAGACAGTAATGGCAGAGCTGCAGGGGGTCTGTGATGTTCCTGGCTTGAGCGACGTGACCTTGGTCTGTTGATGTTCATGCCCCAAATATGCTTGTGACATGAAAGGGCTGCGGCTAATGCTGCCAGTTAAGGTTTGCATGAAACAGCACCGAGCAGATCAGAGCAGACCATGAAATTAACTCTACTTATTAAACGCAGCTGTAAAACAAAGCCGAATAATCTCGTGGTTATTTTTTTCCACAAAATCTGAAGTTGACTGAGATTGTGCAGTGAAAGTGTCTTTGTAGTATATATTGCCACTTGATTCTTCATTAGGAAACCCTACACTTGCTGGATAAATATATGCACACAATGCATTTACATTATGATGAGTATCTTGTCATACCATCCATTCATTTCCTGTATGATCTGTACCTCTTCACACATACCGATAAATCAATCTGATTTTAATAGTTGGTTTATTTTTCCACCAGATTTAATGTCTGATTATTGCGACATCCACAGTTTCAGTGGAAACACAATTATGACCTTGTTTATGGAACACAATTTCCCAATAATGTTCCATACGTTACTTTTTCGGTTTAATGTGTACATTTAATGCTTCTTCATCATTAGGTCTTCTGATCTCCAGGACCCAGCATCTGCTGCCCTTCAGATGATTTTGACCAGCATGAGAATCAAAGGTTCCTTAAGAAGAAGCCTTAAAGAAGCCTGAGAAGTCTTGTCTCTGCTGTATTCTGAGGAGCAAAGCACAGCTGGCAGAGGTAGAAAGTTCAGGCCCAGAAAGTAAAAATCCAGACCAAGATTTTGTTTCAACCAACCAGTTGAGTACTCTGTGACTGTGACTCTTTGTACT
>JAODJW010000038.1:18204522-18231742 GCA_026777045.1 Hyperopisus bebe
AGTTACGGTATAAGATTAAAATAAGAAACAATTTAGCTTTTAATTTCATTCTAATAATTGAACATATACCCTTTGAAGGAAACGCTTGAAAGCCCAGGAAAATCCAGACGATTTAATACTTCAAATGTGAATAAGGAAGAGGAGAAGGAAAAAATAAATTAGTTACTCAGGCACTTTAATGGTCAGAGATACGTTAATGTCAGTGACTTACCTTTAACCATTTATATACTTAAACATCTCGGAAACGAGGATCAGCATTTTACCGTCATGCTGAGCTATATCAAAACCTTTTTATAAAAAGGCTTCCATAATCAAATTTTGACTATTTTATCTTTTAATATCTCCCGCCAACAGGGAGAGCAGGATTGGCTAGGTGAAAGGAGAATTTCCCCACAGGGATTAATGAACTGTTACCATTATCATTATGAATAGGAGCTCACATTCATAAGGTATTTTAATAAAGGTTTCTGCTTTGTCTTATATGGACTAAATTCCAAAACATGATTAAGTAACACATATGCAAATTACAAGCCAAGAAACGCACATGGATTCATGTACTATTAATATTTTATGCAGACTTGGAAAAAAATATCAAATTGAATTTTTATTGGTCTGTCCAGATAATTTGTAGCAAAGGGGACGCCTTTGTCTGAAAGAGGATGGGAGCCTCATTCGCAGCAAACGGCGGCGAGATCGCGGCCGACAGCAGTTATGTCATTAGCGATTCACAAGGCAGACATTCTTACTCATGGAGAAATGGAGATGCCTATCACTTATCACGCATTAGCCCTGCTTTGGCATGAGCCCTCTTTAAGCTTTCACTCATATTTCAAGATGCTTGTGCGCTAGAAAGGCGAATGTCAATAATCGATAGCGCATTCCTAATTTATTCAAACAAAAGCAAGTTCCAAGTATATTTGATACATGCTCAGGTTTCTGTTTAGCTACAAGTTATAGAAAATATAATGTGTTCCTCAGCAGAGTTTGCACACATATATATATAGCCTCACTTTCTTTTAATTTTCAATGGCCTGAAATACAGTGAAACGCTAGATCTGATTGCATACAACCCTTTTCCTGCAGTGACACTTCCCCATTGCATTGCCCAGCAAGCTAGAATATTTCTGAAAGTTCACCTTGCCCGGCGATGACAGGTGTAAATGTACGAGTCACACTCTTTTCTCTTATAAGGTATTTGACTCACGGCTGATCAGACATATTCGTCACAGGCCAAAAGGAAACAGGAAACAATGGGGATGCTGGTTAAAAACTGCTGTCACTGAGACACGCTAAAGACGTTATCACCACAAAGGTATGATGGACACAGTGTTCAGCAGAATCAGGTTTAGGCCCATTAAGAGAGACACATAGCACATAACATCCAACCAAATGGCCACCTGAGGCACAGATTTCAGTCTATGAATTGTGTCGGATAATTAATAATCCCTGACAAACTCTGGGAGCAGCTGTGATGTCTATGCTAGGGATGAGATAATGGAAAATATGAGCTTAAACACTCCCAAGACTAAAAAATTGAAGAGAAGGATTCTTAAAGTAAGGACGCTTAAAGTAAAAGGCAAACCAGTAGACTAGATGTAAGACAGCCTATAACAAATTGACATAAAAACCTTATTTACCTAATGCTTCAAGTGAACCAGGGAGGCACAGTGGGAAGAACCTCCCTATGCCTGCATGGAGGAAATCAATGAACCAAAAGGTATGGCTAGGAAATGGCAACTTTAGTGACCCTGAACTGCACAGGACAGCCAGTTGTCATCTGGCAACATACTACAGTATTTACTCATTTCGCCTGTAATTACACCACACTTTGAACATGAACACACGCATGTTTCTGCAGCCGAGGCCAAAAATTTTGAGAATGACACAAAAATTAATTTTCACAAAGTCTGCTACCTCAATTTTTATGATGCCAATTTGCATATACTCCAGAATATTATGAAGAGTGATCAGCTGAATTGCAATTAATTGCAAAGTCTCTCTTTGCCATGAAAATGAACAATCCCAAAAAAATCCATTTCCACTGCATTTCAGCCCTGGCCACAAAAGGATCTGCTGACATCATTTCAATGATTCTTCCGGTAACACCCTGTTATGCTGATTGAGTTAGAATAGCAGACTGGATGCTTTAAAAGGAGGGTGGTACTTGAAATCATTGTTCTTCCTCTGTTAACCATGGTTACCTGCAAGGAAACACGTGCAGTCATCATTGCTTTGCAGAAAAAGGGCTTCACAGGCAAGGATATTGCTGCTAGTAAGATTTCACCTAAATCAACCTTTATCAAATCATCAAGAACTTCAAGGAGAGAGGTTCAATTGTTGTGAAGAAGGGATCTGGGCGGCCAAGAAAGTCCAGCAAGCTCCAGGACCGTCTCCTAAAGTTGATTCAGCTGCAGGATTCGGGCACCACCAGTGCAGAGCTTGCTCAGGAATGTCAGCAAGCAGGTGTGACTGAATCTGCACGCACAGTGAAGCGAAGACTTTTGGAGGATGGCCTGGTGTCAAGAAGGGCAGCAAAGAAGCCACTTCTGTCCAAGAAAAATATAAGGGACAAACTGATATTCTGGAAAAGGCACAGGGATTGGAATGCTGAGGACTGGGGTAAAGTCATTTTCTCCGATGAATCCCCTTTCCAATTGTTTGGGGCATCCGGAAAAAAAGATTGTCCGGAGAAGAAAAGGTGAGCACTACCATCAGTCCCGTGTCATGCCAACAGTAAAGCATCCTGAGACCATTCATATGTGGAGTTGCTTCTCAGCCAAGGGAGTGGGCTCACTCACAATTTTGCCTAATAACACAGCCATGAATAAAGAACAGTACCAAAATATCCTCTGAAAGCAACTTCTCCCAACCATCCAAGAATAGTTTGGTGACAAACTATGGCTTTTCTAGTATGATTCCAATATAAGTGATAACTAAGTAGCTCGGGGGAACAAAACATTGACATTTTGGGTCCATGGCCAGGAAACTCCACAGGCCTTAATCCCACTGAGAACTCAATTCTCAAGTGGTGGGTGGACAAACAAAAACATTCTGATAAACTCCAAGTATTGATTATGCAAGAATGGGCTGCCATCAGTCAGGATTTGGCCCAGAAGTTGATTGACAGCATGCCTGGGTGAATTGCAGAGGTCTTGAAAAAGAAGGGCCAACACTGCAAATATTGACTCTTTGCATAAACTTAATGTAATTGTTGAAATGCTTGTAATTATACTTCAGTATACAACAGAAATATCTGACAAAAAATCTACAAACACTAAAGCAGCAAACTTTATGAAAACCAATACTTGTGTCATTCTCAAAACTATTGGCCATGACTATATTCATATTTTTTTGGGGACCATCCATTCATTTGTATGGGAAGAACCATAATCTTTACATTGACAACCTTAACCCCTTCCCAGCCCTAACCCTTAACCGTAAATAACCAAACAAATCTTTTGGTATTTTTAGTTTTTTGATTGCAGTAACAGATTTTTATATAATTAAGTTTCCTCTTATGCAGGTAAAATAATGTTTTTATCACACTGTTAGGACATCTGGTCCCTACAGTGTAATATATACATCATGACATTAGCGTTGGCAACTAAGGCCTTAATGAAAGGGAACAAATGTTAACCAAACAATAACTGCAGACATGTAACAAGCTACAGGGAAACGGCATACTTACTGTTGAAATGTGTTAACTGTATCAGCCTGACTCAGCACTGGGAAGCAATAAGGAAACCCAAAGCATAACATGGGGTCTGATGCAGAGTGGCATGCACATGCCCCAATCACCCCCACCACCACACAACACCATGTAACCCAAAGAGATGTGTCTGATTGGTTGGTTGGGGACACCTGACGCAGCAGCCTGTGAACACAGTCCTCCCAAACTGGACCCACATGTGTCCAGACAAACATAAGTCCAATATGTCTACCCACCAGCTTTAGAATAAGACTGTGCTTCCACCATTTTGTTTCCACAAAACTTATTTAATGACATTTAAACAGTTTGACTTGTTTAAATTATTTTGGCCAAGTTCACATCCTGATTATATTCCCCACCTGTTTCCCAAAAGCAAAACAAAATAAAAATACACAATTAATCTTGTTTTTTTCCACTGTATACCAGGTTTTAAATTTAATAGAATCTGTCAACTAAAAGAGCTATTCATGTTTTGAACAGAAAAGCAAAGATCATTAATATTGTCCATAATATAATAAAAATATACCTCAAATGTCTAGACAAAATAATCAATACAAATACAGATTACATTAATATTTTAGGGATACTTTGCAGTCTTTCTTTCTCCTGTCTAGTAGCTTCTGTTAAAATAAATGATTGTATGACGTAGAAAGCAAGAAAAAAACAAATGAATACAAAGATGTATCTAAGAGATGCAGTAATTGTACACTTTTTACATTAAAAATAATCAATACAGTTCCTTTTTTTAGGCTTATGCATTATGTTTAGCTTTTTTTTTTAACTTTATATTTCTTTAAAACCTAAGAGTCCAAGCAATGTCTTGGAAAGCAAGAGTCAGGCAGCTTGGCTGAATTCGGAAGTATGGAGTGAAGTGCATCTCCGCATGCCACGCTCTCTCGTCAATCCAACCCTGGGATTTCTGCAAGTCCCGGCCTCGCACTCGTCGCCTAGGTCGCGAAAGGTCTTCAGTAGCTGGTTTCCAAGGACATTATACAGTAATCAGAAAAAATAAAAAACTACTCAACAAAAAGAGAACACACAGTGATCAAAAAGAACGTTGAGCGTCCGGGAAGGATTCCTCAGTGGCTGATGATCTCAAACAGCAGAAACGGCAACTTCTACACCATCGTGAGGAGGACCAGTGACACTAATGGCCAGTGGTCTCCTTCTGACTTGGTTATATAGTAAAACCACATGACTCCAAGGAGTGAATTCTTCAAATCCAAAGTGCCACTCAGGCAAATCAAAGAGAATAGCGGCCAACCAAACAGCTGGAAGCTTGGGTGGGGCATATGATTGATATGGAGTCTATATAGAAACATCTCTTGTTGAGCTGAAAGTAGCTTTAGAATGACAACACTCCTTGCATGTCAATTAGTGGGATCTCTCCTTCCTTTCACTCTCTCCAGAAGGGGCATATTCTAGGTGTGAAGCCGAGACTCCAACAGGGAATGATACTGTACATGGCTGACTGGCTAGGGGAATCACTAGCAACCAAACCCCTTTTCACAAGTAGTCATCAATGCACTTTTTTTTTTCCTGAGACACTTCCTGGTGCCCACGTCCGCCCCAACAAGGCTCTAAGCTCAGTGGTCTCACTGGCACATGGGTCTTGACCCTTTCCTCCCACCCTCCAGACCATTTGAATCAGACCGAAGTTCTTTAGAACTTGCCCACCAGGCTGGGTCCAACACAGGCATATCTGTGCACTTTCTGTGTTTCAATTGAATAGCTGAGGCTTCTGGAGGGAGCGGGGATATCAGCCAAGGTTTCTAAAGCCAGTCACAGAGGGTGTAGGCCTCCCCTCCGACTACTAGAGGTTACACTTTTGCAACACTGGGTGAACACAACATCAAGCCTTCTTAACCAAACCAAAAGAAGAAAAACATGCCATGCTGAACACACAAATCGAGGCTTCCAGCTCTAAGCATTTTCTTCCAGCAAACTGATATCAGAATTTGTATTAGATTCTCATGGGTAACATTCTGCCTTTTTTCCTTAAGTACCCAAGCCCCAAAGGAAAGATCGTTCTCAGATGCTTTCAGCTGACCCCGCTACTGCATGGCGCATCTCATTTCAAGGGAACCGGAAGACATATTTACAGCCGGATGAAAAGGTGTGCTTGGTTAGAGTGAGCACCTGAGTTCCACCTCTGCCCTCCTCTCCCCTGGTGTGCTGGCCTGTTTTGTGGCTGATGGGAGTGGTTAAAAGAAGGGCGGGGCCTCCAAATGGGATGGGGGGGGGGGGATTCCACAGGCCAAAAAGCATGCAAGCAATGTGAGGACCACTAATCAGAACACTGACAATGACGTCAAACAGCAACAACAAACAACAATAACAACAACTGCAACAACAAAAATAATAAATACATCTTGGGGTGAAAGAACACAAAATTAAGCAAAATACATACAAAATTCCTTAGTTTTTCTTCTGGTTTGTGTTTAATACATCCTAAGCTTTATACATTTTGGTACAGTTCTCTCCTCTTGGTTAGATTGTGCGAAACAGAGGACTTGAAGGCTGGAGGAGCAGTCTTTGAGGGCCGGGCTGGACTACGTCTTCCCTGATTGGCTTTACACAAACACTCAAGGTGAGGGCGGTGCCATGCTAGCCCCTCCCCCTTTCTCCAATCTCCATGACAGCAGGGCCTCAGAAGAGAACAGTGTTGAGAGGACAGCCCCAGGCCCTCTCCTCAGTCCGTGTGTCCTCTTCCTCTGGCCAGATGTGGATGAGTGACTGGGAAGCCCGGCCATCAGCTAGCTCTTAGCTATCTGCAGATTGGGAGAGAGGCGGATCCGTCACTTTGCCTGAAGTGGGCCTCACAAAACCCAAGCAATATCATGCAAGTGCAAGACTATACTGTAAAAGGCCACCCATGCTCCATTCAACCACTTTCCATGAGATTGTGAAGACTGGGGATCAGGGCTCCACAGCCATTTGCTCACACTCATATGCACTGGCTATTTCGCAGTGACTCACAAGCCCATTCACAAAGAAACAAAACCAAACAAAAGAAAGCAAAAAATAAGGCCTGTTTCTTCTCTACATAATCGTTATTTCTCAAGTGCGTGCTGCATTTTCATGGCTATTAATTAAGCCGGTCCTCCATCACAATCAAAATGCTTTCCAAAGTTAGATGTTTTTATATGCAACAAACAGCCATTGCAGTAATACTGTACGTCACATTTGAATCTGGGTGATATACAGCAGATGATAGCTTGGAGTCCCCTGTCACTCTCACAGAATTCCAGGAATACTTTCTCCATTCCTGTCTCTATGCTAGTTTTCCCTCCTCTCAATATTCAGCTGAGAATAAAGACGTCACTCACCTTTACTGTCATACATGTCGGTAGCTGGTCCCTCCTGCTTTTGGCACAGTCTGTAATACTTGACCTCCACTTCCTGCAAGAGGATGACAAGTCTCATTAGAAAGGCTAGACTGTGGCACACTAACATGAATACTGAACGTTACGGACCAGAGCGGGTTGGGTCAGACGTGGCTGTGCGGTAGTGTGACAGTGCTGTACCTTTAGATGGTTGAGGTTGGCCTGCAGGATGCGCAGGTGAGTCATGACCTGCCGGCTGAAGTTGGGTTGGCCTTCCGACAGGGACGATGATGACAGCAGCTTCTTCAGGTCGATTCCAGAGTCGCCGGCGGGGCCCCAGCGGGACCCCGGATCCCTCTCGCCCCCCTGGGCGTCGTCATCTGTGCTGCTCTCTCCTGAGCCGCCACAGCCCTCCAGGACCATATAGCTACCTGCTGAGGTTGCGGTAGAGAAGGGGTGGAGTCAGGCACTTGCTTTGGTATAGCCAGAGCCTATGGCCTCTCTGGCACTCACCATAATCGTCGGAGGTCTCGAAAAACCCCGTGTCCCCCAAGGTCGGCTCCCGAGTGCCTGCCGCCTTTTCTGCACCATTCTCCGGGGAGAGGAGAGGAGCCGAAACCTGCGCAGTTGGGCTGTCCATGGGGCCCCGCAGGGAGGTGGTGCGCAGGAGACGGCCCCTTTGGTCCCGCCACGCCTGTCTGCCCTCCTCAGCTACACCCTGGCCGATCATGTGATCCAGCAGAACCTTTCTGAGAGCTTCCACTGAGACAGAGGAAAGGCAGTTATGAGCAGTTGCCTACACTGGCCAGCAGGGACAACAGAGAGCTCCAATACCACCTTCTGGTGGTAATAAAATGCAGTAATAAACAAGACAATATGTTGAACAATGTCAGGATGATGTAATAGATAGGGTATGGGCAATATGGAGGAACGAATCTTGTGATGCAGTCTCCACTCACGAGTCTTCAAGGCCTCCTCGGCTATGGAGCTCGGGTTTCCAAATGCGTATGGATCGTCGTCATCAGAGTCGGCAGGCAGCCTGTCACCAAGCTCTGGGTCCACAAAAGCCACCTCCTCTCCATCTTGTTCAGCCTCTTCCACCTCCTCATCTGATCTGTCTTCGAATGGGTTGGAACCGACTGATGGGGTCTGCATTATCTCTGAAGGTGCAGAGCCGACATCTTTTTCTATAGGCGAAACAAAACAAACAAATGCCCTTTAGATGACAGTGAGCAGGAGTGGAACACAGCTGGTCTATGCTAATTACACCGCAGTCTTGAGCAATTTAACACCAGCACTTGAAAGGGCTTGAGAGGCACCTGGTGACTGGATGCTCCCAGTTGAGTTCCGGTTGGGGTCTTTGCTCAGCTTCTGTCCACCTGCACTGATCATCTCGACAGCTTCGCGATCCCCACTGGAGAAAAGGGACACATACGCAGCCAGCAATCAAATCTCCCCTCTGCATTTTTCAAAAAGATAATGATGATTAAAAACAAAACAAAAAGCTACAAGCAAAAGCAGTGATTGTCAACTTACTCTGAAGGTAAAGTAATGACGCTGGGCAATTCTGTTTTCATGGACTCTGCTTGCTGCGTGATGAGGCACAGCCACCTGGTGGAAGGATGAAAAAATGCAGGATTATATCAAATGCGAAATGATGTGAAATGACAGATTTGTGTAGACGCTTTATTCAAATCAAAGTGCTGGGACTCACGTCCGTTGCTCTGACACAGTCTGTGCCATGAGCTCGTAAATCTGGGCTCCATTTGTGGACAGCACAAAGAAGGACTTGTTGTCTGGTGGAAAACAAAGCATACTGTTATTTCCCATAGCTAGGAGCAAATAGAGACTTTGCGATGGCTTGTCACTGAAGTCAACTGCATGCTGGGCCTCGCCTGTCTCAGCACCCCCTCTCACCTGTGGCCACGGATCGCACCAACACAGTGTTCAGTTTGATGACGGGGCTGAAGATGCGCTTGGTGTCTGAGGTTCCCGCCAGGTTCTTGCTGTGGCACTTCAGTATCAGCTTCTCATCCTGTTTCTGCAGCAGAACCAAGATGTCCTCTAGCAGCAACGTGTAGAGCTCTGCGTTGGGGGAAGACGAGTTAGAGGACTGTAGGGTTGTGAGTTCATATCCTACAAGAATCCTTGACTCTATGCCCAGCCACTCAATCTGTTCTATGCCCTGAAAATATCTGTATAAACAGGTAACACATTAAACATGTGGTACTTTGATAAAACATGAGGCGAGGGGAGGTCTGCGTTATTTCAAACCCAGTTCCATAAAGAAATGACTCAGCTAAGTGCTCAGAAAATACTCCAGTTAATAATAACGGTACTTAAATACTTATAGCACCCCTCAGACTTTGATGTGAAGCTGGAAGTACTTAAAAAGTATAATCTGCTTTATTCCCCAATCCCGCTGGAAAATTACATCTTAAGGCCGTTTCACAAGGAGTCCAATTTTCTTGCACAAAAAAAAAAAATGCACAATATTGTATTTCTATGAAGGCTTTCACAACAAGTCTGCCAAATTTGCTTTGTCTTGATCAGTCATTTTTTATTCAGAGACAGCTCGATTGCTGCAGTTTTCAGATGTGTTAAATAATGAATGACCAGTAGGATGTCAGCTATTATACGTGATCGTTTTTTTCTGAATAGGAACAGGGTTGCTGGTGGATCGATTGTTCCATTTCCCTAAAGTGTCTGGGCGGCTTCCCCTTTCTCCCCACTTATGAGTGGCCCTGCCCAATAATAGTTAATATCCTGCTCCTTATAATAATATAAATATTTCAATTACAAGGTAAGAAAAATCTATATTTTAATGTTAGGATCGATAAAAACATTGAGATTGAAACAACTGACATTTCAGCCTTATTTGATAAGGAGCATGTTACACTGATTGCAGCTGTTCTAGGGACTTGTGTTTATGTCGGTTTTCCCCTTAAGTTCTAAAGGTTAGCAATATGCCTCAGATTATACTGAACTGTAGTTATTAATACTTTTATTCTTGCATGATTTATAGACTTGTCTGCATACAATCAATATCCAATAAAAAAATCCAAAAACAATAAGCAGTTTTTTCCATTCCTGCAGTTAATTAACTGGTAATAGGTGATGTTACTGCCATGTTTTCAATATTAATTCTGCTCATAATGAAGTACTGTCTCAAAAGATCATTGTAAAGTTTAACCTCTTGATGCTTTTTTAGTAATTGAATGTACTTTTACAAGAAAAAGTATGTCAACGCTTTAGACACTGGTCTATATAGTGTTTTGAGGTCTCATGCATATTTATGCGTGGCCTGGTGACCAGTCTTCACCTGACACATTCCAACAGTGAGAGCAGAGTGTGAAGGTTGAATTAACAGAGCTATAACATACCTGTACAAAAAATTGCAATCCACACAACACAATGGGAGACAAATCAGAGTTTATAACAGGACAATTTGTTGGTGAACATCTCACCGCTGCATCTGTGGCCAGGACAGCAAGTCTTTGTGGTGTATTGAGAGCCACGATACCCAAGGTAATGTCTGCATACCACCATGAAGGACGGACCACATCCAACAGGAGTAACCGTGGACGCAAGAGGAAGCTGTCTGAAAGGGATGTCTGGGCACTACCCCGGATTGTATCCAGAAAGCATAAAACAACTGTACATCTCCCATAGCCTGCCCAGTCACCAGATCTGAATATTACTGAGCCACTTTCCAGTGTTTTGGAGGAGCGAATCAGGAAACGTTTTCATCCACCAGCATCACATAGTGACCTGGCTACTATTCTGCAAAAGCAATGGCTCAAAATCCCTCTGGCCACTATGCAGGACTTTTATCTGTCATTCCCAAGATAAAATAATGCTGTATTGGTGACAAAAGGAAGCTATACACCTTACTAATGAATTATTGTGGTTTCATTTTCATTATCCAACCCTTGTAGCATAAAAATACTGTGTTGAATAGCATAAAAATGCTGTTTTGTACTCAATAAATATATCAATCAAATATTTACAGTGCAGGGTAGAAAACGTATGTGAATTCCTAGCTAAATGGAGTCAGGAGTTACTGAACCTGGCACCCAATCGATGAAATGAGCCTGCTGGTGTGAGTTACAGCTACTTTGAATTACTAAAACCACTGAAACATTTCGAATTTGTTAGTCACAAGAAGCATGTACTGATAAGAACAATGCCTCACAAAAAAATGATTTCAGAAGACCTATGACTAAGAATTACATAAACCTGGAAAGGGCTACAAAGTCATCTCAAAGACTTTAAATATTCATCAGTCCGCAGTTAGACAAATTCCCTATAACTGGAGACAGTTTAGCACTGTGGCTACTCTTCCTAGAAGTGGGCGCCCTGCCAAAGTGACTCCAAAAATACAACATAGAATGTTCAATGAAGTTTAAAAGAACCTTTGAGCAACAGTTAAAGGCTTGAAGGAATAATTGGTTAACATCTCCATTCATGAACAGGCATGGTGATCATGGCAGGGCACGATGGCAGGAGTCAGTACTCTCCAAAAAAGATTATTTCTGTATGCCTGGAGTTTGCTGAAGACCATCTTCACACTGCTACTGGGAAAGAGTGTTGAAGGTTGAACTTTTTGAGAACATGCAATACTACATATGGTGTAGAAAGGGCATACCAACATGACCATATCATCCCGATGGTGATGTACAGTAGAGGGAGACTCGTGTTCCGGGTCTGGACAGCTTGCCATCATCAAGGGGACAATTAATTCCCAACATTATCAAGGTACTTTACAAGATAATATCAGGGTGGCTGTCCGTCAGCTGAAGCTCAGTAGAAGTGGGGTGATGCAGCAGGACAAATACCGCAAACATAATTCTACTATAGAGTGACTTCAAAAATGAAAATATGCTTTTTGGTGTGGCCCAGTCAGAGGCCAGACCTTAACCTAAATTGAGATGTGAAATGATGTCAGGATATCCGTTTACACCAGATGTCCTAAGCATATGGCTGAGCTGCAGTAGTTATGTAAGAAACATGGTCCAAAACTCCACCTGAACATTTTGCAAGTCGGATCCGCAGCTATCAGAAGTACTTAATGCTGCCAAATGAGGTTTAACCAGTTATTAAATCCATGGGTTCACTTACATTTTCCTACCTACACTGTGCATGCTTGAATGATGTCTTCAACATGTACAAAAACAATATGATAATTTGTGAATTATTACATAAGACAGATTATGTTTGTTCATTACTGTAACATGAATATCAGATCATATTTTATTACCATTTAATGCAGAAAACTATGTAATTCTAATGCAGAAAACTAAGTAATTCTAAAGAATTCACATGCTTTTTCTTGCAACTGTGTCCAGTATCTTCGCAATCTTCTTTTTACTTGTTTGCTCAAAAAAAAAAACCAGGAAAAACTTGTTGCCTGTGGCTAGTGGTTGTCACCAGTTTGTAAAGCTTCATTCGGTGTGCTCACTTTGCTCATTTATGAAACTCACATCATGTTTGGTGTAAGAATTTTTGATCCGTTAAGTTAGCCCTGGAATATTTTGCATATTTGTGTGATTTTTTTTTGTGTCACATTTGGTGTGAAATGGCCTTAAGACTACAGTGGCTCCCCAGAGTCCCCGTTTGTGACCGGTGGGCTGGCATACCGATTGTCTTGTCTCTATTGACCTTCCAGGACAAGGGTCCCTCGTGCACCATCTTCCTCTTGGTCAGGTCGAGGTTCTGTGCAGGATGTGGAATGAGTAGCATGAGTGTGAGTGACCAGACCTTGGATTCTCCTAGCCCGGGCAAGGTGACAAGGCCCCTGGAGACTGACCTTAAACTCGGCGATAAGTGTGCTCTCGCTCTGCTTCAGTGAGGACAGATCCAAGCGCCTCTGGTAGTCCTCCAACCTCTAGAAGGAGCAGCAAGAAAATTGAGAGGCTGTTCGCTCTAAACTTTAGCTTTATTGCTTCGGTAAATATCCTCCTTCTGACATACTGGGTATATAGCGGCACCATTAAGTTGTGTAACAAATGCCATTACTTTCATGTACGATGCTGCACTTAATGTTTGCCACATATAATAGTTCTAAATCAAGTAATCTGGGACGACCATGTTGTAAAGGGAGCTGTAGAAAAACAAACTGAGCAGCACATTAGCACAGAGCATGTGCTATAACTCAACAGGGAAGAAAGACTCTGCTAAGCAGCTAGCTGGCTAACTGGCTAGTATGGAGACCATGAGGAGGCGGAGCCAAAGAGAGCTGCGCAGGGCTGGTGGAGCCGCGGCAGTACACTGCACCGGAGACCCACCCACCACCCTACACAGTTACCTGCTTATTTTCAGACTCCTTCACAGCCTGGTTGACGTAGTTCAATATCTGCCTGCAACACTCGCCTGCCCTTTTCACCTTCTCTGTCTCCTCGGCGTCCTCTGTGGGGACACGTGTGCACAGGCAAATATATACGCCATTAGGCTATAGATAATCAGGCAATGCCATGGCAATTCTGCTCCCCTAATTTCCAATGCTGATCATAGCGTTTATCTCATCGATATGTGCTAATGAAAACTGGGCTGGCGTTTAGCTCACGGGCTAAATTAGCCCTGGCAGCTCCTAACATTCACAGGAAATGTTACAATAATTGAAAACAAAACTGCAATTTATCGATGGCGGGCCCAGAGCCAGCGGGGGGAGTCTGTAAAGAGCCCTCAGTTACGTGTCATGTCAAAATGTCTTTATGATGTCAATTTCCAGCTCGACAAGAGACTTATTTTAGATTCAAGCAGCCAATCAGGCAGCAGCATGGAGGCTGAGGCCGTAGGGTCAGCTGGCTCATTTTGAGACTACAGAACCGGGCCAAGAAGATATGCAGAAACCAGAAAAAGAATTGCTCTTGGACCTTTGAGATTTGTCAGAATGCACAAGCTGGTAGGAAAATGTAAACCCACAACTGTAGGTCACGGGTACCTGTGTACTTGGCAATGTTCTCCAGCAGAAGAGGGTACTTGGTAAGCCTTTGCATTTCCACAGGAATGATGTCTTTCAGCTGGAGCCTGCGGCAAAGCCGGTTGCTCTCTGCCTCCTGCAGATACACAGAAGAGTGCCCCCTGGTGGTCAGACAGACTTATTTTGGAGCTCACTGCCGTAAATATTAGATGCCACATCTCCACTCACCAAGATGAAGGAGTTAAAACGTTGGTCCTTCTTCTGCCGCGTCTTGATGAGCTCCAGGGCAAAGGGCTGGTTGCTGCAGAAAGTACCCACGGCCCGCTTGATCTTCACCTCCTCGCCGCCGCCGAACTGGGGAGCCAAGTAGGGACTGGTCAGGCTTAGCCGACATGCTGACAGGCAGCGGCGGGTGTTGAGGGGTGTTGACCAGGCAATGGGAGGCAGGGAGAGACTTGGGAAGTGAGGGATTGGGGCAATTACTTCCAGACATCCCCAAAATTGGCTACAGGCGTACATAGGGGGGGGCAGTGAGGTGAATCACCATGACAACATGACAAGCCTTTCCACTGAGCTAAAGCAAGGCTCCTACCCAGGAGAGCAAGTCGTCGCCTATGAGGTCTATCGCGGTCGTCTCGTTATTCCTCCTGATGGCGGTCATCTGCTCGGCTATTGAGCCTGAAAGCATGGGGGAGGGAGAGAGACATGGGAATGAGGCCTACGGTCCATCTGGGACGCACAGGGCCATCACAGGGTCTTCCCAGGGGGGCAGATACCGTGCAGCTGTATGATCTCCTCCAGGTTGGCGAAGATGCTTTTGATTTCAGCGGGTGGCAAGATGGCGTCCCTGGTCAGCTTCTGGTTGAAGACGCTATCCAGCACCTTGAGCATGCGCAGGTGGGCACGCTCCGTGTAGAAGAGCTCTGTGGGAGGGCATGCGTGAGATACAGGTGCCGGCACGCATAAT
This sequence comes from Hyperopisus bebe, assembly GCA_026777045.1. Classification (NCBI taxonomy): domain Eukaryota; kingdom Metazoa; phylum Chordata; class Actinopteri; order Osteoglossiformes; family Mormyridae; genus Hyperopisus; species Hyperopisus bebe. Next base: position 18,219,447 of record JAODJW010000038.1, read on the forward strand.
CAACAAGCGGATGGTCGGAGTGCAGACTCAGAATGGAGACTGCAAGTCAGGGATGGTAAATACAAAAACCCTGAGGGAAAAGGATTCTTTTCTTAATCTTACCTTGGAAAGACAAATGAGTAATTTACAGTCTCTGTCACCTAAAGAGCCAAAGTGACCATAAAGCTGGACAACTGATTTAAAGGCTGTGATGTGAACCTGTCTCCCATAACAACCCCACTCCAGGGTTCCAGGATGGGATCAGGGTAACAGATGCGGGGGGGAGGGGGGCTCACCATTGATGACCTCCTGCCTCTTGATCTCGGGAGGAGTGAGTCCAGCCAGGACCTCCCTGCTCACCAGCTGCTGCCAGTTGGGGGGGTCCTGTTCAAACTCGATCTCATTACCCTGGTCGTCCTCGCTGTGCACATCCGCCGAACTCAGGGGGTCCGACCTATGGCCGCACACACACACACACAGCATGCATTAGGGCTGAGACTGCGTCTTACGCTGTCATATAGCCACAACTTGTGAACGTAGATGCTCACCTTCGAGCTGTTTTAGGCGTTCCCCCCTCCAGGACCCTGTAGACAAAGGACAAGAGAAGACAGTGAGTTTCTTTCCAGGTGTTAGCCAGTTCGCTGTCTGAAGTGTCATTATGTAAGGACAGAGTGTTCACACTGCTGCCTCGTGTGGCACTATTGGTAGAGAGGTCGCTCAGGCCCACAGCAGGGAGCCTTGCTGGGAGGAGCCCCAAGCACAGCCGCACAGAGCGGACAGCTGGACCATGTTTACAGGGTGAAGCACCAAAGGGAGCGATGCAGGAAAAAGGGTAAGGGGCATGTTCCTCTCAGATGGACACAAGCTGCACAAAAGCACCATAAAACAGCAGGGGATGAACAGGACAGGCAGACGCCGACCTGCAAACGTCTGCTACCATAAAGGTGAAGTCGAGGAAGCGTTTTACCTGTCGCTCTCTCGCTCCTCCTCCTGCAGCTGCTCCAGGCAGGACGGGCTGAAGTCGAAGTGCGTGCTAGGCGTGTGAGGAGTGCTGTCTGCGGAGTCGCTCGACAGGGGGCCCTCGGAGAGCCGGGGGAGAGCCGAGGCTGGCAGAGAGCCTGCAGAGCCACAAGGGTAGCTTAGTGCCTCCTCACCACAGGCGTAGGCTAGGCTAACATTACTAAAACTGCACCACTTTTCAAAAGGCCAAGCTCCTGCCAGGGCCTGAGTTTCCCTTCACCGTACAGCAGCCAGACAAAGCACTCCTCACCTCGTCACTCACAACACCATTGTGTGGCAAGAATTACGATCTAAGATCCAAGGCTAAAAGCTACACCAGCTGTGGTGAAGGTAGATGACTCTTCAAATAAACTTAAACAGTTACATGCTATTAAGTATGAAACATTACATTATATGATCCATATGCTTAAGACTAAAAAGCAAACATAACTAAAACTCAATAAAGGCGTTCAATGCAAGGTGTACCCAATTAAGGGCCCCCAAAACAAAAAGGGAGGCTGTAAAAGAGCCAGAGGGTCGAGTTGGCCATAGATGGTGAAGAGTGTCGCTTGGGGAGGGGGCAGACAGCAGCCAACAGAGGGAGAGGAAGCTGGGGAGGAGGAGGGATGGGAAAAAAGAAGGGGAGAGGGATATAAAGGGAGGAAAGATTGGTAGGAAAACTGGGGAGAGAGAGAGTAAAATACATATCAGCCAAGTATCTCACCAGAGTCCCAATCACGGCTACTGCCCTCTGACACCGGGCCACCAGGGGCACTGTATGGGGGCGAGGTGGTGGTCGCGGGGACATGGGTGGGGTCCGAGCCCTCGCTGGTCTGGCTGCCCCGGGAGCGGCCCGCCTCCTGATGCTCCAAAGCGCAGGGGCCCGGCTGTGACAGCTGCTTCTGGGGGCGCTGCTTGTTCAGCTCCATGGCCCGGATGACTGCAGGGGACATGCTCGTTAGGCCACGACATGTGACCCCGCCCTGCAACCACGAGGGGCGGCCGCACAGAAACTTACTAGGCGGGCCGTCGGTGCGGCTGATCCTCCGGGGGGGCACAAGGATGCTGGGAAAGCGCGGCTTCTTCACCCTCTCGTCTCCCTCCTTGTCTGACTTGATGCTCTTCTGCTCAGGGAAAAGGACAACTCTGTATCCATGGAAACCTCAGTGAGTGTAAACACACAGCCAAGCATCTTTTATCTGTGTGCGCCCATGCCTGTAGTGTATACAGGGGTGTCACTGTATTTGTGGGGACTTTCTCTACTAAAACTGAACCAAGAGTAAGGTATGAGGATACTGTCATTAAAACAGGTCGGCCCATCCATCCATCCATGTTCTGTAACTATTTGCCCTATGCGGGGTTGTAGAGGTAGCTAAGAAGCTATAGACACAAGGCAGAGAATAACCCAGGATAGGGCACCAACCCATCGCAAGGCACACACACACAAATACACAGCAGCAGACAATTTGGCAACTTCAATTCTTAAAACAAGTCATCCAATTAAAAAAAAAAAGTTTTATTGCAAGGGTAAAATCCCCACAAAGCACGTGCATCTACTTGTGTAGGTGAAAGCACGTACGCATGGCGCACCTTAATCTTGGGCAGGAAGTTGATGCGCACTCGCTTGGACTCGAGGCTGCGTGGTTCCTTCACCCTCACTCCCAGGTACTTCATGTAGCTTAGCATCACGAACTGCATGGTGTTGCTGCCAGGGGACGAGAGAGGGATGCATTCAGCAGCACTGGTTTCACATCACAGACTGGGGGCATCTGAAGCACGTATGCTGATCATGAGAGGGATAGTCTATCAGGGAGAACCAGCTGGACGGGGAGGGGGGAAATCCTGCACCATGCAAGGTATTCCCTGGGGAAACAACCCACAATTCACAAGCCCCACCCCCACCTCGCTGACCTGCACTGCATCGCTCTGAAAAGCCACAAACAGATAGGACTAAATGGCCGGTAGGACCCTGCTATACCTCAAATATCCACCAGGTGGCTGAACTCATCAATAATGCAATTCATGTTGGTTTTCATACATTCACACACTACAAACTAGCCTATTATATTTCTGCCAGTATAATTTATCAGTCAGTTTGATTGATGGAGTCTTAAAGATAATGAGATCATGGGTAGAAGAAAAATTAAGCTTTACAAGCAGTCTCACGGTTACAAAAGAAATCTGTTCCCAAGTCAGTCTTTAAGTTGAATTTGTAGGTAAGTTGGAACAATAATTATACAGTACATGATAATAATTATTATTGTTCAAAAATGACTACATATGGTACTGTACTATACCTCGAGCCTACAAACTGAAGCAGTACAAGGTTTTCACGAGCGTCACAAAGTAGTGCCTGCATTTATTATGAACCATTGTACTTAACATATTTTTTATATAAAAGGCTTTATGTCAGTCTGTTTGTAAGTACAAGCTGTCTGTAAGTCAGACGTTCTAAACTAGGGCACTGCCCGTATACAATCATCTATACTTGTTTTCCTCTGGTTCTCTGAAAATCCACCAGGTGGCAGCACACCACGCTCTGCTATGGCGTGCCGCTATGAGCGCCTTTTTATAGCCACTGGGGAAGTGGAAGCTGAAAGCGGGCGGCGCTGTGCCACAGCTCCCGCGGGCGCAGAGACAGGCGCCGTGTGGCCTTCTGTCGGGCGAAGAGGCAGGCTCCGCATGCGGCAGGCCATCTGTCATGCTGAGCCCCGCCCCCCACAGAGGGCTGCACTTTAGTGCCCGGGACCATATGGGGTGGCCAGGCAGCGTATGGAGCGGGTGCTGCTGTGTGGATTGTGGGTGTGTAGAATATGCTCGTATATGGCTTGCATTAAATGCCACCGCGACCAAGCGCAAGTGGAATATGCACTAATAGGAAAATCAGGAAAATTATCAAAATTATAACAGTTACCACGTGGAGCCACGTGATTCCCAGTGCGTTTCTACGTGGAGCCACGAGATTCCCAGTGCATTTCCACATGGAGCCACGCGATTCCAGTGCGTTTCTATGTGGAGCCATGAGATTCCCAGTGCATTTCCACATGGAGCCATGCGATTCCAGTGCGTTTCTATGTGAAACCACACGTTTCCCAGTGCGTTTCTACGTGGAGCCACATAATTCTCATTCCCTCCACACAGACTCCCCAAGGTTCTATTGTTCAAGACTTTTCCTGAGGCACAGATGCTACTCTCCACAAACACTATGTACAAACAGGTACAGAGACGTCTCCTGGTGACATCAGAGGGTGAGGTTCTTCAGAAAACAAAACAGGCTCTGTTCACAGCACACACAGTTATATAACCTCCCGCGCAACACACAGGACGTTTTACAACTAAAGAAAAAACAACCTAAATGTTCTTTTGGGGCGGAACGGGGATGTCCGGGACTGAGGACTTCTCTACCCTACAACACAGGGCAGTCCAGGCCCTCCGACAACACAGTGCCAAAACTGAAGTGCCAGGTCTCAGTTCCAGTTCCTCACCTCACAGTTGCATGGTAGCGGTTTGGCCTACGACCTCGACAAGGCCTGTACGTTTCCCAAAAGCTCCCGGTAACAATTTACAAAGTTGGAACCATTCAATTGCACGGTTCCAACTATGTAACATGTAATGTTGTTAGCAACTATGCTCTTGGGAAACGTACCCCTGGATGGCTCAGTCTGAAAGCCTTATCTGCCATCCCAGCGTACTTAGTGGCACGTGGCGTGAGGCCAGCCACAACCCTGCAGCATTTTGTCCTGCCCAGACTATCAGGCATCGGCTGCTTGCATGCACGTCGGTTTCCAGCAGGCTTGTGGGCTGTGACGGCATCCTGGTTAAAGAGCTCACGTCTTGGCCAGGGATGCCCACTAAAAGCCACTTTCATGGGTGACTTTTAGGAACGTGACGACGGGCAGCCCGGGCTTGTTAAATGCGGCCACAGGAAATGCGCCAAGGAGTCTGATCTGAACTCGGTTTATCAGCTCATAGGGGGGAGGGGCAGAGCAGCCTGTGCAAGGGGGGGGGGTGATATCCTTACCACTTGTCCTCTTCTGTGGGGGGTGACGTCAGTCTGAAATAGAGCGAGAGAGAGAGAGGGGTTGGTGCACACACACACACACACACACACACTTACAGATCACTGCAAAGCCACCACGATTATGCCCAAACAGCAGGCTTACAGCACATCCTCGATCTTGGAGATGATTTGCTCTGCACAGGAGCGCTCCCTCTCCAGCGCCACCCGGCTCCTCACACGCTCGGTGTCCAGGCGGGTCAGCTCCCCCTCGGCCAGAGTCAGGCCCATGTTGCGTTTCTGCCTGCATGTGCACATGAAACCTCAACTTCCTGCCAATTTTGCACACTATGGATATTTACGATTACTATTTAATGTCTGATATTTGTTAATACATCACGTCTTGACAATTAAGCTTCTGTTCACACCCTGGGGCTCGGCCACCATCCATCCTACCACACACTGTAGTGAGTATAATTGTGTACATGACTAATAAAACTTCAAAGGCACCTCGGTGAGTATGTGTGTGTGAAAATAACTAGCTGTCCATCAGTCTCCTTAAAAGCGTATGGATTTTTAAAAAATAGTTATCCCTTGCACACTCCTCCTGCCTTCCTGCCCTCTCACCGGAAGTCCTCCAGGTGTCGCTGGATGTCGGCGAGTAGGGAGTCCTGGAGTGACTGCACATACTGCCTGTGGAGGTCCTCTGGAATCAGCTCTGGCCTCCGCCGCTCTATGAGCCACACACACACACACACACACAAGCTTACTCTCGATATCAGGTGCTCACACGCTCTGTACTTCCTATTCTCACCCCGTTTCACAACCTCAGCAGAAGGGCATGCAAGACTTTAAAGGCGCCTACTGCCTGTAACCTTGGCTCCCTTGTTTATATGTACAGTGAAACAGTATTATCAAACAAAACCCGTTACACTGCTTAGCCACAAAAAAGGAAATAAAGTCACTCTATTGCTAAAATAAGGAATTTATGTGGCCTGTGTCTTAGCAACCAAGAAAACAGTTTTTGAAGGGCAAACACGCAACAGTGGCAAGAGAAAATAACATAGAATTGGCTAAAGATAACAGAGGAGTTCACAACATGGTGGCTCAGGAGAGACTGAGGGAGAGCATCCAAGTATTCACGCTACACGGCGACACAGGCACAAGCTTACCGAGGTCAGAGGCGATGAACTCTGGTACTGCTACTTTAAGGTTCTGAGCAAAGACAAAGAGAGAGAAGAATAAGATGACAATGTCACCTAGCTTAACGCAGTCACACTACTGAAGATGACATCCGGGACGATGAAGAGGGGGGGAATTTCTTTACAACAGGAAGCCAGAAAGTTGATGAGCTGGGAAGAGGGAATGGAGGGAGTGGTGGATGGAGGGGACGTGGTGAGGGGGTCCTGCCGACACCCTTTTCCTGAAATCTCACCCTCACGGTAGCTGTCTCTGAGTCCATCATGGTGCAGGATAACCAAACAATCAAATTCCAGGGGCAGGAAGGTGGGGCGCAAGCATATTCCCAACCAATAGGAGCCTATACCGAGGGCAAAGGGGCTCCAACCACAACTGAAAGGTGATTGGCTCCCAGAGTGTTCAGTTCCCTGTCAATCATTGATTCAAAAATTCATTGGCTACCAAATAGGGTTGACCCCTCTTCATGAACTTGGACCCATCTTATGCCCTCTGCCCCCTGACCCCTAAAAAACTCCTAAAACTGTCCCTGTCGACTGACACCTCGTCTGCAGGGCAGAGATGTCGGTGCCTGATACTAGACGTGCTTTGCTCTAGCCTGTAGCACAGTCCCCCATGGCTCCCATCCTTAAGGCACGCTCTACCGTAATCCATCACAAAATCCTATTATGGGATACGATGCCAAAATGTGCAGTCAGGACACCTTGGCACATGTGGGTCTGCCGTGAAGCATGTCACAGTGAAACCCAAGGTCAGGCCTCTGGACCAAGCATGTTAAATGCACCCATGCAGATGGATTCAATAACAACAGAAGATCGTCCTGGTCTAAAGGACAGAATTTCATTTCTTTGGGAGCACAGTACATTAACCTTCGCACTCTGCCCAGACTTTGGCTGTGCCCATCACAAAAAGAACGATTCCCGGCCAAAAACAAACATCAGTCCATGGCGCTGGGTGTCCACTCCTGCACAGTGACACCAGTGCTGGGGGGAGTGTCTCACCAGCCATAATAAAAAACCAAAGCGGAGGACGGAATAACACTAATCCACTTATCTCTCTCTCTCTCTCTCACACACACACACACACACACACACACACACACACACACACACAGTGTACTGCTATGCATCTAAGGCTTTCTGAGCTCCATTAGAGGTGTTTGGGGGTGGATGGGGGGGCTTGGGTCTCCTTTTGCAGCTAGGACTGAGCTGGCAGCTAAAGGCACCCTATTCAGGATTAGCAGAACCGGCCAGGGACATGCAGCACCTAGCAGACGGCTGGGTGCTGGGAGCGGGGAGACCGAGGGTGGCACCTAGCAGTTACAGGTACACTCACAGTTTGTAAACCTTTAAGTTGTCCAGCAGCAGCTGGTAGTGCATCCTTAAAAATCCATGTCATGGCCCAAATGTATCTATGTTTTGCAGATGCAACACGGTATCTTGCAATCTGTGGTGCGATGTGCATTGAAGTGCTATGGCTTACTGGTGAAATCACAGGGTTTCTTAGTAAAAGTGCTTTCCTCGCATTTATTTTATTGAACATAATTTATCTGAGGTGAATGGCACATATTAAATATACAGCTGTCAAGGACTGACTGGGCATAAGTGCCTGCAGAGGGCGTCATCTGTGACTCACCGCTGTCCGGTCCATGAAAAAAGTGCAGAGCTCGAGGAACACACGACGGGTCTCTTTGGAGTTCGTCTGCTTGTACAGTTCGGCGTAGAGGTAGCAGAGCTGCAGGAGACAAGGACATATTGGACTTGGCGGCCTGACCCCGGATCAGTTCTGAAAGTCTGACTCATAATGAATGAGAGGCTAGCTTGGGCTGAAAGGAGAGGGCGGCGTACCAAGGGCGCTGGGTCGAACTGGGACACCACGTGGTGCAGGAAGGCTGCCAGGTGGGCGGGCCGCGACTTCAGCAGCTCAATGCTCTGGAAGCAGCTGCACTGGCCGTTCATCTGATGTAGAGAACGAGATGGAAGAAAAGTTTTGAGGGGAGTGGGGTTATTAGACGTACGGGGGGGAGGGGCGTGGCCTACCGGCTCCTGCTCTGACGTGAAATCCTCGTCTTCAGCTCCGATGATGAGGGCAGCTGCCCGTAAGGAAGGGCTTCCCACGCGGGGCTGGCACTGTCCATCCTGACATGGGGAGGGGGGAGAACAGCAGGATCGCTAAAGTGGACCGATCCGGCGATGAGACACGATAAGACAGCAAGGAAGGGCAGGCCTCACCAGGTCTGGCGTATTCTCGGCCTCGGGGGAGGTGCATGAGTTGAGGCTGCCCCTGGGGGTACTCTTTGGGCTGTGAGTCGGTGTTTCTCTTTGGCATGGGCTGTCGGGGAAGGATGAGGGAAGGCCGGGCGGGACCTACGCAGGGGAGAGGGACGCCTCGTCAGGGCTGGGAGGTGCCCGCCCCCTTCGGGCTGCACAGTAGCCAGGACATAAAGGATAATTATGCCTCCCCATGCACAAGAACACACAACGGCCAGAAGGTATACTGACGGACTGTGCGGAGATGTTGGTCCAGGAGCCGTCGAGGGTGCAGTCGCTCTGAGAGGACAGGACGGCATCCGCGTCTCCCAGGGCTCCCTCATCCGTCTCGCTCCACTGCAGGGTGTCCCCGGGCCGTGGGGAGGGCAGGCCATCCTGCAAGCACTACACAGTCATGGCGGCAGCCAGGGAATCGCCCACTCCCACACAGAAGTGTTGCCAGAGGGATCCCAAAAAAATCACCATGACTCTACCTCGCAACACATACAGGGCCTTTTATAAGATCCCCTTCCTGAACAGGATGATGCTTAGAAATAAAATACAGATGCCAATGATGACCCCCCAAAATACACACACACACACACACACACACACACACACACACACACACACCTGTGCTCCCCCAGTGGCTTTGCTGAGCTCGCCCTGCAGCTGTGGAATGTGCTTCTTGGCTTCCTGAATCTCTTTCAGTAGTTTACGCGTGGGGTTCCTACTATACTCCTCCTCCATGGCCTGTATCGGGGGGGGGGGGGGGGTTATAGAAACATGCCACATTTCACAGGCCGGTCGCACTGTGCAGCTCACCAATCAAATTCACAGCCACAGGAGGCAGAAATTACTACAGCTGCCCCTTCAATCTACAACAAACTATTGGTAACTGAAAGAAGTGGAAAGTATATGAAAAACATCTATGAATTAACTGGGTAAAACCAGAGAGAAACCTCTGTGCCCCCCCCCTTCCCAGTAGGTCATGTGACTGAAAAGGCAGGAAGAACTGGCCTGCAGGTCTTGCTGCTCCTTGGACAGCATCTTCTGCAGGATGTCCACCTTCTGGCTGTGCACAATGTTGTTTTCCTCCTGAGGGTAAAAGTGGGGTGAAGGAGGTGTCACACGGAGCAAGTGGTAGGGAGCAGAGGCAGCAGTGGCGAGGGCGTACCCAAAGTGGCACGGGGGCTGTGATGGTGGTGTCGCGGCGGTCGGGGGGGCTGCAGGTACGCTCTCCATGCACAGATGCCGGGGACTGGGGGGAGGTGACGGGTGGGGGCTCCTGACCAGGCAGCGCCGCATCACCATCACCCTCAGACAGGGGGATCTGGTGCAGCCCTGGGGGCCTGCCCAACACCGTGAGAGCGACATAGGAGCCCGCTGCAGAGGGCAGACGAGAAAACGGAGAAGGGCTCAGGATGGGAGCAGTACTCTCACTGAGACACACGGAGGTATATACCACAGATTAACCAGAAATTCACTTACATCGAATTAACTTCACAACTTCTACGTGGTTTGAATGTGTCACCAAGGTCCCGTTCACCTGCAGAGGAAAAAGGGGAGAAAATAAATCAGTTAAAATCCGGATCATTCAGGTCAGCTTAAACTTGCGCCCCTGTGCCCCCCCCCACTCCGAACTTCAGCACTTTTAGTAATAAAGCAGGACATGGAATCTCCTCAATGTTCATGTTCCACTGTCGTATTGATTTTAGTGCAGCGAGACTTCGAGCTGTGAGGTGCTACCGCTGCTACAATGATCCAGCAGGTGGCAGGCAGGAGCCAGAACAGAGGGGACATTTTAAGGTGGGGGGGGGGAGGTCCAGAGCAAAAGCTGCCGGAAGCAACACAGCGAAATGACTGGGGGATCCTTCCATAGCTGTACCTTAATAATCCGGTCGCCCGTCTGAACCCCGGCACGCATTGCAGCGCCATCTATCAGAGGGAGGAGAGAAAAGCAGTAAAGACCCTGTCGACAGCCGGCAGCCAGGGATTTAATCATCCGTACAGAAGCATTGAGAAGCTGGAGACCCGAACACGAAGAAGTGGGAAGCCGTGTGTGTGTGCATGTGTGTGTCAGGCCTTTTAAGGGACGCCGGCATTAAAGCCCTTCCATACTAATGGCTACATTCACAAAGAATCTTTTCGGCCACTATGTAGGGTCGAAATGGCCATTCCTGAACTTTTAAGGGCGTATGAAATAAAGGAAATGTTCATCCGGGTGGGTTGGGGAGAGGGGGGACAAGCCTGCACACAGCTGCAGTACTGAATAAGAGGGCCACACTCAGATTGCTGAGGGCGCTGAGAGGCACCATATCGACAGACAGATGGGGCTTTGTGGTGAGCTGGGCCAGTCCCGCATAAAGATTGCTTCTAGTTCTAAAACCCGTTCTAATGACATACAGGTAGAGTGCAGAACAAGCACCCCACCAGCAAAATGAGAGAGGCCTGAACCCAGGGGGCATCATTAAGGGATAACGCTCTAAAAGGTAGTGTGTGGTTTGGCCGGAGCAACGAGAACACCGCGTGGGTGAACGGTGCCCCTGGTGGAGCATATGGTAAACAACACTTAATGCCAGACTCCGCCCCCTTCAAACTACGGGCGCTGGTGGCTTCATCCCCTCACACAGCAAACAGTAGTGTGAGGATGCAGGTTTACTAATGACTGGTACTGTAAGCTATGTTTACATCCCAGAAACCCCCCTGTAGGAGTCCAACCCAGCATGGACGGAGCATCGGGTTAGTTATTTAATTTGAAAATGACTTACAGGTCAATGATAATGTTTTATTGTGTTATAATACACGTAATATTATGTTTCCAGGACATAATAATGAAAGGTTCGTATGAGTCACATAATTGCTTTACATAGTAGAAGACACAGCCGCACACGCGGGTGAATTGCCGTGGAACCTCTGTCCTGTGGGCAGGGCAGCACTTACCTTCTTTGACGAGCTGCACAAACACCGGGTTGTCTCCGCTCACAGTCAGCCCGAAGCCATTGTCATCTTTCTGAATGATCACACATCGCTGGACGAGCCCTGGGGAGGGAGACGGGGTTGGGACACTGGCTTCATGACGCCGCACACCCATTGCCACTTCCCCAGCTCCGCCCACAACTGATGTCACGCGGCACACCGCACGGCTGAGGACACACACGTGTGGGGAGAGTCACAGGGTTATCGTGCTGTTTGAGTTCTGGGGTACCTGGAGGGAGGGCGAGACTGTCACCCTGACCCACCAGTGGCCAGCAGCTGAGATACCGTGATTGTGCTATAGCCACTTTAGCCTACACACCATGTTTATTAAAAGATTCACTGCTGAATGAGCATTCTGGGCCCCAGAGTCACCATTCTCACAATTCATTGATCAGCCTGGTGAAGTGGGCTCTGATCTGATCTCTTGAGGGCCAGAGGTGAGCGGTTGGTCCAGGCTGCTTGCACGAGCCCCTGGTGGACCTCACTCTCCCCACTGGTGGTGCCTTCCACAAACGCTCCCCTTCCCTGCCAGCCCACCACCGCATAGGGGCCCCGCTGTTTCCCCGACGGCCGCTGGTGACACCCCCCTGCAGACCCAGCGTCCTCAAGAGCCCCTTTGATGGGCAAAACGTCGCATTTGTTCTCCTCTGCAAGGCCTTTTGTGTCATCTCAAATTGAGCATTACCTCATAGCTCGTTATTCCCCCTGTAGATGATTTCAGACCCTCACAGACCTTGGGAGGGAAAACAAACGCGACAGCGACACACACACAAGCACACACACACACACACACCTGCTTCATTTTTTAAAATTCCCTCTGTGGAGGCCGCAGCATAAATCCCAACCCGTTCCCATCACTCACTAAAAAAACCTTGACACAAAGCCCCCCCCCCCCC
>JAODJW010000038.1:18231842-18249032 GCA_026777045.1 Hyperopisus bebe
CCCCAAGCTCTCCACTGACATACTGGGCCCCACCAACCCCGCAGTGGCACCTAACCATAGGCAAGGGGCAAAGCAGAGTAGCACAGCTGGAGGTGTGTGGGGAATGAGAGGGTGAGGTTAGGCAGACGGGGGTGAGAGCAGAAGCAAGGGGAGGTGGGGGATTTTGGAGGCACAAGGCTGGAGCTGCAGCAGCTTACCACAGGGCTCCGGCCTCTGATCAGACACAACGCCCTCGCTCCTCCGCAACGGCGGATCTATGTGCACGATAGTTACAGCGTGCCACGACCGGGGCAGTCAAATGGAGGGAAACAAACAAAGCAAATTAATGACAGAAGAAAGGAGGACCCCCATCTGCCCTGGGTGAGCCAAAGACGAGCACAGCACTTGCATGCTTTCACCATTAACCCCGTCAACCCTGAGGGACTGAAAATCACTAAAAGCAATTAAAAGCACTACTGAAACCACGATGATACATTCTTTTAAAAATACACCGATAACAATGGATATAGACTCGATCACACTCAGTGTTCTAGATGCTTATAAACTTGCATGACGACATGAGATCGGAGCACAGGCCAAATGAGAAGGAATCAGCTTCAGGAATGAGATGGAACAAGCCGGAGTGCAGATGAGGTGGAGATTAGGGCTATTAAAACCATGCTAAACACAGAGGAAGGTCAGCCAAAGGAGAGTGCCTGTACCCACACCAACACTAACACCAACACCTGCAATAGCCCAAGTGAGGAAAAGCAGACGTATGCAGATGATTTCCTAACCACACGCACAGAAAAGTGTGGAACATGCCATTTGAGTGAACACAGGCCTGCTCCTATTATCTAACTAAACTAAACTAAAACATAACTAAATAGTAACCACCTGTTAGACATGAGTCTGTGAGACCGGTTTGCTTCCTAACGGAGGGTATAGACAGAATATCTGGTTTCGGTTCCCCGTCCAAAGACAGCACTGCACTGCTGACGTTATCATACGACCAGGTTCTTGGCATGGTTATCTCTGCTTGTTGCAGGCTTGAGCTGCTGTCTTTAGCACAAGATAAGTGGCGCCCTGGCGCTCTTTAGCCTCACCCGGATGGCCCTTCTAAACAGATACCACCCCCCGGGGCCAAAAAATTTAATTCAAGGTCCTCTAATGGCTGCTATGACACATGCAGTGAGATGCTAACAATATGGATCAGAGAGATCGTAATGTCATTTACTTCTGCTTATTGATGATCTTCAATACCGTGTGCAACTTGAAGAGGTTGTAATCAGTGCGGAAACCAAACTCTTAGCAGATGGACTAGTTGTCCACATACAGTACCAGACAAAAGTTTGGACACACCTGCTTTTAATGCATTTGTGTCTATTTTAGCAGTTATTTACTATATAATAAAATGCCTTGAGGAAATGATGTAATACATATCAAATACAGTGGTACCTCAGAATTCGAACTTAATCCGTTCAGAACTCAGAATTCTAAAAAATTTGAGTTCTGATCGAATTTTCCACATAAGAAATAATGGAAAACCAATTAATTGGTTCCCGGCCCCAAAAAATTACACCAAAATATGTTTTTTTTAGCATTTAAACACAAAATGAAATGGACAAAACAAGAGCATATACTGTACTAAACACATCTAAGGACATTTATCAAAACAGTAATTTTTAAAGTAAGAAAATAAATGTATCCAAACAATGTGTCTTGCCCCGATCGTCCACTCTTTCCGTGTGCCATCCCACCTCCTCAACCCCGTGTGGAATCCCCGTGTGATCAGCTGTTTCTGGTTGTTGTCATTAGTCCTCTGTATTTAGTCCATGTTTCAGTTTGTTTTCCCAGTCCAGTCATTGTATTGTCCGTCTGCGTTTTGCCTGCCTTACCTTCCCCAGTTACAGTTTGACTTCTGAGATTCGGATCAAGTTCTAGGTAATTTTTTTTCGAACTGGCTGGTTCAACTTTTAAGAAATTCAACTTATAATGAGTTTGAGAACTGAGGTACCACTGTACTACAATGACCAAGAGATGTATTCGACATCTCAAAATTTTCTCAAATTTTAGGCTCTTCATAATAATCCCTTTTTGCTTTGATGACAACATTGCAGACTCCTGGCATTCTTTCAATTCAATCAGCTTCCAGATGGAGCCACCTGGAATGCTTCTCCAACAGTACTGAAGGAGTTTTCACAAGTTCTGGGCGCAAACTGGCTACTTTACTCTTCGATCCAACTCATCCCAAACCAGCTCTGTGGGGTTTAGGTCAGGGGATTGTGGGGGCCAGGTCATCTGTCACAGCAGTCCATCTCTTTCCTTGTTCACAAGATAGTATAGTACTTACTACCTCAAGGTATGCTTAGGGTCATTATATTGTTGAAAAACAATTTTCAGCAGTTGTGTCCAGACTTGACTGGAACTGTGAAAAGCCAATGTTTAACTATTGACATCTAAAGGCATTTTTCCACGGCAGCAGGTACCGAACTTTTGGTACTTCAAGAAGGTACTGGAAGTAGAGTACTTCAAGGTGTTGGTTTTCCACTGCTGTAAAAACTGGTACCGGCGCCAAAAGACATCACAGCGCAAGGCAGGGTTTTTTTTGTATGGAATTCTTTAAATGGCTGTAGTATATTATAGGGCTGGAGGATGCATAATATTAATACCAATACTACATGGTATGCACATCCAATTCTTACATTGCTAGTCAGCTATATTACGATAAGACTTTTTCTCACTTTCAGTTCTATATAGACATTATAGCATTAAGCTTCATCAAAATATTTTTACTCTGTCATAGGGAAAAAAAAAAAACTTAGCAAGCTTTGTAATTTTAATTATCATTCACTTCATGGATTCTTATATGTTTAAAAACCAGTTTAAAGTTCACCTCTGCTGCTCTTGCATGAGTGCTGCATATGTTCTCCGAGACAATCGTAATCATTTTCATCCTTGTCATTTAAACCACTCGCAGAGGGGTTTGTGAGAAATTTATGATACAAAATTACATTGCACATTGCTAGGTGCTGTATTAGTATTTTCAACAAAATACTTTTTAATTTCTTGTCATGCCATCCGGATCATTCTGTTGTATATGTTCTTACGAACAAATTGCATTTTTTTATATTGTTTATCATTATTTTCTGAGCCCACAACTGTATGTATTCTGAGCGCTGTTTGTATTGTGTTTCAGTGGCAGGCTATTTGCATAACCAATCGACAAAGAAAGAGTTTCAAGTCCCACCCCAAAGTACCGAAGTACTAAAGAAGTACACCAGCTGGTTTGGCACTTTCAGTACTGGAACTTTTGGTACTGGTACTCAACCAGACATTACTGGAAAGGCAAAAGCACCGAAAGTACCGCACCAAAAGTACTGTACCTAGTGCGGTGGAAAAGCGCCCTAAAATGCACCACATACATACTTTAGCACTCCCATGTTAGTCTGCCCTAATGTTTTTAGGAGAGTAACTCTAATGTGTGGAAGGGGGTCGGGGAGAGGGCTCCATCGACCAAAGCTGGACTGGTGTCAGCCATGAGAGACATGGCAGACGTGTGTATGCACAAAGTGTTGCTGATGTTACCTGTGGGGTCAAAGTCATGCGACGTGGGCACGCTGGGTTTGTCGCTCTTGGGCTTCTTGTCTGGTGGGTGGTCCTTGCTGAGAATGCTGCCTGTCCTGCAAGACACGAAGATATACAGACTTGGAGGGGTGAGGACAGCGTGACACTTCTGCGACCATCTCTTTCCGGGTGCTCAAGGACCCGTCGGTGCACTGGTTTTCATTTTACAATGGTGCTCACTGCCATGAGTAACATTATTAATAACAGCTGCCGTACACCTGTTATTTCAGATATTAATTGGTTTTTAATAAAGAGGCACCTCTGTCCTGAATGACGGGGGCACCAAAGGATCATTTCCCATGTGGTTGGACATGACCCAGACAGGCATTACCAAGAAGGCCCATTGTGCCTATCGGCCTGGGGAACAGACTTCTCTGGACTTAAACACATTCTTGCACACATAATTACATACGATTGTTTCTCTAATATCATGCATAGCCAGTTTGTCTGACTCCTAATTACAACTCAATTTTGTTAAGGACAGAGGGCCCCATTCACAAGTGTTCAAAGGACTCACAAGGTCGGCCCGAAACAAAGGAAACAAAATGAAGAGGACGTCTGCAGTTACAGCGGGACATAGCCAAAAGCCATCCCTTCTGATCGCTTATCCATCTCCAAATTCCTTGAATAGCACTTGCCAACATTTCACAGAGGCTACTTCCTGCTAGAAGGCATCCTAAGCCTAAGGACTGATGGCACTTTATGCAGAGAAACATTTCACAGCATTTTGCACCATACCATGGGTGTGACTTCCCTGGGGTTACTATTGGCCTGAGTCCTATGCCTCACACCCATCACTGCGTCTGTTCCATGTCTCTGAACTCTGGGATAGTGATTCAGACATTAAGCTCCAAGACTAAAACCAGGCTAAGCCTTGTGCTTAGCTTAAATTTCTAAAAGGAAATCCTTTTAGAAAGTTTAAGGCATATAACTGGACCACGTCTAAGACCTCAGTCTTTGCCTGGGTCAGACCCTAAACTCTGGATCTATGATGAGTCATGTCTATAATTCTGATCCACAAGTGGGCTGCACATCCTGGAGGCCTAAGCTCTGACAGAGACGCTCTGACCCAGCAGAGAGGTCAGGTCCCTTGGCACAGCTGGCTCACGACATCTGTGACAGTCCTCTGTTCCTCGGAGTGTGCAGCAGAGGGGTCCGAAGCAGAAGGAGGCCCTTTGTGTCCCCTTTCTCATTTTGTTCAGATGTGGGTGCGAAACGGCGGCACAGACTGCGGAGTATCTAACAGAATTGTACAGCATGAGAATAAAGCATGGAAAGGGCGTTCTTACCTGGTCGCTTTTTTAGGATACCTGAAAGACAAGAGACAAGAGATTTCTTGTTAAGGATGAGTGGATTACCATCTACACCATTAATGACAGTCGACCAATTAACACAGCCATGTTAAAAATGCCAGTCTAAGCACACCCATATAGTCTCCCCACTGGAGAAAATTCAGTATAATCAAATCAATATACCCTGGGACACTACCAGCACTGTTCAATTCACGCCAACTGGCTCGAGAGTTAGCAGGAAATGCAGCACCCACATGTTTTGACCAAACACAGGCATCCGCCATTCATCAGATGATTAAACTTAAAGAGTGCTATCGTGTTTAACTGAATGCAATTTCCTACCCACTTTGCAGAGCCAGTTTAGTCTGCAGCCTAGGATAAAATAACTTTCTGGCTTTGATTCCAAAAGACACTGCCACAGCATCCCTCAGCCTGAAAATGATTATTGTACTAAGATAATTTATATAAAACATTAAAACAAGCAAGTCACCCCCATTGTCGCTAAAAGACAAGTCTTTTCAGACGAGAGAAAACAACCCGTGTATAAACCATGAGACACCCCCTCCTCCCTTATTTTTTTTATAAATAGTTGGGGCTTATCGTCCCCCCCCCTCCACTGGGTGGTTTTTGTATTTGTCGCTGTTCCTTCCCTTAAACAATGGCCCAGCACTGGGAACAATGGCGCTCACGTCAACCCGACTGACTACACTGAGGCATTGTGGGACAGATTCCCGGAAACAGTGAGCAGCACTGGCTCAGCTCCCGTTTCCTGAGTGTGTGAAAGGGGGAGTGGGAGACACAGGGGAAAGCAAGGCGGGGGGGGGGATGGCTTTGGCAATGAGCTCCCAATGTGCCTCTGCACAAGACTGCCTCAGTGGCCCCGGAATGTCTCTGGGCCACAACAAGTGGAGAGTCAGGGGAACTAAAGAGGCCATTTTGATCGTCGCTCAGTGGTTCAGGAGGGGTGACCTGCTTTTTTTTTTGTCTAACTAGGGATGTCCATCTGGGCTGTACTGTGACAGCATGTTTCACAAAAAGATGCAGTTTTACAGCAAGGCCAACTGGACAGTTAAAACAATATGATCACAGGGGACTAGGAGAGACAGGATTCATAAATATTTCTATGCATCAGTCTGCACACAGTCATCTGGAAAGGAAGGCTGGAGCATTCAATCTTACATGGAATTTAAAAAAAAAAAAGGCAGAAGTCAATCAATAGCGGGAGATCACTTACGGAATGATAAAATTTATACCATAGCCTAACCTCAGTAAACTGCAGGGGAATGTTTTTAAACCTCTGAAGTTAAGAAAAAAGAAACCTTTCTTCAACTCTACCAATGAGCTGACTTTTCCCAGGAAAGGTGACCGAACTGAAACACTGAGAAATTTGCTCCGTTTCCAATTTTCCATCCTTGAAGAATCACTTCCCATGATTAAAAAGAAGGTCCAAACTGGAAGTCCTATTTAATCTTTAAGACTGCCTGTCATCCAGTCGAAAACTTTAAGAAAATTAAATTGTAAATGTGAATCACTGAGCACAGGGGAGGTGGGTAAAAAATTAGATACCCATGAAATTACAGGTAAATGTTAGAGCTCATTTAAACACCTGCAGCACAAAACATGTCAAAACAGGGCATTCTGAAGCAGGCGAATGCCGTGCTGCAAAAAAGTCAGCAATCATGACCATCCAAAAAGGCCGGATACTACACAAGCACCATGCATCCACTGGGAGAACTGAATAAATTTAAAATGTAATATGACTCAGTGGCCTTCAGTATGGAACCATTTACTGAATTACCACGTGCTCCACGTTCTTCACAGCCACAGAGAACCCCTTTCAGACCTTCTCTGGTGAGCTGAATGATCCATTGATGACCAAAAACCTAACAGCTTTGGCCTCAAGTGGACATGCCTGGACACCACCAGGCCGCAGCAAAGGCAGCAGAGACTGGAGCCCCAACGATGATTCGAAAAGATGAGAGGAAACTGCGAAAGGCCAAGCAGATGGTCTTTGTTTTGACACTTGCTTGGCCTGCATTTAAGAATTCTGAATTCAGAACTGAGCATTTTTGCAAGGGGTCAGGAAATGAGCTTGAGAGGGAGGAGCAGGTACTGGTGGGAGGGGCTACGAGATGGAAGGGGGAGGGGACTAGGCACGAGTTGAAATGAGACTTTTGTGCCTTGAAAGAAGCGCAGCATGTCTGGCCAAAAATCAGCTGGGTCGGGGACACCCCTGAGTGGTGAAGGAACTGCAAAACTTTTAAATCTTTCAAAACACGCTTCAGTGGCTGTTGGGAAGGGGGAACTGGGGGGTGCACTGGTGGCTAAGGCCACATGTGAAGAGGAAGCTGTCTGGAATCTGGCATGCCCCCCCCCCCAAAAAAAAAAACAAACAGGGGAAAAAAAAATAAAAAATCAGGAGACAAAACAGAGCTGGTGATTTCGCCCTTTCTACCAGTCTGTGCAATGTTCATTGGACAGCTAGTTGGCGTCTCTTTCTGTCAGCTGAACACCTCGGCTGTGCCAATAGCAGGGGAGGCCCTGAAATAAAACACTCTTGTATAGGAGTTCTGGACTGGTAAGTAATACTCAGCGTTTAATAAATGTTTAACAAAATAAATTAAGGCTGCAATGGGCACCACTTTAAACAGCCTGCTGTTCTAGACCGGCTGTGTCACCATTTGTATCTGTTTGTAAATTAAACCCACACTGCTGGTCCAAGATTCATCCCTGATGCTAAAGCATTGGGAAACCCTTTAAAATGACTCCATTTGCAAACAAGGCACTGTTCTGGAGGCAAGCAGTGCCACAGCAACATGGGACACCTTAAGCAGCATCCTGAGCTGGTCTACCACACTTTGGTAGGTTTCAAAACCTCGCCATTCTGCTCTGCAGCGAATCACAAGACCGCTGGGATGCCCCATTCTCCAGCTGGCTGCCTTCAAGAGCTGGCATACCTGGTGCACCTCTTTGACTGCTCTCTGGTCCAATTCCCACTAACAGGACACCAGGGATCCTTGAGGAGACTGGAGAGATAAGACGTGTGTCCCAGTGTACATTGTCGTTATCATCACAGAGGACATAGGGGACCTCAGAACTAGGCCAGTAAGGTCAAGGTAAAACTGGCTAAAAAAAATAGCAAAGATCCTACAGATGACAGCTAAGATGATATTTCGTGGGTGAATTATGCTATGACATTCAGCAAATGTAATAGGTGCCTGGGACCAGGACGGAGGCTTAAGAGCCTCAGAAAACTATGTGGGTTCAAGCCTGTAGAAGGGAGCTGATGATGTACCATTCAAGGCATTTGATTAATTTCATATTAAGCTATATAATATCTCTTTCCCTATGAGTTCTCTTCGTCAGGGTTGTGGGGGTGGGAGTTATGGAGCATATATCTTTGGCTACCTAAGCAATAATAATGATAATTAGGGTTGTAAAGCTGAATTGTCATGAATCACGGTTTAAATCCATTATGACTGACATGACATCATATATTTGAGTTTTTTTGAAATGCATTTTACCTCTCTTATTTTATGTTATTCAAACATATCAACAGAGGCATTGCCTTTAGTTTACAACTGTTCCTAAATGTACTTGTTTGCAGTTTAATTATTAATTAATTAATAAAGCCATACACCCAAAGGTTTATACTGAACCATAAAATCTGTGTACTGTTACATCCCTACTAGCTATGGCAGCAATGGTCAAGATTCTGAGGTAGCTAACTAGCCAAGTAAAAAGTAATGCTAATGCACAATATATCTGTTTACATATCAATATTGGGAGATATTCATTCAAATTGAAGATAGACATTAAACCTGCCACGATAACTATGTTATCAACTTATCACACAATATATAGGCACAACCTCAATCTAACCTCAATATTGGCAAATTGGGTTTACATAAGAATGAACGCCCCTAACATTTTAGTCTGTTGTGCCGCCTCTGCTCTCTCTACTCTCTGTGCCATAAGCACGGCTCAAGGCTGATTCATACTTCACGTGAAAGCATGCATGCCATAGCACACGGGACACAGAGCCAGACTGTCGGCAGTCCTGAATGTTCATATTTCTAGCTTTAACATGCCACACGAAGCAACTTTTAAAAGTCGTGTTTATGAAGGGTGGTATGGATGTTATAAGAATAAAAATGAATTTACATCAATAATCGAGTAATTCGCTGATTAATCTCACAATTCCCAGAGTAATCATTTATATAATATAATATAATATAATATAATGTCCAGGTAGAGCGTGTGGCTCAGTGGGCTAAGCTTCTGGGTCTGTGATCAGACAGTCGACAATTCAAGCCTAGCCTTGGCACATCTGTGGGCCCTTGGGCAAGTTCCTTAACCCCCAGCTCCCAGGGCGCCATTACAGGTGGTTGCCCTTCCCTGCCAAGCCTGCTCTCACCTGGAAGCAAGATGGCAAAATGGGAGGCAAAAAGAGAATTTCCCCCGTGGGGATCAATAAAAGTGTTATCATTATCATTGTAATATAAACATTACAGTTAGCATGAAGTAGGAACCAACCAGGCATTGCAGAGTGCACACTTGGTCACAAATACAGTTCATTTAGGCTCTCTGATTCACTTATGTTGCATGTTTTGGACAGTGGAAAGAAACCAAGAGTATCTGCCAAAAACCTATGCATGCACAGGGTTACATGCAAACTTCACATACACAAAGTGTGGTGTGCTGCGACAGCACTATCCACAGTGTCATTGTGCTGCCCTTGACTCGCACAATCTGTGATGTTAATACCACCTTGGCATTTCATGCATATGCAACTGTCACATGGCAAGGAGCATAACAGTCTGTTGGGTAGCGGCCATCACTAAGTTTTAAAAAAATAATAAAAATTCTGTATAAAGTTTACCGCCGCTGCTTGTGCATGAGCTCTGCAGGCACGCTCTGAGACAATCATACTTATTGTCATCCAAGCTGTTGGACTCACTCACATACCACGTGGCACATTTGAGAAATTAAACAAAAATGAATGAAAACAAGAAAAGTGAACAAGTGGTTAAAAAAAAAGACATTTGCCTTCCACTAAATGAAATATTTTGTATTCCAGAAAGGATATTGAGCAAAATTCATGACATTTTCAACTCTCGCTAAAACTTAAAATATCGCTAAAACTTAAAATACCACAAAGTGGACTTTTGGCAATATTAGGATCAGCCTTATCAGCTCTCAGCTTGTACTGTACAAAGTTAATCCTGTATGTGGACTGTGACCAAAGACATGCTCAGAAAGGTAGGCAGCTAAGTCATGTTCAGTCCGCATCAGCATGCCTAAACTAAACTAAAACTCAAGTCAATCAGGAATGTGACTTGGGTAACTTTAGTGTAGCAGCAAAAAAAAAAAAAAAAAGAATGGAATGAAGTGAGCGGTTCTGGCGAAGTCTAGAGGAGACCCCTACGAGCATAATTACCATGCCTGAATCAGTTGTCTGCCCAAAATGTAATCCCAAGGCTAAAGAAAACCCTGCCAACCTGACTAGGGCACCTTTGAACTCAAAATACGTGGTCCTTCCCAAAAACCTATTAATTCATCTGAAAGGGGTGCCACAGTTGGATATAGGAAATGGCTAGATTTTTCTACATATAGAATGCTGAAGCTGCAAGGTGTTTGGTGGTGGAAACTCTGATAAGGCACATCTAGGGGCAAAATGCCCTCCCAATCCAATGGAGGTGTGCTCGTGCAAAGCCACAGCTAAAACGTGAAGGAACATGGAGGCCGACACCCAAAAACCAACCCCTCCAGACAATTAGTCATAAAACAATAAAATTCCTCAATTTCAATTAAATTCCATTTTCAATTACATAAAGGTTTATATGATTTGTAAATCATTGCATTCTGTTTTTATTAACATTTTACACGTTTTCCATGTTTTTGGAAACAGCGTTGTAGCTGGAATTTCTAATATTGCTCAAAAAATCACTGCATCATCACTGACAAGTACTGTACGCCGGGTGCTTTTAATTACACATTTCTGGCACATTCTTCTCCAGGGGAGTATAGATAATAGCAGGAGAATAAAGAGAGATGTTGCAAGCAACATAGCCTGTTGGTAAATGAGGTGGTGCTTTTGGGGTGGGGGGCAGTGTGGAAGAGTGCTAAAAAGGAGGTTCTTGCCGATAAGAGTTCTTTCCCCCCCACTCCTCTTCGCTCGGAGTGCTGGGGAGTGGAAGAAGCCCTGAGGGATTTCTCAGTTTCTGCCCCAATAACCTCAATCAGTGTACATCCCAATGCAGCTCACCGATGTACATTTCTTCATGCTAGACTGTCTGTTCGTGTTGTATTATCGGATTGAGTGCCGAGTAGGAATGAAAGGCTCAGAGAATCGGAAAGCCAGGGGCACTGGGGCGAGGGGAGGACAGGGATAGTGCAACATCATGTTTGACATGTGCACAAGTGACTGGACGGTATACAGTGGAGGAGGGGTGTATCCATCAAACAGAAATAATCTGGAATCATGGCACGCTGACCTTCTCTGGTTTATGATCTTAATTGCAAGGAAAAAAAATAAAACAGGACATGGTGCAGAGACACAAAAACAGCACCTCCTGGTGACACCTCCAAAAAGCCTCCCTTCAGAAGCAGTCCAACCCAGAATATTAAGTCATCTAGCAGAAACAGGGGATCAATGCTGTTGACTAGTCAGGTGTGTCCACCTCTACAGAGAAGAACCATAATCAGTTCCCATGGTTGCAAGGCACCCATGGCAAAGCAACCTCAGGACTTCCATGAGATCCAGAAATTTGAGCACCTGCAATGAAAGTAGAGGTTTGTGGCGGCTAGCAACTGGGAAATCATACCAGAGAGACCATGTACCTTCCTTTTCCAAAAATCACATCCAGCCTGTCTGGAAAGCCCCAAATGACATTCATTCACACACTCCAGGACAGGCCAATGTGACAGTCCAGGCAGGATGGAGGAGGGTGAGGGGGACATGCAGAAAGGGCTTCCTGTAACTAGTCAGACCTCATTTCAGTTCCTGTCCTGTTGTAGGGAATGGGGAGGTGAAAGGAAGCAGAACACAAGGAGCCCAATAAAAACAAAGGAATATTCAGATTATGGAAAAAGTGCATCATTGTAAATGGTTTTAAACAACATTTCATAAGCTTTCCAATGAAGTAGAAAAAAGTAGCTATAGTGTGAAAAACTTAACTGTATGGGGTAAAGCCACTAAAAATAAGAACACTCCTGACAAAACCAAATTCTTTTCTGTAAGTCCTATTTGGTAAAGATGAATATTATGCTTTGGCATGGAAGTGAATCAGAAACAAGAGGGTCAATGCAATAAATATTGATGTAAGTTCTGCACACCAGCCCCAGTTCGAATGACTGTGGCTATTTTTGTTTTCTTGTAAGATCACACTCAGCAACTCGTATCCAAATATAAGTTTCCAGGTCCAATTCTTAAAAAGCCATTTCTTTCATATTAAAGACCCCAATATCTACATATTCCATGGTAACCAATTTAACACCAACTTCAGAGAACATGGTTTACACTCTCTCCTAGGCTACCACCACACATATAGTGTGACAGCCAGCTGAGGGGACTCCTTCAAATTAAAGTATGGTGAGGCAATGGCCATTTCAGATATTTCAGAGCAGAACATCCAGTTAATCACTCTGTGTCTCTGATGTGATGCTTAACATCATACCAGTATCAGGGGGGCATGCACTGCTATACTGACCAAACCTAACATTCTCTCTCCATGAGGTGCTACACCACTGCTCTGTTCTGTGCCCCTTGCCTACCATAAAGGCAAACTTTGGCTGCATGAAAGACATTCACTGCGGCATCACATCAAGCAAATGGAGTGGAAAGAGGGATTAGACAAATCTGGGAGAACACATTTATAAATCATTTTCATTGTCACCAAGGTGACTCCTATAACCATATTCATTTGTACTGCTGGATTCCCTAATTTAATTATGTATTTTCCTCAAGTATTCTGCAACACTGGCCCTCAATCGGACATGTCTAATTCCTTAGTGCCCCAAAATACCAGCTGAAACTGTGTGAAAAACAAGAGGAGTAAAGCAGGGGGTTTTTACAATGGGCCCAAACAAAGAGAGCATATGAACAGGCCAGGTGCCTCCAGAAAATTTACTAGGGTCAGGGGTCATAAGGTATAGTGTTAGGGGTGGAGCTTCTGAAACACAAGCGTGAGTGATAACTCCACTTCCCCAGCAGATGACAATCTGGCAACTTGACGGTTACGTGGTGTGCAGGTTGCCAGAAGAAGACAATACTCAGACTGTCCCCATCATGCTTCGTCAGGAAGCAGACAGTCATTCCCACACAAACAGTTTGGTCTGTTTAATCTCATATCACCGCTTTCAAGTGATTTCAGCTGGTAAACATGGACCTAAAACTCCTGTGCTATCTGATCTTTATCTCCGACTTTATCCGACAGGTTTCATGTAATTTCTAACTAGTCACAAAATCAACAACACTGCTTGTGTGTCTATGTGAGGGGACTTTGACCAGTAAAAGCAAAGCACATGACATCACTAACAATGAAGTCAGCCATGACAAACAAAATATTAAATCTTGCTAAAACCATACTTTAGCTTGATAAATATATTCAGGTTTAGCGGATTTCTTCCATGTCAATGTGCTTTGATAGTAAGAGCTATAATGACCGTAAGTGCACTGCAAATCCGACCAGTTAGCATAGTGGGAAAAAAAGCATGTATGTGATCCATACTGACAATGATGCTGTATTGACATAGTGGGAACATTGAGTGCCTACCTGCAGCTCATGATACTGATAGTGGGAACATGATCAGTATGTCTTAATCCCAAGAGCTAATGTGAAAAAGCTCCCTTACAAACAAGTTACTGAGGGAAAGATGGTACAAGGACTTCGTTAGCGAAATTCTGGCAAGCTGCTGGGTTGGACCACCCAGGTGAGGGCCACAGGGACAGCACCCTACCCCCGTTAAATCAGCCTCACCAGAACGACACAACTTACCCCCTTCCTCCCACCCCAGTCTGAGAAAAACTACTCCAAAGCATTTTGTGGATCTGGAGGGAAGGAACGCCCCCTCATTCCCAAACTGTCACTCCCGACGCCCTACTTATCAGTCAGTTAATGGGACCATTTGCCAGCCAACTATGGATCAAGTGACACTGGCTGCCTGTCCCAATGATTAGTGGACACTTTGGGGATTTGCAATTACAAGCATCTTGCTTTAACTGGTGACCTGCGGTGCTTCTAGTGGCCTTGATTAGAGGCTACAGTCAGCTGAGATCACTGCAGCAGGATCACCGGAAACAAATTCCGACCACTGAATATTTATGAATTCATAATAACGCACCCTGAAACACATGGCCATGGGAAGAGTCCTGAAAATTACAGTATGTCCCAGCCATTAAATTATTGTCATCAGCGTCAATGGAAGAATGGCTGAAGAACAGTCTCTCCACACCACTGAGCATGTCAATACTAAGCAAGCTACAATTACAGAATCAATTACATCTGACTTAACCGGAAACAATCAGTTACCCATCGGCGAAATTTGCACAGAAGCCCACAGAATGAAACTGAAAGCCTGAAACAGGATTATTGCACAAGATTACACAATAGTATTATTGCCGTTGCTTATCCAATGTGTATACCCAAAGCTCTTCATAATTTAATCCAGTGAAACAGCTGTACATTTTACTGGAGAAAATCAAGTTAAACAACATACAAAAGGGCTGGACTGAACTGGCACAAATCACTTTCTGGTTACTGGTGGCTACCCAGCAAAACCAAATAAATTACAAGCTTGTGGGTCTTGTGTAGCTTACACAGCATAATATACTCATAGCTCTGCTTCACCTTAACCAAAGGTATACGAACAAGTAAAGGTACCATCACCCCACACATGCTAGACTAACATGCCAAGAACATAACCCTATAAATCAGATGCGCAAGTACAGTAGACCTACACAGAATTCCAAGGACCATTTTTCCCCACCCCAGTCGATCAACAACCTTCAGACCACGCCTTTCCTTTAGCCCTGTGCCAAACAGAGCCAAGCCCCCTATTCTAACCCGATATGATTCTGAGCAGACGTACCTACATGCCTCACTGACAATCTGTGTGGTTTCAAAAATACCCACATGACCTGCCAAATACAAAACAGCTGGCAAGTGACACTCAGGACAATGCAAAGGGCAGGAAGGGAATTTACGCAAATCGGAAATTAGAAACAGGGCAGGGCCAACCTACAAGGACAATGGCAGACGGGACAGATGCATCTTGTGGTTGGTCAGGTGACCACAGCAGCGGTTGGTGTGACCTGACAACTGGAACATAGCCTGTGGCAAGCAGGGGGGTGGCTGAACATGTGTGTCGTTTAGCTCTTTACACAGCTGTTCTGTAATAGTGTTTCAGATATATAGCATGAAACATTAGGGTGTAATCCCAGCTGTAAATCATGCTTCAAGAAAGCCCAATGCAGAGGGTACACGGCGGTCAGAACTGCACCATCGGTGCCTATCCCTCTCCGCTTCTGACCTCTGCCCTAAGGCCTAAGCCCTAGGATAACAGCACACCCCAAGCGACAAACAGCAACAGACACACGATATGGTGCGAGAGACAGGTGCAGAGGTGCACATGCATGACCGAACGTAGGCCTCAGATTAGCCTTCATGGGAAAAAGGAGGAAGGTTAGCAGAAAGTCTCATGGGGGTGGGGGGGTTAAGAAAAAGGCAAGGAGAGCTAGTCTGAATAAAACAGGGCAGCTGTGAGCAGATTCACATGTAACAAGAGTCATAAACATACTGAGGTTTTCATGATACACTAATCTCCATTATACTTCTCTCCACCTGACAAGGGGACTGCAGCTTATCTTCAGTTGTTTTCATATTTCGTAGCAATATTTTAAAGGAAAAACATCAAGCAGAAATGGAACGAGTGAATGATAGATGAACAAATGGTGTAAGTCAGGAGGAGATGCATGAACACGACCGGTGACAGATTTTTGAGGCTCTCTGTACGAGTCGTACAAAAGGCTTGGTCTGGGTATTCGGAGCAGATTCCGGTTTCCCAGACAGGCTTGACAAAGTCAAAGTCAAGCCTGGGGGGGACGGGGACGGGGACGGAGAGGGAGGGAGGCTGAGTACAGCTGAATAACAGGACTCAGGAAGTGCTCTTTCCACCATGTCTATTAATAGGCGTCGGATAATGACAGCAAAGAAATAATATTCGCCCATTCCATGACATTTTAAGAAAGGCGGCAAACAGCACTTCTGCCTTGACCCGGAGATCGCTAAACTGCCATAGAACTGCCCTGGCGAGAAGTAGGTCATACTTTCTCAATGTATCAGAATTCTCTGGTCAGATCCATCCAACCCTCAAGTCACATGATACAAGGATGGAACGGGGATTGGATTTCCAGAGACACAGGCACAGACCCCTGTCACATGGTCATGGCGATCACTGAGAAGAAATACTAAATAATACAAATAAGAACAAAAAACAGCCAAGAAAATTATAGTTCAGATGTGTGTACTATCTACATAACATGACTAGATTATGACTATATTTCGATATGGACAGGTGCAAACTGTATCCCCAGTCACCTGACTCCCCCACCTCTACAGTCCATTCTTTATGGTCTGTCACTTCTTTCTTATTGAATATGACATCACCGGGACTGAACAGCCATCCGCTGGCTGACTGGCAGCCTCTCTGCAATCTGTTCCAAGTCCCAGCTGCACAACACGCTAACCACGTACCCCCTAATGCTCAGCAAGAAATGCATCATTCTCATCATCCCCAGTGTGTCCCTTAGGTTTACAGCTTTGGAGGGGCAGACGGACACTGACAGGATTTATGGTGTTTGTGTTTCTTTTAATGACAGCAGTCAATATAACAACTGAATCTGAATATTTTTATGACAATTATCCACAAAGTGTGCAGCTTTTGTCACTGCTATGTATCTTTCTGAGCTTTAAAAAAACACAGATATTTTGTCTGCTTTTCAGGTGGTTGACGTGACATATTTTCCGATGTGTGCTCTCTGTCCGCTGGTGGGAGTGTGCTCACCTGTGTGTGCAATGCACGATACAGAGAGCAGAGGAGAATTGTAAACGTGCGACCATATAGAGAAAAAAATGACAAGCTGTTGTGTAAATAAGATAAATGATATAAGGCTATTTAGTTTGTTTAATAAAAGGACAGTGCATAGAACCTTAAATGACTTCTGTTGTGATCTGGTGCTATATAGAAAATAAAATTAAATTAAATAAAATTAACTTGACCTTCAAGGGGG
>JAODJW010000038.1:18249132-18261550 GCA_026777045.1 Hyperopisus bebe
GCTTCCAAAACGATAAAGATCTTATCCCAACATTACCCCTGTCCTGCCCCGATCGTCCGCTCCTTCCATGTGCCACGGTTCGACTTCTGATATTCAGATCAAGTTCTAGGTCAAACTGGTTTGTTTGACTTAAGAAATTCGAGTTCTAGTGAGTTCGAGAACCAAGGTACCACTGTACTTCTATTCATGAGCAGGTCTAGATCTGGGAATAATTTAGTCTTAACAATACATAGCACAACATAAATGCAATTTGATGTTCAGATGTCAATGCTGTTACTGGCCTGTATTCACTGACAGTAGTTTGCACAGATTAAAGAAAAACTTGGCTTGTTTAAACATTTTATTTTTCCATGTAAACTGTTCCAAGTCTTGCCTTATCTGTCCCCAGCCAAGATGCAAAGCATTAAAATAAAAATGACATGAGGTACAACTTCAAGGCTGGAAACGCAAATAATGTAAAAAAAGAGAAAAGCTGCAGTAAGCACGTACTGAAGACCACATCTGCAAGGACCACTCAATCACGTCAGAAACACACACACAGCTTTTACGCCGTTAGGCAGAAGTAGCTGCGCAGGCTCAGATCCTGAAGATCATTCGCCAATAGCCTCACCCTCGGCAAAACATCCCTCACGTACATCTCCCTTTTGCAGAATCATGGACATTCACCGAATCTGACATCTGCTCGCCAGTGTTTGGGATGGTCCCAAAGACTGTACACATTTCAATTTGCCAGCTTCCTTACAGTCCCTGCGCATTTTAGAAACACCATTTTTCATCCTGAAGAAGCAGTAAGACTTTCATTCTACAAGCATAAACATACCTAAGATATGGTGTACAACTTACCACAATGTAAAACTAGGGTCCAGAGCCCAAGCTACAGCATGAATAATTATATCTGGGACATTACATCACTGCATGACAAAAAAAACATCAATGGCAGTGC
This sequence comes from Hyperopisus bebe, assembly GCA_026777045.1. Classification (NCBI taxonomy): domain Eukaryota; kingdom Metazoa; phylum Chordata; class Actinopteri; order Osteoglossiformes; family Mormyridae; genus Hyperopisus; species Hyperopisus bebe. The sequence goes on from JAODJW010000038.1 coordinate 18,250,076, forward strand.
TTTGATCATGACAACAAGAGCCAGTGCAGCTACGTACAATTAGTCTGCTATTCAAATAAATAAATAAAAATTACAACTCAAAAATCCCGCTGAATGTTGATGCAGGCACTAAGCTGGACCTGTACTCAGGACTGAGGCAGTCCAGCCCCCAAAATACAAGCTATTAATCTAGTGCCAACACAGGAACATCTCAGCAGATGAAGATGGGCCCCTGCTTGTCACCAAACTGAAATTTCACAAGGTAATGTTTACTTTTATTTAAGAACCAGCCCTACAACATCATTATGATCTCTGGGGCCCAAGTTAGCAAATTCCACACAATCAGCCCCTGCCTGTCTGCCTCAGTCAAAAGCATGATGGGCACCTTACTGCCAGGGGGAAGGAGGATTTTAACATAGCAATGGTAGTCTTCAGCGCTTCCCTTAAGTGGACACATATCTCAGAAAGGTATGACAGCGCATACCAGACTGTACGTAAGGCTTGCCAAACCCCACAAACAGCAAAGGTCAGCTCCACCTGTTAATACCCCCGCACAAACAGATGAGTTGGTAGTGTTCGAAATGCACCATTCAATGATGAGGGGCCAGCTGTCTGTCAACCAGTGTGATATAGGGACAGTCAACCTGACGGGTGCCGGTTTGCACACTGCACAGCAAGAACACAGAAATTATGCTAGAGACCCACAGACAGACAGTGTCGTGCTCTCTGCACTCACAGACAACCCAAAACTGCTGCATGTCAACATGTTCTCCAGTAATACCAGTGAGGGTTGGAGAACATGTTAAAAACACCAACAACAACCCTCTCAGTAAATGTTGTGCCCCTGGATGACAAAAAGACCTCCAGAAGCAGGCACAGTTACATAAAACCTCCAATTTCTCCTCGCCTTAGTATTGTGAAAGAATAACAAAAACCAATCATGTCTAGCCAATATAACTTAAGAGCAGCCCATCTGTTACCAGAAGTCACACATATTCCCTGAAAAACACTACTTGCCGACATTAACACTACAGACCAACACTGTGTAAATTGTTGTAAACACACTGAATAACCCATCCATTGTGGATGCGGCATCTGAAAGGGGAAGAGGTTCCATCCTATTGCATGTTGCAGACCGTGTACTACTCCAATGGCAATAAGTCGTCGGGCTATGGCTTCTGACTGCTGCAGTCGGCACCCTTGGCCGTTTATACCAAGACATTTCCCCTGCCTTCCCAAGGTAAACATGCGTTTCCCTCAGTCGGCAAGCGCCTCCCATTCAAAAGCTTCATATGACGAGACAAAACAGGAAAACGCATCCTAAGAGGAAAACAATTATCCTCCTTGTAACTTACTAGAGCCAAAGATTTAACTCCGAGATCGTAAACATTATCGACAAAATGCAAGGATATGAAAAATAATATGACAAACTGTGCCTGTTAGGACAGGGGTAACCACGTAAAATAGACAGCGATGATGTGACAAAAACGATCTGGGAACAGTATTTAATTAAAAGCAAGCGGTGTCCATAATAATAATAATAATAATAATAATAATAATAATAATAATAATAATAATAATGCTGTGCAACCACGGTGCATAGGCATTTACCTGTCAGTGACTGTAGACTGTGTGCCGCTCATTGGGCTTTCTAGTTTTCCCTTCGGCCTTTATCCAATTATCATTTTACCAAGAATGTGAAGGAAAAAAACAACCCTCGGTGTGTGTTTTTTGTAGAAAAAAGTAGGTCCTTGAACGATCGCAGACAGTTCAGATTCTCCGCTCAGATCAGCGACTGTTCACAAGGCAGCCAACTTCGTGCTCGGTCGCGCTTTTTGTCCGGGTGTTTGTTTATTTCCCTTGTCGCAGAGAAAAAGAAAAGACGGCGGGGGAAACATCTGAAAAAAGGAGAATCGATATACGATATAAAAAACTTATTCTTTGTTAGACAAAAATAACCGTTAATCGTCGCGTGCGGCGCGTAACTTGTATCTTGCGGGAGCGCGGCGTGCGCGAGGCAAGCCGACGAGCGGCGGCACTGACGCCCTTTCTGGGGGGTTAATGCAGAGATCCGGGCGCAGACAGCACGCCTCGCCTGGCGCTGTCTGGCAGCAGCCTTTGTCAGTATCTCTAAGCGAGCTGCACCTATTGTTAATTTATTTTCTGGCCAAATAACACCCAGTCTTTCACCCTCTTTGCGTCCTTAGTTCTCGGTACGGATCTTGTTTTTCTCCTCTTTCATTCACAGGCGTCTTCATAATACTCCCATTTGACCCCTTTTGAGTTTTTTTTAATCCTCCCGAAATCTATTAAGTGTTTCGTAGCTATCCCATCAGAAAAGATCCCACTCCAGCTTCCCCGCTCGCCATATATCCCGGCAGTTCTTTCTCATGAGAAAATTCCCAAACTATGACAACAAAGACAACAAAAAGGGGGAGGGGGACCCCGATCCCGAAGTTTTATTCCTTTCTGCGATTAAAAAAAACTCCTTATCCCCCACCCGGTATGTGTGTCCCATTCGTTTCAAGTCCTTTTTTTCGTCAAACGGGCCTCCACTTTTCCAATACTGTACTGCGAATGGAAAAGGGAACACAGCTTTCCCAAAAAAAAGGAGGAAAAGGAAAAAACCACCTTCCTCTCTAAACCCCGAAACTTGTGATACTCGTAGCCCAGCCCCGCAGTACGTGTATAATCCGGACCATATCCCCCTGTCGCCTGCTCGACCCGGACTTCCAAGCAAATTAATCCAGCGGAACGGAAAAAAATGCAAAAAAAGCAACAAGAAAGGGGGGAAAAGAAGAGGAAAACTTCGCTTTCCTTTGATGTTAGCCAGTTAGCTAAGGCGCTAATGCGGATCCCATACAGCCCCCTTCCAAAAATCAACGCACGAAAAGCCGTGACGAGAATAAACAGCGAGGAATCATGTTGAAGGTCCAACGCATAATAACTTTCCTCGCTTCTTTATATTCCCGGGTGTATTCATTTAAGATTAGAAATCCACATTTACACCCTTCCCGTTCCGTTCCTTCTCTCCACGTTCCCTATCCAGCAGTTTTTTTCCCTTGTCCTGTTTTCTCAGCGGAATTCCCTAAGCAAATTGGTTGGTATTACTCTGTCAGTCCTAAAGACAACTAGTCAGAAGGCAAAAGAAAATATATTTTTAACCGTATATGTAAATGACAGGTAAATTAGGTTTGTGCGTATATTTTACCTCGCTACGAGATTATTTATTTTTGTCGAAATATTCCGTGACTTTCAACAAATTTGCCGTATCGCGCGATTACTCCGCCCAGGAGGAGCGAGGAGCTCTCTTGTCTTCAGCTGTATACTTCCGCCAAACATGACATAATCCCGAGGAGAGAAACAACGGGTCGCTAAAGATAATTTAATGCGTGAGACAGGCATTATGTGCAGCATCGTCATGATAAAGTCAAGTATTTCAATGTGTGCGGGGAATGCTGATTCTCTGGAGGCGGCTGACTTGTATCATGAATATTTCTGCATCCACTGCTAGGGACTGGTTGGTGTCCTGCCTTTAAGAAAGTTATTAAATGTGATTTGCTGAATAAAGAATGCATTTAAAGTACTAAAACGTATTTTAAGTCTGTGGATCGCATTGGATGAACAGTGAAAATAATGATAATTTTTCTTCTTTATTAAAATTTCTTCAAGTATCGCTTCTTTTTAAATTGCCATAAATATTAGGTTTAAATTATTAGCCACACGGTGACACACATGCATGTTATAATTTGAAGCTGCTTTGAGCAGAATGCAGTCCTAAACAGTACAGGAGTGCCCAAGGCAGTGATGCCGTATGTAGTTAAATTTATGACAAAGCGTCTCATTTAAATCTGTCTAATTTAACTGCCACACATGCAATAAGGACAGAGGGCATCTGCGGGTAGCATCTGGTTTCAACAAAAAGCATGAATTTGTGAACAATGAGAGCAAAATAAAACTGAAATAAAACAAGATTGTGCTCAGTCTTCTTGGTTTCAGACTTTAAGTTATTAGCTAAATTGATCACATCACTACACTATAAATCCTGTAGTACAGTATATTCTTCTATATTATAGTCTTAATACATTTTATATACATATAACGTTTATATACAGATGGACAATATAATTTGATTCACTCATCTTTCCTGGAAGCACAGATGGAATTCTTTAAAGCAAAAGTTTTTAATGACATTTTAGACAGAAGTGGCATTTAAAAATGACACACATCACCGCATCAATGAATTTATTTGGAAGCTTTTCACATACACAGTTCATGATTAATAAAATTATGTAGACTTATAGCATTTAACAATTTTATCCAAGTGACTTCAACATACCTAATCTAAATTTGAATATTCACATAAATTTAGAGATGTAAGATTTGTGTAATTAGGAGCAAGAAGTCTCCTAATGGGTCCTGTACAAATTGTCAATATTTGTTTCACTGCTTACTGTCCCAAAGTAAAACTGGAAACAAATGTTTTTGTATCAACATGTGTCTTACCCTACTAGACTGAAAGGGACCTTGCAGTATATCATTAGTTCAACTGTTCTTATACTGACCCAGTTTTACACTTTTCTGTGCAAAGGTTTATCACCGAACTCAGTCGAAGGAAAATTCAGCCTAGTGGTTTTTGTTCACCACTATGGACTTTTTGATAATAGTTCTAACACTTATATTCACTAATGGCGCTAGTAAACTTAATTAGGTAAAATTGGTACGACTATTTTCCATCTTTAAAGAAAATGGAATAGAAATATGTCCTATATAATTATCATCTACAATTTTCGCGCTCGTATTACAATGTTCAGCAATAAAGCTTGGGTTTATTGCCATCTACCGGTTGCATTAAATACTACATTGAATAAAAGCGGTTTCTATCAAGCATTTACCGGGAAAATGAGAACTGACAAAAACTAGCATGACAATAATGCATAAGTGTACAATATAACTATACATTAAAAATATACATAACGTGGTCAATAATTCAGTTGCATTTATAATAACAGCTGAAAGTAACGGATATATTTTATATTAATGAAAAACCTATTTCTGTCAAAAAACAATTTATGACGCAAAACATTAGTTGAATTCTTAGAGAGACTAGTATTTACTAATAACTGTTAAATAAAGTGTAAACAAAGTGTTGACACCTGTCACCTGTCACTGATTAACAGCTGATAAGCTATTTTATCAAGACACATAAAAGTTGTAACTTTCATGTTAAGTAATTTGGTCTTTCCTGTCACTATGAAACAGTCTTCCTTGGTATTAAGATCACATTTCTCTCCTTTTGACACATTAATCACGACAAAACAGTGAAACAGCGTAACGAGGCAAACATGTTTGGTAACTGACGAAAGATGAGTGTTTCTCAAACTTGTTTTACGCCAAATAAAGGACCAGTTATGGTGGCATAACTGCTCATTCCTGTCCTGGATAATAAGAACATATAAAAATTTGTTTTTTTTTTTATCACAAATTAAGACCTTTCGGTTTCCCCAGTGGTGCACCAGACATACTCTAGATCATGGTTTCCCAACCCAGTCCTCACGGACCCCCAGACAGGCATCATTTTCACAGTCTCTCAGCTCCTATACCAGACGTCCGATGTTCCCCACTGGCCAGGAGCTGGGAGGGACAAAAAAATGCTGACTGGATGGGGGTCCCTGAGGACGGCGTTGAGAAACGGCGCCCTAGACTGGAGATCAGGGCTAAAAATCACTGATGTGCCACCACATTAGCAGGGGTGCACTGAGCACTTAGAACAATGAGGGTGAAACCAAGTACAGAACTGCATTCCCATAAATGAGCTTCGTCATTCAATGACAGTGACATGGTGTCAGCAGAGGGAGACGTGTGGCAGGCCTCACAGGACTGAATTCACATCGCCGTCCTAAGGGGGTGACCTACTAGGATATGGAATAATTAGCCTTTCAAAATGGAATTTACTAAAGAAGCTAGCTAGCGGTCAGCAAACCTTCAATAAAAGATTCAAGCTCTTCTTTGTTCCATAAAATGACCTAAGATACACGTGACATATGGGAACGATGAACTTTACGGCTTTAATTCAGATCAAAGAAAAATCTACATCACTGTCCAAAATCTTCCCTCCTTTTCGATTAACTTTTCCTTACTGCTTTCCCAACACAAATGAAGTCGCATCACCTCTCAGATCATAAGCTCAGTTTCAGTCAGCCTTCCCAGGGTTCCCGTTGACTTCCAGCATCCTACGCCGCTCCTTCCACGTCCGGTATCTGGCCCTGCTCTTCCGGAAACCGAAGCGAGCGATGTCCAGCATGAACACCCATGAGAGCACGTACAGGGCGACGGAACCGGCTTTCATCAGCGGCGATGGCCTGGGGGAGGCGAGCTCGCAGTAGAGCATCCAGCTGCCCACGCCGATGCGTACGGACGCGAACAGCACCACAAACAGCAGGTCCACAGCGTCACCTGCCAGCCCCTCATAGCGTCCCGTCTGCCGCAGGAACCAGCGTGCCTGGAGTAGGGGGTTGGTGATCTCGGTGCCGAACAGGGCGGCACATGCTTCGGTGCCGGACTCACCCAAGTCCAGCGCCAGCAGGATGCCCAGGATGCTTAAGCCATGGTGGGCCAGCATCACTGGTCCCTCTGTGTGGAAGTATATGCACCAGCCCATGTCAAACAGGAAGTAGCCCAGGCTGAGGGACATGGCGGCGACCTGGAGCGGCGTGTTCTCCACGCCTGTGAGGAATGTGAGTAGGGAGAAGCCTGTCAGCGACTCAAAATACAACAATCGGCTGTTAATGCCACCAATGTACTACATATACATGCTTTACATGCTTACATGAAGAAGCATACTGGTACCTATGGGACGTTTTATACTAGGGTTGCCAACTCTCACGCATCTGGTGTGACATTCACGCTTTCAGACTCTCACGCAAAAAGAAAAATCTTACGACAAACCTATACTACTCCAATAAAAACCTAAAATTTGCTACAGCAAAAGCGCTGGGGTAGTTTGCAAGCCCTACAGACTATTTACAGGGTAATAGAACTGTTACATGTAATTGAGCGCGACTTGTCTCAAATTGAAAATCTCACTCGAGTTGGCGTCCCTGTTACACTAAGTCACCCACAGTATTTTATACTCCTACTGATTCTATGCTTATTTGTACATACCCCACATCCACTCTAACACTAATTTATACATCTACATGTTCACTGGTGGTGGAATTTGGTGGCTCAGTAGGCTAAGCCCCTGTGTCTGTGAAGGTCACTGGTCCAAGTCTCGGCAGAACAGTCACACATCCATGGTGCTTCAGCGAAGCCCATTACCCCCAGCTCCAGGGGTGCTTTTAGCTAAAGTTTTAGTTTAAGTAGCTGGATACTTTAAGACATTTTTGCAGAATACCATACAAAGTCAGAATTTTAATCGCAGTCTGGTCCTTTCCCATTAAATGCAGGCTAACTTTGCCTCCTAAATTGTTCTAGATCTGCTGCGTAAATGAGCTTGTGCTGCAGATAATGGCACCAGCTGGATCTATAAAAAGCTGCAGTAAAGCTATGAAAATATCCTAGGGAGAAATAACTATATCAAATTATCAATATATCTGTGTGCATGTGTACCCATAACATGGATACTTGTAGCTCTAATTTAGATTACGGCAACTGGCAGCACAGTGTTCAGATTGATTGCATTGCATAATTTCTATCAACTTCTATCAACCACCTGGATGGAACCATGTTTCTTGAAATACCTCATAGGGAATCTTAGGGGGCGCATAATGGCATTAGCAGCCATGAGGTTCCTTCCCCCAAAATGAGCCGTATTAAGTAACCAGCAGCGAATGTCTGAATGTGCAAGTTGTCTTTCATGCCTGGGTGTGTGAAGGGCCAGGGGCCGTCGACGAAGCCTATGTAAGCTGTCACACACACGCAGAGGGTCCCATGGAGCAGAGTGACCAGCCGACAGTTACACTCATAGCTGCGGCGGCCGTTGTGGAAACAGAGGCAGGTGTAAAGGAACCCCCAACACACCAGGCTGCAAGCCACCGCTAATGATGTCATCTCCTTTCTGGGAAAAAGAGTAAAAAAAAAAAAATACAAGGACAAACAGGATTGATTCACAGGTCCTGTGAATATTTTCAATGCTGTTTCCATATTATCATCAGAGCGGGTCTATCCTATAGGTAACATATAGGTTGGTCTAGGGCACCAACTTCTCAAGGGGCAATTTCACTTTGCCTTGGATGGGGGCTGCAGGCAGCGATGCTCAGTTAGGGTGCTACATTGGCTAGCATTGGCACTGGCTGTGAACCATCATGGAATTTACATTTTATGTTTATCACCAGAATTTGTTCCAGAATTCATAACCATAGTGTTAATGGGATTTGAAGATGGGCACCATACGCAAAGTAACTTCACTGAAATACATGTTGTTACAAATTGCAGTTGCACAGCAATCTGACCCTTGTTTCTAGCATCTCCAAACCACATTGTTCATTTGTTTTCCCTCAAAAAAAAGCCTAGTACAAACCACTCTTTAGTGTCCTGTCTTTTAACATCTCATTAGCAACCAAAATCACTGGAGATTAGAAGGTCTTTTCTCCTAACGTATTAAGGTTGAGCTGCCGGCAAGCAACACTATTTGTCCTTGGGGGTGCAGCAATGACGTCATAAATCAAACTACAATCCAAGAGCCACCGCCATCCCAAACCCAGGTAGATGTTTGTACGTCGGGGACGATCATGGGCGCAAATAATAGGGGGGTGGGGGGATACCTCGTAAGAAGGTATCAGCGGGCAGGGCAGCCGAGGCTAAATACGATCTTGGGGGGGGAGTGGTCCGACAGATCGGGCTTAAGTTCCGTCTAACAGTCTTACGACATTAAACCCACACGGCTTTGGAGGCTGCTGACTTTGAAAAGGAAGGAGACCGCTGGTAAGGTCTACAGCAATATCTGGTTACTTTAAAGCCCACACATTTAAATATAACCTTCCATGTTTTGTAAAAACCTCACTTCAACCCTTAAAAGTCAGTATAACATTTTATTCCATTAACAAATGTGCGTGATATTTGGTCTTGCATTCCTAAACACTAAACAAAACAAATTTAAATAGCTAAAGTGGAATCTACTCTCGCTCTAGTGTTAATAAACCATAATAATAACAGCACTACAAGGTGAAATTATTTGCAGACCATGTATTAAACCAAGTCCACAAGATGTAAACATTTATTAAATTACATTTGGCTAGAACATTGACGAAGAAGAACAAAAACCACGTGTAAGGATATGTTTTCTTGCTTTAGATAGAAATGAATCAAACAGCAACCGATTTGAACGAGACATTTTCTAAAGCGGAAGCAGGTTTCAAACCGGTTACCTACAACTTTCGCCTGCCCGTCAGTATTAATTACGGTAGAACTTTTTACTAGTTCAAGATCTTTGATACCGAGTAATCAAATAACACATACGTGTCGGTGAATCGGATTAGCCAAACCTAAAGCATTAAAGATAACGGTAGGGTCTACATCTAGCCTACTTACCTGAATAATGCATGAGTGCTCGTAGTAAAGCTGTCTTTTCCCCCTCAGTTTACCCCAACACATACCCTTAACTGGTGGTACGCCTACCCCAGTGTGTGTGGTGGATAAACCGCGCAACCGCATAAAAGCCATCTAGTCGTGTTACCATTGCTGCTGGCAGGTTATTAACCAAGTGGGATGGGCAGTTTACGGCCGTCTTGAGATGCGCATCCAAGTGTGTGTGTGTGTGTGTGTGTGTGTGTGTGTGTATGTATATATAAATATTTTGCGACATCTACTGGCGTTCAAAACAACTGCGTCTAGTCCACCAGCCTCCACTGGAAGGGGCAACGCCGCAGAAGTGATTTATGGACAGCTATGGGAGAACTAAATGCATCACTTAAAAGCATTTTTCGATGGACGTAGAGGTTTGTAATAAAAATCTTATCACCCATATATCACAAATATCACGAAAGTGGTAATCAATTTTCATTAGCCGTAAGAAACAATATGTACAAATTTTATTTCTTCATTTTTAAAACATTGAAATCAGTGTTTTGCACATCTTTAAAAACCACTGCCAAATATTAGAATGATAGGACAGTGTCTTCAAAATGTATACAGTGACATTTTCACACACACTTAACTTCAAAACTGTAAGATTTTAGCAAAATTTAAAAATCACCCATAACCACTCTAGTGTGAAAGAAAAAAATTGACAGACCTAATAATTCATGAATAATTAAAATCAAAGATATTCTGAAATGCACATTTGCCAACTTCTCAAAACTTGTATAAAACAAAATTATGCAGGTAACAGAAAATATTAACCGATTTTATTCACAATATATTCAGATAGACTTGCTCAATAAATACAATCTAAATGACTGATGTCTTTCCACTCTGTGTTTCGGTGCCCAATATTGAAAAAGGGCACTTCTTCAATAAATGCGGTTGTGAGAACAGCTTGTAGAACCTTCTGGAAGTGCTGCATTGGAGATCTCTCTCACCACATTCCAGATGCCGTAAAGTGTTTCAGTTCACCAAGCACATTGTGTTGTCAAACTTAAAACAAAACAGGAGGTATCAAAAGTCTTCATTTAAATCAACGTAGAGTTGCCATACAATTATTGTACTTTATTGCAGAAATATATGTAACGTTTTTCTGAGCCCTGCTTGTTATTCATGCTGATGTCCTTTTTTTCTGCTGAGCTCACTCAAGTAAACTTTTTGCACATCTGGCTTTTAAGCCTTACAGACTTTAAGCCAACTGTCCTCCATCAGTGAAGGTAGGAGGGGTTCCATGCTCTGTACCATGACCTGAAAGCATTCAATCACACAAAAGTCTGGTTACACATTGGCCACAGTCCTGATGTGAGCATCACAGGACACACAATGACAAATCCTTACCTCTTAAATCACTAAACTGGCTGATTTCAAAACAAGCTCTGAGGAATGACTGGGAATTAAACGTTTTGTTCCCAGAAATAGGAAATGTCGCACACAAAAACATCCATGTTGTCTATCCAGCTGACGAAGACCATTTTTTAAAAAAGAAATTCTTTATTTGCTGAAGGACAAAAGTACACGCTATTGTAATGCTTCTTTTCACATCTGCCATCTTGCTATCCTTTGAGACATATACACACAAATATACAGGTAAAGGTTGGGCCCAGGTGCATTATTGGGGTCTTAATAGCCATTTATATGGTACCCCTGGTGCGGGGGTAGGGGGGCGGGTCGTCAAATGGCTCAAGGGCCCAATGGAGAAGTGACTATTCTGCCGAAAATGGGATTCAAACTGGTAACTTTCCAATTACAGGCAGTGAGGTCTAACTCATTGAGCCACATGCTGGCGAGGACTGACCTGAAGTTGTAACAGGGCCACAGGAACGACAGGCAAGTACAAGCCAGAGGTTCAGTGTCTAAGTGCTAGTAGGATTGCGGTAGGGCTGAAGGAAGCACTTTTAAAGACGTGTACAGTGA
>JAODJW010000038.1:18263434-18293883 GCA_026777045.1 Hyperopisus bebe
TTTTTTCTAGAAAGTGTGTGTGTGTCTATGTCAGACCAGGAGACTCTTTACAGAATGAATTTAGCACTAAATTGAATGCAAAAATGCATATATTTGTGAATATCTCTTTGAATTACATATTAGTATCCTTAATTGTACATTTATTTGAAAATCTAAATGTTGCAACAAAAAAAAAACTCCACTAAAATTGACAGTGTGCTCTCAAGACAAATCTATGGTTTGGTGAAATTCAGTAATTGTTGACACTACATTGTCGATTTGTACCTTTGCTTGTCACTGGGGCTGTACTCTAAAGGGTTTGCCAATTGTACCTTATAGCTGTAGGTAAATGCACCCTTTAGTCTAATTTACGGTACAGAAATGGACTCTGAGGAACATCCCCAAGGTATGAACAACATCAATGTACCCCCAGTGATATAAAAATGTTCCTCACAGTCCATGTCTGTATCTTAAAAGGTACAATTACCTACAGCTATAGGGTACAATTGGCAGACCCTTGAAGGTACAGCCCCAGTGACAAGCAAAGGTACAAATCAGTACTTTTTTTTTTGACAGTGTGTGAACAATAGATGGCAGCAAATCTCTATTTTTTATTCAAAGGCATTTGAAGCACATTCAGTTAATTCTCTAATAAAATGAAAATACAAGCTTTTTGAAGTTTTTATGCAGGTTTTAAAAAAGGTTCTCCAATTGTCACCCGACTGAATCATAATGAATAGTCATACAAACAGAATCAGAAGGGCTTGACCAGAATCTGTTGTCGCTATCTTTCATTTAACCAGTGGGACTCCTGCCTACCTGCATCGCTCAGCCACTTCTCCAGCAGGGGCTTCAGCTTGCACATGTTCTTGAAGCTCAGGTTGAGCGCCTCAAAGCGAGAGATGGTGGTCTGGCTGAAATCGTTCCCGTACAGCTTTCCCATGGCCAGTCCCACATCGCCCTGTGAGGGGACCTGTGTTCATGACACCCGACCCTATCTGTGGCCCCTCACCTCCAGCGTACGATGATATGGGGCGGAGGACTTTGGAAGCAGTGCCTGTACCTGAGTGAAGCCCAGTTTGATGCGCCTCTGCTTAAAGGCCTTGGCAAACTGCTCCAGCTCCTCCAAGTCACTGGGCTCATCCTGCTGCATAGGGGCCATGTGTTTGGGAACCTGAAGATGGGGCATCTCCGGATGCCCATCCAGTGAGGACCCAGCCAGGCCTGACCGACTCATTGCCTGCATCAAATAGTCAGATGGCAAAGAAGAAATCACTCAATAAATATTGTTCATGTATTTTTGATATATTATACAGCTGTAGAAAAAAACAAGGGACCACTCTACATTTAAAAAAAAAAACAAAGCAAAGAAGAAGCTTTTCGTTAATGAGAAGCAGGGAAGAACCAGGGTGGAGTATACAAAAAAAAATGTATAGGCGTATATCCATAAATTGAGACATTGAGAGTGAAGCTGAAAATTTTGCTGTGGTCTCTTAATTTTTTCTCTAGCTGTATATATTCAAATATTTTGCGCGCTGTTGTTTCCGTTTATAGAGTTTGTGCTGTTTTCATTCGATAATGGTGTCATCCTACAGTATTTCGGTTTTTACTGCATCAGAGACATTAACCTGCGACTGTGCTCTTCCTCCCCCCAGAATCAGCTCCTTACCTGTGGAGTGATCGCCAATCCGGGCTGGTGCTGCATGGGGCCTGACTGGGAGTGGGAAAGTAGATTTTGCTGCAGCAAAGCTGTGGCACAGATAAAGAAGAGCCAATGCCGTTCTCAGCAATGCCCAAAAAAATGACAAATCTTAAAATAAAAGGCTCAACCAGTCAGGAGTGGTTTCAGAAGTTCTGACGTGACTTAAATACCACATGAAGCAGTTTTTTTACTGTCAAGTCACAACAGAGAAGTTCAATACTCTACTTTCCCAACTGCTTAGAGCCCACAATTGCCAGGAGCATTCAGTTTTGAATTTAATTAATTTTTATATCGCACCTCTTCCAACATAATAGTATCACTTACTGAAATATAACAGTTTAAGGTAACAGCGGTAAATATGAATAGGGTGTAAAAGCCAGAAGACATAATTCAAAGTCTGGATATGTAATTAACTGTGAACCTTGATTGGATACATGGTACAGATAGGATGGGCGGATTAGAAGCAAAAAAATAAGCGTGTCCATTTTTCATTGATTGTTTTTTTTACTGTATTGGTATGGTATTATAACCCCATCTAAAGAATATTTTGCAGATGTGTTGTATACTGTTGCATTGGTTGGCTATAAGACATTGGGTTTACCTTGGTGCCCAGTCTGTGTCTGAGACAGCAAGAGGGATGAGGAGGCAGGAATATGTGATCCGGGCATGAGGACCAGCTGCTGAAGTGGGTGCAGGGAGGGCAGTTCCTGCGGGATGCAAAAATACCATACAGGACCAGACAGCATGTCAGCATACGTACACACCTACTCTCTCCTCTTTACAGCTAATGTAGCATCAACCTAAATAAAGTTTCGATAAATTTTAATTTATGACAAATGTTACGTATATAATATATATATAAAAAATGCATATACTAAAAATAAAAAACCAGGCTTTACATTTTTCATTAAAATGGTTTAATGAGGTTAAAAACTTTGATAAATGTCTGGGGTGTCCAGTTCATACCAGTCCGGCCTTATCACCAGCCACTAGATGTCACTGTTGCAAAAGTTGGAATGAGAAGCCCATACCCCTGTCAAGTGCCCGGTGGATATGGGAGATCCTTGTGTCAGGTGACATGTCTTGTGTGATGGAATGGAGTGCGGGGATTCGCTGATCTCCTCTGTCTTAATCTAAAAACAAAAAAACAAAGAGGTTTTCATTTACCACGTAGATCCTTAGAAGTATCCTTCAGTTCCAAATCGGCTTTCGATCAAATACAAGCAACTTCGGGAACTGCCAGAATCCCCTGAACGATGGGGATCAGATATCCTGTGGGGGTTTAATCAAACAAAAAGTATGAAGAACCGGCAGACATCTGTTGTTTTCTGCTCTCTGTGCCATTATGTACCCCTGTACCGGTTAGACAAGATAGGACCTTTGGCAAACAAACTCTGTTCTGCCATTCTCTTCCCTCCCTTCTGGCAACAGCACATGCAAATGACTCACTGTGCGTTGGGGGCAGTTCCTGTACCGCTTTGGCACCAAGCCCTATCCTTTATGGATTAGCACTTATAAATATCTTCATTTATGTCTTTATGTAAGAGTTTACGTATCGTTTTATAGGAGCCATAATATCACCTCTGAGGTAACACCGGTTACATGAAACCAAGGACTCTTGTCCCAAGAATAGTCCTCAATGTGCTGGAATAAGTCAAGATGGAAGATGGGTCAGTACTACACTCACCTGTCTTGTGAAGTCAAGTTCATGTTGTTCATTGTCTGAAAAATAATATTTAAAAGGGTTAGTTGGACTGGTCTGGAGAGTAATCACAGGAATGATAAACTTCGCCGTTTTTAATGAAATGAAATGACGTCTTTCCAGAAAATTAGTGGGAAACCCGCATTAAATGATTTTTGGTTTATAGTGTAACTGAAACCCACTTATATCATTGAGTGGTCTGTCGGGGCATTGTGGATATGTTGTGATATTATGACACTCAATAAAGAGGTTAAATCCAAGTTCCCGGGGAAAGCATTTTGCCAAGACTTTGTGTCCCTCTCACTTCAATGGAAAGAGGCTGCACACACTGCAGGTCGATCAAACATCTCGCGTGTGGGGTAATCTTGCTCATTTGATTTCCAAATGGGAGTTCTGGGAGTCCACAGCAGACTGTGATGTTGCACAGCCACCATATGGAAATTTTTATTCCCTCTAAAGCCAGACTTCCAGTATGGAAATCGCAAGGCTATGCAAATTCGGCCTGAGGTCGGTCTCCATGACAGCCTGCTTAAGCCCATGGGCTGGGAGGCTTGTGGGAACCACAGAGAAGCTGGAGTGGTAGGTGGACTCGGGGGGTGCAGTGTGCTATCTCATTCTCTGTGGCCTTCACCACAGCTAACCTCGTGGGGGGGCGATCGTACCTTGGCACTTAAGGACCTGCAGCTGCAACAGAAACTTTGCTAACGCTACGCGGAGTTATGCTCATCATATTTGACAGACACATCCACAGCCCGAATACCTTCGGTAAAAGCTAAATTTTCAAAACAGGTAGTAACCAGTAGAACTCTTCGAAAGTGAGCCTAAAGTATAGCATCTAATTAAACAAAGGCTGCTAGCTAAACAAAGACACAGATAAATAATGCAACTGTCCCACACCTTCCTGTCTTCCTTGTAAAGGATTCTGGGCAAACAGAGATGGCACTGCTTGATGCTGATTAAGTATCTGCTTGTATTGCTTTAATAATTTCTCACCAGGCATCTTCCTCTAGATCAACGTCTGTAACTTGATGTTTACTAAAGCAAAGGCCCAACAGCAACGAATCATCCCAGGACTTAAAAAGTGTTTTAAAAAGTATTCTGCACAATAATCCAGGCATCTCCCTGCCATTATAGTGGATTTGATCTTATTATTTTAGCAGTGTGTGTATAATGTAACACTTAATCACGTCCCACTTTCATTTTTAAGTACTTAAGTATATAAAGTAATCTAGCACTTCATGTCCCCGCAGCAACAAAAATGATCATTATTTTATGTGTTCTGGCATTTAACAGCAGACTGAATTGTGAATGCATTTTTAAGTAATTGTTTCTTACTATCCCATTACACCAAGCATGAATACACCACAGGAATTTCTAAATACACAAATGATCGAGTAATATACACAAATGACTGAATAAATAACTATAATTACTAAACACATATCTCTAGAAAGCTAAAGAAAATATCTTCATTAACCTAAACACATATCCATCAAGTTATATAAAAAGAGCATGGAAAAAAATTGTCAATTCTGTAAATTGTCATTTTACAGCCAAAAAAAATTAACAAATGTATTAGGTTACGTAATTACAGCCTAATTCTCGTATATTGATTCGTACGTTTACGTATATTTTGTATTTCACAAATCAGTTGGACAGATCATACATTGGATGCACAGAAACCCTGGCTTGCTTCATGCTTCTTTGATTTTAAGCAGAACATTATCTCTAATCTAACATGAAGGGATTCAAGGGATTCTGCAGAAAAGCCCACAATCATCTGCCGGCTGAAGCTGGATTCAACTCCAATTTTTAAGATAATATAACTGACCAGTAAACCAACATTAGCTTCCAGTTAACTATTGGAGAGAATTTCACATAATGACAGCTGAAGTTTTGTCAGATATTATCGACGGCTAAAAAAGGGGATATTCATTGAATGGTTCGCTGAAGCAGAATCACACGACAGTAGTCAGTTCTCCAGGACCTGAGTTCCTCATTTCGCGGTCTGCCTGTTCCACATCGTACGGCTGAGCTCCAGGCCATGCTGCCACCCCAACTCCTGCATGAGAGCAGCAGCCTCCTTCACGTTACCCCCAATTTCCACACCCACAGCTTAACAGGGCTTCAACTAAACTTTCCCTTCTTTAACAGTTCTGACGGATGACTAACACTACCCCACCGTGTCACTTCTAAATGTCACATCACTCAAGTTGTGCTTCTTGTGTTAAATTGAAAAATGCTCTTTGCAGTTGACAGTTGGCTTACATGTTATCTCTCCTGTAATCCCATTGTCGATTGATTCGTAACTTTTGCACGAGTCTACAAATTCACCTGTCTATGCTGTTCCTCTATTTGCAAATTGAGCTTGCCATGAAAAGTATAATTACACACCAACACAATAATGTTACTGTCATATAAAAACACATGCCAATAAAAGCTAATGATGAAGAGGACAAATCTCTTCAAAGTCTGGATACCTACCTATGCACCTAATCAAAAACCATACCACCATCAACATGGACGAAGAAGTCACAGATTACTCATTTTAGTGTTAGATCTCACAACAAATCCCAATACTGCTACTAAGATTACTACTGCTAACAATACTACTATACTACTAATAATAATAATATCAATAATAATAATAATAATAATAATAATAATAATAATAATAATAACAATATAACTATCAGACAGATGTCTTACACAATCTTGCTGCAATATGACAACATATCTTCACTGAGCAATGCTAGCCATCCCTTATTCAGATGCCAAGAGGCACTGGAACACACCAAAACTGTCAGACGAACCCAAACACGAAACCTCAAAGTACTGTGTAAACAGATTGGCAGGTTATCGTAACAGTGTTTAATATTGGAGACAAACTTAAACAGCCTTACCTGCTTGATCACTGTGGGATTCTGTCCGCTCCACTGACTCTCCACTCATCTTAATATCTGCAATAATAAAAACAGCTGATTTTACTATGCAGCACTTTAAGCTGAAACAAGGCGATCCATTGCTGCAGTAACAGTGAAATGATCTTGAGGTTATTCTAATGCGTCCCACTTACAAATTTTCTCCCGCATCACACTGCTGTTATAATATTCATAAGTTCAAAGATATCCCCATTTACTCTTGACCACATGGTCTCTCTCCACCCCATCTCCATCTCTCTCGTTCAGTCAGCTGTTTTCATTTAAATGAACATAGATGGAGTTTACTTCTTCCTCAGTTTCAGTTCTTTAAAAAAATGTAATGCTGAAAACTTACCTGCACATAAGTATCAGCAAATACATTTGTACATTCAAGTATTTATTTCAAAATGTATAAAACAAGAGAATACAAAACATTATTAAAGAATTTCCCTTCACCTTGATCGATTTCTTTCCACTTACTGATTGCATTTAAATGCTCCCTTAGTTCAAGAATTTATGTCAATTACTGCCCAATGTACTATTTTATTCAAATCCACCAAAAATACACTAACATGCAACTAATTTAGCTAACTGGGTCAGTGTAAGAAGATTGCCTTTCTATCATCTGCCTGTCAGAGAATCAATTTGCATGAAGACCCCACTGCAGCCTATCCCATCTCTGTGTTTTTGCATAAAGCAACAAAGGCCTGACTTCAAAATGATTAATTTGCATAGCATACCCCATTATCCAGAATACAGAACGTGGCTCAGAATTTTCTAACATATTGCAAAATCTTACATCTGGGTTTCCATCCGATTCGAGTTAAGTGTCAAGCTCAGGGGTTCAGCTGTGTCACTCCTGTACTTATTTGAAAGTTTAGTCCCTTGTTTTAGTTCTGCTCAAACCTTTGCAACATTTCAGCCTTTGGTGCTACAGCCTGCTGTAAAATGCTTTGGAAAATATGGTATAAACTAGCTTCTCCAACTGAATTCCTTACCCTGGCAAATGCCAGTGGAAGCGGGATTTTAGTCTCACTCAATGCAGGCGCAGGTAACTATCTATACTGAAAGCTCATACAGTGATGAGGTCTTAACATCACGCAGCACCACGTCAGTTCAGTCTCGTTTCTTCTGTATTCCCATTTTAAAACACGACAAATCGCCCAGGACTTATATCTGCAGAATCGGTTTTGGTTAGAAAGTAACACTTGCAAGTTGTTGCAGACAGCGTCAGGTAGTTCGTGAAATTTATTGTTCTTGCTTATTTTAAATACTTGACCGTGGCATTATTGCATAAAACATACTAATTACTGTATAATATATTCAGTTAAAGTTTCGTTTATTTTTACCATTATCTTGTTTGCCTAGAAAAATACACGTTGAATTAAAAGATTAGTAAGGGGCCACTGCAGGATTGTACTCAGGTATTTATACAGAATTAACAAATAGGTCACGTAATTACAGCCTAATTCTCTTATATTGATTCGTACATTTACGTATATTTTGTATTTCACAAATCAGTTGGACAGATCATAAAGCTGTTTTTAGATTAAATATTCGTATTTTTTAAATTGTGGTATCCCGTGGCCGGGTTAAAAAATGCATTAGTTGTTTATTGACTATTTAGTCACTATCTTGTCGGTTCTTTTTATATTTTAAATAATCATTATTCCGGTTGTTTTGGAACCATGGAATTAATGAAGCTTTTCTAGCCTGAAAGGTATCCAGTCTGGTCACGCGACTCCGAACCTTTCATGGGGACATTGGCATGTAAAGCTGCAGCCGCAACGTGCCGTTGGAGCTCCGCCGCACATCTGCCTGCTGCTTTGCAGCTCGACTGGCTCTGCGCCACCTCATATGCAAAACGCATCACATTTGCATAGTGAGTTACAACACAGCGGCGAGGTGGGCTAGTAATTACTATCGAGGACAACACGGCACGTTTGCATAAACCTGGGGACGCTTTGGTCGGTTCCGACTTAAGTCCGAGCAGAATAACTGAACCCATCCCGGAATTCAAGTCCGAGGGCAAGAGAGACAAATCGCCTCTTAAGGCTGAGGTCCTCTTTCATCTTCGTGTTGTTGTTTGGCAATATGTTAAATTATGAGCCATCAATTTATGGCCCTAGAAATAAAAAAAAAGTTACAAATAAACAAAAGCATCCACACTGCGATATCTGGTGAGATGCACACCAACAGAAATGATCAAAGAAATATTGTTCTTACCTTTTTTTCTGGAGACCTTTAAGAGATGAGCACAGACATCCGTGGAGTCTTTGCCGGAGATACTCAAGGCCTTGGCAAGAGCCAGGCAAGGATTAAACACGCTAAAATGGATGCATCCCACAGCTACACGTGTTGATTTGAAAACAAAAATACATTATAATATCACATATATTACTGCCTGGCGCCTGGAATTTTGTTGTACCACAGGGTTTTAGATAAAAAGCACAATACACATTGTAGACATTAATGAACAGGTCTTCCAAGTAGAGATCTCTCCCTCTCCCTCGCATTTGTTACTGCGGCTGGCATCGACCTGCGCCGCGCTGGCAAACTGCATCCAAGATCTGGGCTGCGATCACCATCTAAGCATGGCTGTAAGACAACCGAAGGGTGAAACGCATCCTGGAAGTTTGACTGTTGGTTTGTGTACACAAGACAGCAGTGTGCGTGTGCAGGAGAGAGAGCTATACTAAGTTTTGTATGCTGCACGTGTCGGTGCAGGTTTTATTATAAACTATGGCCTAACTTATACAGTTAAAATTAACTATAAGCGGGAAAAAGGCAGTAATTAAAGACTTGGACTAGAAAGTCAATTTCCCGATTAAAACCCCAGGGACTCTGCAGTAATAAAGTTAAACAAAGTACTTGAACTGGATTGTGAAACTCGATTCCGAGTTAGTTTTTAATGACCTAATCATGCCAATATTCTGTCGTTTTCTTCCGAGGTTATATTTAAAAGTAATTTCATTCATTTATTTATTTTTTCATTTAGATATTATCAGACAGTGGCTGGCCAACAAAACAGCAGTCAACAGTCCCGAAACACTGGCAGCTTTGGTTACGGACGACTTGGGGTCGCCAGGTTAATAGCTGTATAACGTGATTTTCCGCGCAGATAAATGCCTCGTCCATAAGTTGGTAAATATCGCCCTCTGCCGTTTCAACTGGAAAATAGAGACTTCACTGAGGTACTACAAAACTTTTAACGGAGCTTCACAAAAAACAGAAGGGAAGAGAGATTTCTCTCGACGAATAATAAAAGTATTAACACCAAAAAATAAAGAAAAATATCGTTAATCAATGCGTTATCTGTATCTGTAATTAAGGGGGTGGAAACTTAATGAGTCAATGCAAACCCAGACAATCTGGACGTGAAGTGAAGGTTGTATTTAAGAACATGGCTACCTTGTCCCGTCAGCCCCCACAAAAAGCCTGTTTTCTAAACTTTAGGTATGGTAGTCAAGCTGCTGCTTCTCTATTGTTCTCAGACTGAGAGATCCGCCCCCAATCCCCCCTCCTTTCTCTCTCTCTCTCAAACACACACACACACACACACACACACACACACACACGCACACACACTTTTCTTTTAGTATTTAAGATTGAGATGGGGAGCAGAAAAACTCCTGATCTGATTCCAGTAAAATCCAAAACCCAGGAAAGTGATTTGTTTCTTATTGTTGCGATTCTGTCTCTCTCTCTCTCTCTCTCTCTCTCTCTCACACACACACACACACACACAGACCTGTACTCATATCTTTGTAGGGACCATCCATTCATTTCTATGGGCAAAACCCTAATCCCACCAATGACGACCTTATCCCCTACCCAGCCCTAACCTTAACCATAAGTAACCAAACACAATACAGGTCCTCCAAAAAAATGGTCCCCACAATGTAAAAATAACAGGATTTTATGATTTTATGATTTTATTATATGATATATATCTCACCCCCCACATACACACACAATTGTAGTGCAAATGAGGCAGACTTTATTCTGTCCTTTTCAGACAAGATTCATTTACAAACCATTTGCAAACCATATTTCTGAAATTACTACTCACATTTTATCCAATAAAAACATTACAAAAATATGGATGTGACTTGTTATACAGTATCAAAAAGTTGATACATTAAGGCACTTAGCTTTGCCACAAAATACTTTCGCATTTTCCCACAATAAGTTTCTGACAAGTGGCAGGACAAAAGAGTACATTATTGTATACATAAAAAAAAAAAAATTAAAATTAACTGTGCAGCTGGGACAAAACAAGGACAGTTACTAGTTATATAATAGCTTAAGATCAGTGGAACTATCATTTGCATGTAGCAGTGGTCATAACCTGAGAAATATTTCAATTAAGAATTTAAGAGCTTCACAACCAAACATCAGTTTAACGCATGTATAACACTTCCAGTAAACCCCACCATATCTGAGCACATCCCTTTAGTGGGTGTAAACCTCCCTAAAAACATTTCATATTAAATAAGTAAGAGTTACTGATTCCTTCTATAACAAAGATGCAACACAGGATTTATTTGCAGCAGAATTTATAAAAATTAAAATTGCTAATTGCAATACTCCATATTTGTTCAGCTGTTAAACATTAAACCATTACATTAAAGTGTTTTGTTAAACTGTAGTAAAAAAAAAAAAATAGAAAGACCTTGATGCCCCTGAATTTTTATAAATACATCCTATTTGATAGTATAATGATGTCATAATGCAAATGGCACCATTCTTCATAACCATAGCACAACAGCAGGATGGTGGTCTCTGACTTGCCTTGGCAGAGAGGCATTTCAACACCACTCATAAGGCTGTGAGGCCTTCCTTAAGAACGATGCAGCAAGCCCCATGACTGGGACCCGGCCTCACCTGGCACTGTGGTATCCCTCCCTTCCAAAACCGTAGCCCTCTCGTGGCCGGAGGGAGAATCCCCCGTTGTTTGAAAGAACATACTTCTGTTAAAGCTTGGGAAACTGCCTACATGCAACAGACCTATAGGGTGTGTGAGGAGCATGGATAAGCCAACAGGTTGCAGGAGAAACATCTGGAACACCATGAGCGAATTATCAAAATAACAGGTACCAAGACTTAACAAGACAGACTCAACTCATCTACGCAAACTCTGTGGCCCATAGTCTGCATAAGAACAGACAGTGATTAGTGTACCAACTCCTGTGTTACACCTCAGTTTGTAGGTTAGTCTACAGATCCTCAGATGTGTAAAATTTGGTCCCAAAACATGCTTTGATATGGAAATGCATCTGTCTGACTCATTCGGGTGACGAAAAAGCCTCGGAAGGCCTCTTCAGAAGTCACGCCAACGAGAAGGTGCTTGCAGATGATGAAGGCCTCCAGGTAAAGAAGAAAAGAGATGTTGCTGAATTGGGCAAAAAAAGAAAAAAAGAACTCGCACAGGTGCACCAAGTGCAGAACTTTGATGGTCCTACTTCAGTTCCCTTATTCTGTGGGGGCTGGGCTCTGGTTCTACTGCTGAGGATTTAAGCTGCAGTCTTCATTACAAAATTACATTACTGATAAGAACAATTATTTTGTTAAAATGGTCTAAACAGAGTTTATTTCTTTTTAAGTAAAAATAAAGAGAACATACCAGAGAAGCATTACTGTAACCTGGGTTATACTATAAGCTTGTTTAGATTGAAGCTGGTGACAGGGACCGTGACCCGTGGACCATACCAGCTCTTGTATCCCACAATCCCCTGTGGAGACTGACCGGTTCTGGCCTGCTTTACCCTTCCAGCCATGGTTCTGAGAGTCCAAAGTGTTCAGTCCTTTTATATACGCCAATGGAACTGTTTTTAGAAAATGGCAGTCCAATCAGAGTGGCAGAGTGGCAAAAAAAAGACTTGGTTCACTGACCACACTGAGAGATCGGACCGGACCTCAGCATCAGCCGTGGTCATATGTGAAGGCACTTGATGGTGACAACGTCACCCACACACGTGGCCAGCACCTGTACCACATCTCACCACAGGGGGGCAGAGGGGTGCAGGGATGAAAACTTCCCCGGGGATATTCAAATATTAAATAAGAAAATAAATAAAGACAAGTCATTTCCGGATGGGAGTGGATACCGGGGGGGGGGGGGGCACTTTAGGTCTCCTCGTCCCAGAGACACAGGTGCCGGTGGGGCACATAGTACTCAAAGCGGTAGCCCTTGCTGCAGCTCTTGATGCCACACTTGTAGGGGCTGCCCTTGCTCACCCCATCCCGGCTGCGGCAGTACTTCAGCAGGCAGGGGTACCACTCCAGCCTCAGGCTGTAGCGGCAGGAGCAGGCCTGCCACATGTCCCGTGAGCTCGCGCACGTCTGCAAGTCCGGCACGTCCTCCTCCTGGGGCAGGATCTCGAACACGGAGCCTTCTACTCCTGCGGGGAAAGGATGAAAAGGGAAAAGGGCAGAGTCTTAGCCTGTCAGGGATGCAGGATCCTTTAACGAGATGGGCATACCAGTTCTTTATCGCTCCCTTCCAGAAGCTCACACCGAAGAGATTAGCACAGAACGGCTTTTACAATGGTGCTGGTGGTTGCCAACACAGAAAACATTTGAAATGCCTGAGGCGATGCCGGATGCTCTTTGTTTAAACGTACTGAGGGAGAAGATAGCGATTCCAGGCCCTAATATAGCTGGATTCTAGACGACACACAAAACCATGACTTCAGACAACGACGGGCCGGGAGCCTCGGCTCACCTTTGTCCAGCCAGTGCTTGACGTCCACCTCGCGGGTGTAGATGGCCTCCCGAGCTTCGGCGCACATGTTGTGGACGTGGGCACTGAGCTGCCACGCCCGGCTCAGGTTAACCACTACGTTCATGGCCAGCTGGTCCTCGGTCCGCCTCTCCTCCGCTGACCGGATCGCGTGAGGGTTTTTCTGCCAAAGGAAAAAAAAAATATATACTGAGTCAGGAGGTCTATTGGGAGGGGTTCTTTGGAAACATGCTATATGGGAGGAGAAAAGGGGAGGAGCCCTGGTGGGAGGGGCTTATCAGAGACAGGCTATTCAGGAGGAGTTAAAGGGAAGAACTCTGGTGGAAGGGGTTCTGAGAGGAGGTTGCAGAGGAGCACAGTCACCTGCCGCAGGCGGGCCATGGACTCGCTGGGAATGATCTCGTTGTTGTTGAGGCGCGTGATGAAGCAGAGGGCTTGGTACTGGTTTTGGCCCCGCTCCGGCTCGCCCAGGATCAGCGCGCGGAACAGCTTCACCTCCTGCAGCACAGCGCCAGAGGGGGGAGGTGTGTCAGGGGGAGGGTGTGCCTGACTGACTGGTCGCTGAAGAGGCCCTCGTACACGCTCCCAGGACAACCATTTAGCTGACTTTGTGGTCTTTGTCTGCTCTGCTGTTATTGGTTACATCTATAAAGCATTCAAGTAACCAGAACAACTATGAAATGTTAGTTTAAAATGAGAAATACAACACTATGCTATTAAAATGTACACTAAACCAAGAAAAGCATTGCACAACACACATCAGTTCCTCCTACAGAACTGCAGGCTTTCAGAGTCTTTCTGCTTGTTCCCCCATTGTTTACCTCGCAATCCTGATCCAATATCCAGCAGTGAGATTAGAGGGCATCAAATAATAGTACAATAATCATTAGTGTCTGTGTGTATAAAGGGATTAATGTAAGTGTATGAAATATGTCACAATTAGGTGTTCTTCCAAAATTAACATCCAACTCTTCTGATAATTCTACTATCTGCTGGCTGTGCGGTGGTTGTAACATGGCTGGATATGAGAGCTTTAACCGTTATGCAAATACAGTAGTAGCTCAGAACTCGAGTTTAATCTGTTCAGAACTCCAGATCGAATCCTAAAAAGTTTGAGTTGTGATCGAATTTTCCCCATAAGAAATAATAGAAAATCAATTAATTGATTCCCAGTCTCCAAAAATTACACCTAAATATGTTTTTTAGCATTTAAACACAAAATGAACCAGATAAAACAAGAAGAGCATATATTTAAGCACATTTATCAAAACAGTCATTTGTAAAGTAAGAAAATGAACGCATCCAAACAATGTGTAAAGTTAAAAAAAAACGTGTCCTGCCCCAGTCGTCCTCTCCTTCCCTGTGCCACGCCCCCTCGTTAACCCCATGTGGAATGCCTGTGTGATCAGCTGTTTCTGTTTGTTGTCATTAGTCCTCTGTATTTAGTCTGCATTTCAGTTTGTTTCTCCAGTCCGGTCATTGTATGGTCTGTCTACGTTTTTCCTGCCTTACCTGTAATTAAACACCATATACCCCGATACCCTGACGTCTGCGCCTTTGCCTCCGTTCCGTCCCCGCTCGACACGACAATATTATTATAGTTAAATGTATTAATGGTTTATTATTAATATAAAAATAATTAATATGAAATCTTTATTTTAAATGTATTTTATTATATAATAATTCCTGTTAATGTCTATCATTGTCTAAATGTATTTTTACTGTATAAATATATGTATTCAGCTAGTGTAAACATGCATGATGCTATCACAGTGAATGCGAAGCGTAGATTGAAGCGTTACCCTTTGTTTTCGCTGAGAGACGTGCCGCATGACTCATTTCCCCGTGCGTACAAGTTATCTTAGGTTCACGGTTTGAATTCTGAGATTCAGATCGAGTTCTAGGTAATTTTTCGAACTGGTTGGTTCGACTTTTAAGAAATTCAAATTCTAATGAGTTTGAGAACTGAGATACCACTGTACTGAGCACAAACACAACACAACAGTCTTACAACAGAGTACCATTCTGCAACACACATACACTCACACTCTCTTTGTTCTCATAAAAGCTAAAGCAGGGGCCATAAGTGTCCTCTGTTAATGAGCAATACTCTCAAGGCTAATATTTACAGTGCCACTGAAGTGCCGTGACACCATAGAGAGGGAAAGCAAAACAATTAAAAATGGAGCACCGAGCCCATCGTCTGTGCTGCCGTTAGAGTTACTCCTTTTATCAGGCGAGCTGGGCGTTGCATACACAAGGAGCAAAGAGGGAGATTCCAGATTCATTAACACCTGAGGACGGATCCCTGCATGTTTGAAGGAGACACTTAAAGAGGGAATTTATTTTTTATCTCCTTATCTAAGAATTGAATGGCTTCTTCGTGACTACAAAAGAAGATATTCCCTGGCAGTGTCCCTCACCACCGTTTCAAATCTGCCTTGTGGTGCCTACGGTGGGAGGTCTAGCCCACTGGAATGTTGGGAAAGATGAAGCTGCAGACTCACCTCTAGGGGGTTCTGATCATCACTGATGAGCCGTCGCACCACCCACCAAGATACACGTGCGCTCTCGGGTCACACACCAACACAAACACAAACAAACCTCAGGTTTCCCACATAGGTTTCCTGAGCAGACAGGGACTGAGGCGCTCCAGACGAATTTGGAAGAACAAGTTTCCTTTTGTCTGAGCAGTGAGTGGTCTCATTTTGGCCGGAGTCCTGTCCCTGCATGACCTATGCTGGACATGGCCTTTGATGACTTCTAAAATGCCCGTTGGGAGTGCCACCCCCAGGACTGGCATGGACAGGGGCACAGAGAGCATGAATTGCTGCCCTTCACCAGTGTGTGGTTCAGAGGGTTAGGCCACTGCCTGCAATCAGCAGCTATCACTGGTAGCAGGACAGACAGCTAGGTCTTGTGTACGTTGTGTAACACTGAAGAGAAATGCTGCATTTGGGATCGTATATCGATGGCAAAAAAAAAAACAAATATTAATTGCATTTCCTCCAAAAAATAGTCCAGGCCAGTGGTGATGCCTAAAAAAATAAAGGCCTAATTAGAGACGTCCAGCAGAGGTGTGTCCACTCCGAGTAACTGTAAAGGTCAAGAGAACAGGAAACACAGCTGAAATACCTCCTACGGCAGAATGTTCCAGTACCATGGTTGAAGCAGGCTCAAGCCTTTGTTCACCATGATCTGTTTCTCTCGGCCCCTCCACGGCCGTGGAGCTGCTCCTCCGTGCATGGGTATTGCAACACCCTCACCACGCCCCCCCAGGAGCAGCTTAGCATAAGCGATGGACAGTCGAAAAAGGATGTTCCAGAAACATCCAGAGGCCTACAGACATGTTGGAATTGATCTATGACCAGACCGTAGGGTCAAGTCATCCCCAAAATACAAAACGACCAACATCTGCATGACAGAAAGCACATTTGCTGAAAACGCTAAGCACCCATCTCATCACATATACAGTTATGTTCAGCTCCTCGCAAATATTTACACAGCAGTGATAGCGATATTGAAATGCATCCTCCCCCATCTGACTGGAGACTGGAGCTCAGCCAGAACTTAATACAAAAATTCAAGGAGCGCTACGACCTCAGGCACCATAAGGAGGGTTCGACACGACAACCCCACCTGGTACAGTGAGCCGTTAGTCACAAAGTACAAGGAACTTCAGGGAACGTAGATGAAGAGACGGGGGACTTTAACCGGTATCTGTGATAGGGCCGTATCCAAAAGTGGAACTAGCTGTTTCAGCCATTGGCTTCTCCTAGGGTTCCTTAAGCAGGCTGGTAAGTTTCAGCACGATTCCAAGGGTGCCATTATACAAATCAAATGGGCTTGCGAGACGACCTTTCGCACCCCGAAGGTATTTCCATGATATCACAGCTGCCCAATCTGATTCAAAGATGCTGGCCTATAAAATTCTGAATTCCCCTATTTCAGCAGCTGCACAATTGGCCATAAAATAGTAATGGCATTGTAATAAACTGACAAACACTGACGAAACACAGGCTCTGCCAGCAAAGGCTGCCAATCTGTGCTCTCACTCTCACCCGCTACTGCGGTAGCCAACGAGAACCCAAGCCTACCTGCATTGCAAGGTGACGCCGATTTAACAAAAACTGCCTTCCACTGCCTCTCAAACCCTCCTCGAGGGTGTTTATTCCTCAGAGCCTCCAAAAAGGCTGTAGGTTTTAAAGACAGTGTCTTCTTTTTCCAACTAATAATAATTTTAGGTTGCTCTTTTTGGAGAAGTGATGAATTAAAAATAAGAACCAGGCCCATTAAATCAACTGCAGGCAGTACATTCCAGCTTGCAGACCGGCAACGGCGCGATCTGCTCTAGTCATTTCTTCTCCTAAATGGATTATACATCTGGAGAACATACGAGTGGGCCTCCATTTACAGGAAAAAGTCCTGCGGCCAGCATAGAAAGCGACACTTTTAAGAGCAACTTCGCAGTCATCTCCTGATAATATAAACATTGGAACTGAAGACTTTTATACATTTGCAAAAGGTTAGGGAAATTCCATAGTTCAAGCTCTGAGGAGTTCTCCTTAATGCTATCAGAGTTACATTTTCAAAGAATTTCCAATGAATCCTTAGGAATGAAGGGGCACAATGCCAAGCAACATTATATATTGTGGTTCAGTATACTACAATAAATTTCTCCACAGCATTGAACAGACAAGGCAAGTATGCAAGAGCACTTTCATAGACAATTAAACTTTTATGTTATTTTTCATATTACAAATTCAGCTTAATGCTGACAATTCTTCATTTCTCAGGTCAGAAAATTCTTTATTGTTCATTTACCAGCAGGTGCATTGCTCACCGAATTACAGTAAAACGGCACCGCCCAGAAATGCACTAATATGGTTTAAGATGGCCTGCAGCGACGTTTTGCCCCGTTGGCAATATGCAATATTTTTGGGTGAATGCTGTGTTCTTCTGTACCCTCTTGTTGATGGCATTATGAAGTGAGATCATTCAAAGACAGAACCATCAGCACAAAGCAGATGCAGTCTGACTGGGGCTCTGCGAACACGCCGGTCGAAGTAGAAAGACTTTGGTTTCCAGCCAGGCTGTACCAGGACTGAAAGTGCAGAAATAAAGGATAGAGATGATTGTGATCCGGCTTTGCATGATATTCAACATCCTACTAACGGAAGAAAGACAATAAGTTTGATAAAACGGAGAGTTTAATGCGCGGCACAATGGAAAAACATCCTGCAAGCGTCTGGATCACAAAGCTCTTGTCACAAAGATCTTTGGCACAAAGCCACTTCCCCTCCCCTGCTGACCAGCCGCACCATGACAGACCACAAAGCTGCACACCATCGATCGCCGCAAGATCTCCCACCAGGTCACTTATAAATGTTTAACGTGATTTTTTTTTTCTTGCTAGACAAACACCCTTGACGATAAAAGTGATTCACATATTTTAAAATGTTTACACATGTTAAGTACTTAAACTAGTAGTGTCCTAGACTCAGGAAGAATTAGGTTTAATACTATAATCACCATGCAGACAATCATGGGCGAGCACTGGAATGGGGGGGGGTAGCCAAGGAAACAACTCAGTTCAGAAAAAGGACAGTAAAACGAATTCCAGCACCTCCAACAAGGCCTGAACTTTAGCCTCTCTTTATATCACAGTTCACATGACAACAGGGATTTCCACAAAGCTTTTTGTGTTTGTTCTGGGCAGGGGGGGGGCTCCCTGTGCTTCATATTCTTGTCCATGATGATAAATCATTTAAATGAAACCTCCAGAGCACTGGAGGAAGAAGCCAACTCCAGCCAAATCAGTGACACCTCCAGACCAGCACAGCGCAAACAACCAACCAGCCAACCAGCCAGCTAACTTCACACAGAACTAAGGGCTGAGTTTAGAAAGAAGACCAATATGCAGAACGGTGAATATGATTCTACACTGAAAATCATTGCATTTATTAATAAAACCTGGAGAATTTAAGTACAGCAGTTTTTCCAAATAAAAGTGTGGACACTAAAATGTAAATAAACACAGAATGCAATGATTGAATGTGGTTTTTATGATTTGCCAATTTTACTTAAAGTAGAACAAAGACAACAATCAAATGTTGAAACAGAAATTGTATTGTTTTATGCCAAATACATACTCAATTTGAATTTGATGCCAGCAATGTGCTTCATAGAAGTTGGGATAGGGGTTTTTATGATTGCATTCTGTTTTTATTTACATTTTACACAGTGTCCAAACACTTTGGAAAAGGGGTTGTAAAATTCAAACTAAAGACCTGAACAGTATGTTTTTTCAGACTTTGCTCATTTTGTCAGTGGAACACCCCACAGAGCTAATAAAAACAATAATAAAGAGAAATGTGCATTTATACTGTAATCACACAAGGCCCCCACAGAGCTCCCCTTCTGGTGAAGTTTTCTAGGAAAATCTGAGAGAATCGGAAACAAACTCTATAAAAGAAGAAGATCTGTTTCCCCAATGCAAGAAATATTGAAAACAGACTTCATGATGGAGGAGGAAAACCCCCAAAGAATGGAAAACAGGCAGCTGGGTGGAGGAGAGGAATCCAGCCATGAGGGCAGTGAGAATGAACTATGTCCAAGTTGGTCTGGATGGGAGCAGAGGAGGAGATTCCATGGCAAGCGGTACCTGATATCTTACTGTGGGTAAGAGAAGCTGCGGCAGGAGCCAGGGAAAAAACAGGTGTCCATCCTGAGCCTATAATCTGTCCCTGTCCATCTTCAGGGTCTAGCACTCAGGACAATAAATCCATTAGGCTGAACATTAACCATTAACCATTTACATTTTATTTATCTAGCCAACGTGTCGATCCAAAGCAACATACATTTGAGAGAGCAGGGTCAGCCAGTCCCTGCAACAATAGGGGATTAAGGGTCTCACTCACGGACCCAATGGTGAAATCACTCTGCCAATCTGGGGATCTAAACTGCTGACCTTCTGAACACTGGCACAGTGTCCTAAACTACGGAACCACAGACTATACAGCAAGTTCTACTGAAAGAAGGAGAACAGCACAAAAAGCCTTAATCAGCACAGACTGTTCGACATCAATCATGTCAAACTCCCAGTCAATACGGGTGCCTGTCTTACGACGCTTTCAGGGACGGCGCGCTGTGGTGAAAGCATCCAAGGTGGCAGGAATGGACATGCTTAGTGCACCAGATTTAATCTCGGGTTCCCTCGACCTTCTCCTACTTCAGGTGGACAGCAGATTCATCCCACCTACTAGGGTGACTATAGGCAGAACCTCACCTGCCCTGTTCACGCCAATTCTGCCACATTCCCTGCTGCTGTACTGTATATATCCCCACATGTTTAGAGAAAGTTTTGTTTCATTCAGCTCAGAGGCATTTGTCCCATTTCCAAGTGATCTGCATAGCACGATCTAGGAGACGTTTTTGAAGAAATGTTCCACTTGTCTACCATGTCTAAATCTACCACTCTGTCTCCTTTGGTCCAAAGCTGCTGTCCACCCACCTCTTTATGGAAATTACCGCAACACAGAACATTCCGAGGCCACTTGGGTCCTGTGATGACGAAAGCGCAATATTTCCATTTTCCCACAGCCCGTTCCTCAGAGGCTTTGCTGGTGCCAGAGTGGAACGCAGATATCACACAGTCATCTGTTTGCTATAGACATTATCTTGTTCACTCGAGCAACTTCCTGCATGTCCCCACGCATGTGGCGTGACGTCTAAATCTGCAACGTCTGATTGCACAGCTTTCGACGGGCTGTCCGAATAGCCGGACCTGGAGGGCCGCCAAAAACTCCTGCAGCCTGCCGCTATGTTGCGACATGCAGCGGCGCATCACACCCTACCCCTGGTGACTCAGGGTGACACCAGCCAAGTAGGTGCATTTCCCACACTTTGGCGTCTTCCCCTGAACTCTGACGCAAAACGAATAAACCAGCAAAAAAATTTAATAAATACCTCGAGGTTTCTGCTGCGGAGAACTGTATTCGGTTCCTCTTTTAGAGGAAATCTGAGGCCACCACTGGGGTATAAGGAGAAGGCAAGTGTAGATTCAGGTCTAATCCAAAAACCTGATCACATCTAGTTGGTGATGTTGAACAGGACAGTAAATATTTTTCATAAAGCAGAGTGGGGCAAGGACTTCAATCAGCTTATACGATTCTGTTACAAGCTCTAAAATGTGTTAGAATGAGTAAACAATCATACTGAATGGGACTTCAGCCATGGAGAAACCCTCCTGAATAGAGCCAGAAATCGTATAATGTTGCCGACAGGTGGAAAAAACGTTGAGCACATGGGAGGTGAAAACATGATTCTTCTGAGATGGAGCATCCACTGTGTGCCACGAGGCTGTCTGGCTCAGCTCTACCACTGAGCTGGCAGATCTACTGGGCGTGTCAAACAAGTCTAACCATATTTACAGTTATTGGCAGTGGTCACATTAACGGCAAACCTTCTGGACAAGGATGGGCAGGTCCATCGCTGGCTACATACCAATGAGGAACATCAGTGGCATGAAAGGTAGAATCCAACACCACCCATCTGCTTTCATTTCTCCCACTCAGCAGACAACATGTTCGAGGCTTGGTTTGCTTAAAAAAAGTTGAAGGTTCAAAGTCTAGGGCAGGTTTTGGCAAGGAACTGAAATGGGTCAAAATGCACAACCAAGAGTCCCTTTGCATGAAATGACTGTTGAATGGTAGACGGGCTGTACAGCAGAGGACGTGATGGAAACCAGTAAGAGTAAGCAGTGCAGCTGGGCTCTCGGACTCCCGAGAATCCCCAGGGAGACACAAGGCCAGTCAAACCCAACTGGACTATTTATTCACCAAAGCTTTCCAGGTCAATCCCACTGCTCGGTACTCCTGAGTACCGCTTGGAATTATTTTCCAAGTTCAAGCCTGACATTCTGAGGCTTGAATATTCTCAGAACAAACCACGAAAAGGAGGGGGCACAAAGCTAGGGCTACTTGGTCCTTTCTGAGGCACTCATTATCCACATGATGTCACCCGCATAGACTGCTAACTCAGCACATACCTAAGCACAATACACAGCGGCCGCGTCGGACCCCTTATGTATGCGTTCTTGCCTTTTCCGGGCCCAATCAAAGGTCACCGTTAGCCCCACGTCTCATAAATCCGGGAGACGCTGAAAAGATGAGAAGCGTGTGACAACTGCATAGACGGAGTAAGTCTGGATAAACCAGGAGCTCAGAGTCCATTCCTCAGGAGTGCTCTTCTACTGCCAGTATTCATAAAACATAAAGCATGATGTCAGGGTGGGGGGCTCTCCTTCCATGACTTATTTCTCTGAAATTCTATTAAAAACATTACCGAATGTTAAAAAACCCACAAATCCTCCCCCACTACACCCCCTCCTGTCCTCCCCGCTCGTGCACGCCAGTGCGCGCGCTTTGTCTTCCTCGCGATCACTTTGAAAATAAATGAATTTCGCCCGATACCAATGCGAATTCATGAATAACATTAAAACCATCTGTCGCGCTTCCTGAATGGAGGACCTCAAATGGCCGAGGAACGACAAAGAGGTCGAGGCGTTTTGAAGCCCAGCTTACTCTGGAGCCCGCCCCCCTCCCCCTACCCCCCCAGAAAAAAAAAATCAACCTCAGAACAGATAAACATGTAATGACTGTTTGGCCATGGAGCTAAATTCTCAGACGCAAACAAAAATGTATAAAGAGAGATGAAGAAATCGAAAGATGCCGGAAAATTCACTCCTTCAAGATGAAAGTCAACCTTAATGTCTCTTTTGGAATTTCCAATGGCTGTTTGTGGTTTGAGTTGCACTCACCCACATTCCCCCGTTCAAGTAAGTTTCCCGCAAGGCGAAATGACGGAGTGACACACAGCCCCCACCACTGGCATGAAGAAACCGATTCCAGGCAGATTGCGCTTACACGGGAAGATGACTTGAACTTCCTGAGTGTTAGTCTATTACTGACACACTACTACAGGAATTACAAGCCGTCATGAAGGGGTTTGATTATGGGGGGGATGGGGGGTCATTCTTTAGATTATATGCACAAATCATGAGGGCTTTAGAACGTCTGATGTCATTGCTGATCTCAGGACAGCCTCATAAGAATGCAAGTTTGGATGGAGTGTGCTCTACATCTGAAAATACAGGCAGCAGGAGAGGCAAACCTTTTATCAATCCAAAAATAATGCAACGCTGGAATGTAAATGCTTAAAATAATTAAGTTTACAAAGCCCAGCATGGGGGTTGGAATTAATGCATCCATTACGTCTGTCTGTCAAATCTGCCTGACCAGAAAACTCAGTGCAGATACTGAGCATCCCAGAGAGGGCATCCAGGATCTGGACTGGGTAGAGGAGACATATGCTGGTCTGCTTGGAAGCTGCGGAAGCCAGTGGGCACAGCGGCCGGCATCAAGGCAGGAGCCACGTGGCAAGTGGGTGGCAACCTATCAGCCCCACATGCTGTGTTTATAGACCACACGATAAGCTTCATAGTTATACGCTATAGATAATATGCTGTAAATTAGAAAGGCAAACAGCTTAAGATTTTCAGCCCCCCCTTTCCCCAGGTAGGTCCAACTCTGTAAACTGAAGCCTTTGGACAAACTAAGGGTGTAAACCACAAAGGTAAAGAATAACACAATACAGCCTCAATAGAATGGCAACAATATAGTACCTCTGGTGCACTTTCAGGTGTAACACGATTTGAAGCAATCTGATATGCGTGATCCGGTTCAAAAGGGAGAGAAAAATTAGGAAACATCCTAAAATAAACCAAGTTAATCCAGGGGACTGGAATAATTTACAAGGCCACAAAAACCACAGAATGCACTTTGAAGTCACAGACTGAAATGTCCATCTACACTGCTTAGGAGGGTGGGCTGATAGACAGATGAACAGAAGGATGAACAGAAGGATGAACGGGAGTCCCGGTCAAAATCAGGTGACCCATCAGCTCAGAAGGTTTTTTCGGCAGTTGATTTTTACCAATATAAAACACGTTTTATATATTAAACTTTAGTCAGAGAGTAACTAAGGGGTGCAGCTTATGAGGAACTCAGAGGTTTGACCTAAACAACAGACAATGTTCCAGCAGTGACAAACAGTCACACATGGAGACCAAACACCCAGCAACTTCTTTAAACCCACATACATGTATATACACTTCACTTTTCCTATTGTCATCTCTTTGGGATTTTACATATCCGCTTTTCTGGGGTGCCATCTCAGCTGCCTTATGAACCCCAATCTCTAAAAAACTAAATTTAAATACTGGGTATATACGGCTCTCCCATCATCTCCACATGAGGGTTTTCTCTAAATTAGAAACTTTTAAATCTTCTTAATGTGTTGATTGAAAAGTCATAACTGTCCCTCATTTAAACTGGGTAATAAAGCGAAGCGAGAGAGAAACGTGAACAATGTGCAGGAACATGATGCACTTTAATCTCATGCATGTGATAAAACACATTTAAGAGATTCATAAAGAACCCAAATGGGCGAAATAAGGCTGTCAGACCTGCTTGAAATCCGCCAGGAAGGTGATGAGGGTGCCGTCGCCCTGCTTGAACTCCAGCGTGACGGAATCCTGCTCGCCGTCCGCTTCCAGCGTCTCCTCGGCGACGTGCCCGTCAGACAAGCGGACCCGGACCCTCAGCTCGGCGGCCGCCCCCAGGGACGCAACCAGCGCCACCAACAGGACAGTCCGAACCGAACCGGGCCGGTCGCGCCGCGAAAACATTCCGGAAGAAGCGAAGCCGGACCCAGATTGGGGAACCGGGGGGGGGGAAGAAGCGATAACTTAAGTGTTGAAAAAAGGGGGTGGGGGTGCAGCCGTCCCGGAGGCGCATCAAGCACGAAGCTTCCACAAAGTCAGCGCACGGCCCCCATCGCTGTGTGGCATTCGCCTAAAAGGACCATGCTAGCGAAGTTCTTTAAATGCCCTCCGGCGTGAGACGAAGCACGATACTTTGGCGTGTTTCAGCCCCGGCGTCGCGCTGTCACCGCCGCTTCACCGCGAAGGCGCCGCTCTCTCTGCCTCCGTATGGAGATACCAGCTCGGCCACTTGTTTCTCTTTCGCACCGCTCGCGACACACGTTGTTGTCACACGTTTTCTGATTTTCTCTTTTTTTAAAAAAAAAAAAAAATCTGCCCCCTCTGACTTTCTCATTCGGTCCCGTCACTTCCTTCAGAACCCTAATTGTAACTCGGTTACTCTCCCGACTCCCCGAGTTTTACGGGCAGCAGGGCTCTTAAAGGAGTATCGCTCGGGCCGAATCCCCTCCCATTCCACCTCCACCCGCTCCATTCACAGTCCTGTTCCAGGGAGAATGTCGTAGTATCACTGTAGTACTGTAAGCCCATTTCCGACCAATAGTAATCACGACTGATTAAATATCAATCCCATTCCTTAAATAGACGAGTATATATAATACTTAGATATACTGTCGGTTTATGCTTCGTGTTGTTTTTGAGCACAGCGGCGTGCTAAGTTAAGGACAATATGATGTGTCTCAGTTTTACTAAAATACAATTAACACACCTGTCGTCAGTACAAATCTGTGACACGTATTGCTTTTACTGTTTCTCCTAAATGTTTCAATTCCAAACGGATTAATATTTTATAAACCGCCAAATCATTTAATTACTTGACGCAGAAAGACATTTAGCCTACTATATGTAACGGTTCATGCAAATTCAACTTTTTCCCACATTCAGGTCATGCAGACAGATTCAGCTTTTTCTTATTCAAAAACTTCAGCCAGTCTTCACTCAAGTTAAAGTTTAATGCAAGAACATTAATTATATCCACACTCACGTACACCCTTGCATAACTTAATCTTGGATTAAGATACAGCAGGTCCTCAAAATATATCATGCCTAGTGGCCTTACACTTGATGCGTATTATATATTAATCAGTTGATTCTCTTTGTTCCTTCCACCACATAAGCATTCAGGTGACCATTGAAGTAATTCTGTTTTAGAATCCTAAAAAAAATGAAAGTGTCCTCTTTTTCACATTCAGGAGCTATGTTGTATGTTGATGTAAAATGCATTTAAATAGTGATACAAAAGCTGTGTTGTTAACTAAAAAGTTTTTTTAAAAATTGTTTCTACTGGGAATACTGGGATTTTTTTGTCAAGTGAAAATGATAATGTCTGGTTTCAATAACATGCTTGTATCATACCTTGTCATGTTGTTTTTCTCTAGGGACAGCGGTGCATGCTGGGTAATTGCAGACTCCTGAAATGGCCCGATTGCCCCCGGCATGGCCAAGTGGTCAGAGGGCCTCCCAAACAGAAGAGTAAACACCATCTTTGAACCTGCGCAAACACTACCAGCTGTGTGCTGTGTGCAACAGAGTGTTGACAGTAAACTGCAGGAGAGAACCTGTCCGTCATACTGGCCGGACACCCTGGTGGTCTGGTGGTCGGGGTGACCCCTGCAAGACTTCTGGTGTAGCTGAACACATGGTAGCTAAGCAAGGCTCTCTGATTTGCTGTTCCATCACTGAATGGCTTTGCAAAATTACATCTGTTCAGCTGGTCACTTCTGAAAATGTATAATGAATGTGTCTATTTCGCTGGTTTTCAAATCTCACAGGTATGATAAATAACCACTGTAAATAACACTGCGGTAATGTATATTTGACGAATACGGGTGTTTCCACCTCAGTGTGTCAGCAGGGGTGGATAGTAAGGCGAGGGTAGGCAGACACCTGGAGCCCCCAAAAACTTGCAGACAGATTTTTCAGAAGTTACATTTATGGATATAAGATAGCTGCATATCTGTTATTTGCATTTTTAATGACAGTTTTCACAATAGACAAAATTGTCCCCTGTCCTGGCTGTAATGGACTATTCCTACTCTGAAGCTTAACGCTACCCAGCTTCCAGGTTGTAGTCCTAATTGCTAGCTGCTTATTTGGGGGTTAGCACTGCCAAGCGAACAAAGTAGCCTAACAGCAGAAGAAAATGAATTGAAAGAAAATGGCGTGACGATACAACAATAACACTCCTGCATCTTTGCAACTATCCTGCTAGAGAGGTGGACAAATTGAAACATAATTAACTGAACATATGCAAAAATGTAAGACTAACCTTAGGTGAGGAGTAAGGCATAGGCCATGCTAGGCTACAGCGTAGGGCCATGCCAGAAGGCGGAACGGTTAAATTAATCAAATTTGGCTTATTAATCCACCAGTGCAATACCACCCTCCCCCCAATCAGCACATATTACCAACCGCATTCCCGCCCCCTCCCTGATCGGTTAGTTTTACCGCTGGCATCCTGCACTTT
Source organism: Hyperopisus bebe (assembly GCA_026777045.1). NCBI lineage: Eukaryota > Metazoa > Chordata > Actinopteri > Osteoglossiformes > Mormyridae > Hyperopisus > Hyperopisus bebe. The sequence continues at coordinate 18,290,793 of JAODJW010000038.1, forward strand.
ATTGACGATCCATCTTTTTAAATTCCCTCTCATGTCTCTTTTGGTTCCAAAAATTGGCTTAAATGGCTGCCTTCAGGGGCCCCCTACCCATGTCAGTCAGGGGCTCCCACAGCAGTTAGTCTGCCCCTATGTGTTGGAGGGGGGGGCAGAGTTGAGGTTTAGAGGGTGGAACGTCCACTATTTTGAAGTGGAGCTTCCAGAAGGTTCATCTGGACATGTTTCTGAGGTATGGGGCTGTGTGGGTGATCAAGGTTTTGTGCCCCACCCTTGGAGAACAGAGCAAGGGCCTGCATGGGATCGTCCCACAGACTGTAACCAGCTGCAGTAAACAGAAAAAGACATGAAATTCAAATAACGGAATCCAATAAGCCAGTCTCTCATTCCACCCCCTCAACCAGGCTTGGAGTTATAAGGTCTTTTTTTTTGGAGGGGGGGACCCCAATGGGACAAAGCTTGCAAGTCAGTCGCCCACTGTGCACAGGGGTACAGATACAGGTCATGTGCTTGTTCCAGGAATGGCCTGGAGGCGGGGTGGTGGGGGGGGGGCAATGAAAAAACAACTCTGGCCTTCTTGGGCATTAAAGGCGCAGCTCCCATTCCTGGACACACCGGCCGCTGGCTCTGCTGCACCCCGCAGCTTTCGTAGCGTGCTGCGCTCCGGTTGCTTGCGTGGCTGCACATGCCGCCATCACCCTCCTCTGCATGCTTGGCTTCCACTCCAATCTCGAGCCCGTGAATGAATTCCTGCAAGCCCCCAGCAGGGAGACCACGCTTACCATGCAACGCTGCCGCTGCGGCGTGATGCGCATGAAAAAAACGGACAGTTGTGTTTGAGCGTGATATGTTGCTTACAGAACCATGCACCTTGTGAACACTATTTGTTTTCTCCAGCTGGGAGGGGTGGCTTCACTGATTTCCTGTTTTCAGTGATTTATATAGCAACCACCAGCATACATGTTGAATTTATACTCTTCTGCCTGTAGGACATATAGTGACATGTATGGCTAATGGAGGATTTGTGTGTTCAGGCGACGCAAAAGGCCTCATTATTCAGTATCATTCTTCTGTTTTCACAGGATTCTTTGCACTAGACAGCATTAACATATTTATATCTTGCAGATTATTAACAAAGTGTTGAAGGCATAATGTGCCGTTCTGTGCAGATCTTTCTGTTTAGTGTTCAAGGACGATCTGGTGAAGCGTTTTCATTCCTTATCTTTGGACTGTGGAACTTAAAACTTCAGTTCCTCGCTCACATGTGATCTGTCAAAGTCAAATAATGAGTCATAACAGTTATAGGAAAGTCATAACAAAGATTTGCGATCATGACCAACTTTCACATTTTTCGTTGGGAGTAAAAGACGACGACAGCTTTATAATAGAATGTTCCAGTTTGTAACTGGGCTGTAAGGTGTTTGCTGTAAATTAGGAATGATCCCAATGAATTGCCAAGTGACAGGTCCGAAACATCTCGTAATGTTTATGACAAAATATATCCCCCCAATCACACCTCACCAGGAGGGTATTCCACAAAGCAGGATTTCTTCATTAGCCAGATAACTTAATCCAAATGTAAGGATTGACCAATAGGAATGTGACATCTCTCTTTCTATTGGACAGTTTTCACATTATCCCAGCTAACTGGGAAATTCTGCTTTCTGTTGCTGCAAGGTCCAGTTCAAATGCTCACTGTCTAAATATTTACCCAGAAGCCAGCCAATCAGATCTGTCTTTGAACTTCACACCTGAGCTCTGTTCAGTGGAAGCGGAGCATCACTCGTCGTATTTAGACTTGCCTGCTGCCATTCTTCAGAAAGAGGCAGAAAAACAAATCATTAGACAACAACGAGTAACATGAGACAGTCCATGTGTGGCCTCTTTTAATCATTGTGTCGGCTCAGCTTCTCATCAATTTAAAATATGTCCCCTTAATGTTTTCAGGTAATCCTTGTTCTGCCTTAGAGATTTCCAACCATGTCTGGTCTGTGGCCCATATTCCACATGCATATTCCAAATGCGTGGGGTTGGTGAAGGTGTTGGTTAATTTATAACAATGAACAATATATTTTCAAATTTTTACAACCCTATGCATTTGCACGTTCTATTCACATTTGGAAAAATGGAGATGGTTAACTTACGAAATTGCCAGTCAATTCACCAGAACTGGCCTTTTTACCAGTACGTAATTTTTTTGCATAACAAACTTGTCCACAGGCCTGACTTATAAGATTCAGTTTTAGAATATTTGCTTACAGTTGTGACTATTTTTACAATTGTAATAATTGTACATGTTTATTTATTGTACATGATAGAAATACAATTCTTTTAAAAATTTGCAAAAAGTAATTTTAATGGTATGCATAATGAAAAGGACTGATGGTTACCCGTCCACTGAATGAGTTATGGAAATTTGCTCTCAATTACTGACTGTTGCTGCCTGCTGTCTGGACATAAAGCTTGAGTTTCAGGTACGTATCTGCAACCATCTCATTGGTGATACTTGCGATTCCTCAGAACTAGTGAACCGTGCTTAAGGGCACGAGTTCAAAAACGAAAGAAGAAAAAGGAGAGAAACTATATAGGAGTGAAGACTGTAGGGCTGACTTGAGGTCTCAGGTGCTTAGCTAAGCGTACTTCTGTGCAATTATGGCTATTTTAGCGCTTTGAATACGTCGTCGTGGTTTGCGTGTGAAGGCACGTGGGCGTAGTCTCAGACCACGGAAATCGGGAGATTCTCTGTGCTTCAGTCCAGATCACATTACAGTGGCACATTCTCCTTGCGTACAATGAAATTTGAAAGTTACTATAAGTAGGGCAAGTACAAGCTGGCCCAGGGAAATTCACCCCCTCCCCTATTCTCTCCTCAGCAGCCTTAAATAAATCTCACGCCTCTAAGTCATTCAAAACTCCTGTAACAAATTTGTAACATGCTACTTATTGAGAGATAAATTTTACAGACGCTTCCTTATACTTGGAAACCTGATCGTATTTGCTACATTGTTGATCTGTTTTACAGTTTAACCCTCTGGGGTCTAGGGGTAGGAAACACACTTTCACTGACTGGGGCATGATCACACATTTCTTCAAATAT
>JAODJW010000038.1:18293983-18306072 GCA_026777045.1 Hyperopisus bebe
TTTCAGCGAGATATAAACTGAAATAGACGCAAAAAATACGCTGCATCGCCGACGATGCACTCGACCCCAGAGGGATATATAAAGCAAGGATATTAATTGAAACTTCTGTCTGTAACCAAATACTCCTTTTGAAGACTTGACTCACATCAGAAATGCACATACTCAGACAAAGGCCATGGAATATAAAAAAGAATCAAAACTTGAGATTAGGATGCACATTTCCAGAGCAACAGATGATGTCACAATCTATGGCTCACTGCTGTCTACACTGGGCTCCAGAGGTTTCGTGACCTGCACCTAGCTTCCCTGGGGAGGGGGTGGGGTGCGTGTGTGTGGACACTCCGCGCCTTTTCTGGGTGAAATGGAACAATCTGATCCCCTGACACATGCTGAGGTGGTGTTTATAGCAGGAACAGAGAGGCCTGTGACTGAAAAAAGAACAATTTCTCATCTCCCATTGGGTAACACATCATTTATTAAAGCACAAAAGAAAATTTTAACTTCCAGAATATTTCAGAAACTGATGGCAGTTCATTATTCCAGTGAATGTCCCTCAACTGCAAAAAAAATATAGAAATTACCCCAATATTTGCATTCAGGAATCCAGCATTCATGGCTCCAGCTACTGCAACTTGAAACCATGTGGCAGGAGTGTATGTTTTAAATGTATTCCAGACAGATGTGGGATGGAGAGTCTCTGTCTCCCTTATTCATACAGTTTAATGATTTAGCCTCTTTGGCTTGAGACTGAGCCACTTCCCAAGGGTTGATAAAACCACGTTGTGGTCTCCCTCTTTGGAGGGGGCCTGTACTTTCAACTCTCTGGCAGTGAGGTTTTGAGGTACTGCAGCCCTGAATCTGGGTGGTGTTTGGGACCCAGCGGAATCCCTTTTTTTTCAGGTGCCTTTACTACTCAGAAGCTTCTGCACAGTTATCCATGTGATTTAAATAAAACCAATTATTGCATCGGCAAATTTCTTTTTCCATTCAGCAAGGTTGATGGACCTGGACACAATTCCCTTGGTTTGGGAAGGCCTGCCTTGTGACAGTGTTCTCACTGTCTCCATTTATCACACAAAAACAAAAAGGAAACAAACATACATCTGTCTATTCATTTTCCAATTGCTTATCCAGTACTGGGTCATGGGGGCGGGGGGGCAGCCCATGGCAGGGTAGAATTAAAAACAACTGAAGAGCAAATGTCCAAAACTTACTTAATCCAGACTTAGTGAGTTTTAGAAATTCAATGAAAGCTCTCCATTGTATTACATGAGGACTGAGTGAGTTTTGGTTCCTAATACCGTGACATATGAGGTGGAAGCCTGACTTTAGGTCACTGGCGTCTCATCTCAACAGCAACAACAAAAAATGGTCTGAGTGAGTTTTGGAAATTAGCTTTTCAGTTGAGGCTAAAACATGCTCATAGGAATGTGATAAAGAAACAACAAAGTTCACTTTTAAGAGCTTAAGAGCTTTTGGAGAGAGGAAGGCTAAGGCAGCAAACCTTGAGCTTCTCTAAAAAGCTGCGTTTATCATCAGTGCTGCGGAACGCGATGGATTCCTGCACCCGGGACGCTCAGTACTTGACATCTGCAAAACCACAAACTGCTGAAGAGTAAATACAAAACCTCCCCAACATCCTCCCAGCAAACTCCGTAACCCTGCTGTCCTCACTGGTTTTGCCAGAACTATTTTTATTGATCTTGCTTCTGAAAGGACCACAGGGAATAAACAAATATTCCTTCGGCATGACTGGAACTTTGTGTCCAAAATGGTTTCAACTCATTTTCAGGAGATGCTTATTGATAATATAACACTGTAAAACCAGAGGTATACTTAACCTCTTGAGAACCAGTGATTCATTTTTGTCCCTTGTACAGGATATTATGTTTTTACCCATATCTCTCATTACACTCTATTAAGTTCTGTTGTTCTTTAAATGGGGCAGCTAGGACTTTAAGGTGACATCACATTGGTGAGGGTTTTTTACCATCCTAAAACTTAATTTATGTAAAAAAAAATACATAACTAACTAAATACACTTTACTTGATGGGGAAAAAATAATATACGATTATACTATTACTTATGCATTAATTAACCACAAACTAAATCTTAGTTACACACTGATCTCATCTTAATTGATCATTAATGAATCGCGATGCATGTTTTATTTGAGGCAGGTACTATATTTGCTACTATATCTAATTCTGTAAATCTTTCTGAACTACTGAAGTCATGAGTAACACAAGTAAAATACTCATCTCATGTTTGTTAATCATTAATGAAGGGTGATGCATCTCAAGTAGCAATTATATTTGTTCATAATTTGTTCATAATTTGTCCTTCAGTAATAATTGAGTTATTTGTGCACCAGCAAGTAAAATGCTACCAAAACAAAAACAAAAAACTTCTTTTTTCCCCCTGGATCTCAAGAGGTTAAATATATATATATATTTTTTTTTTTCAGATTTAACAGAGATTAACAGGCCACCATATAAACACTGACATTGAAAACATTCGACTAAAGGTTGGCTACCTCAGTACCATAAACAGAAACAAAAACCTTGTTTTCCTGGCTTCCTGAGGTGCCACTGCGTCTCACAGGAGACCATTCACATGGCAGGCAGTGCAGGACTTTTCTCTGTGAATTTATGCCTTTTTTTAACTGCCTGGTTTATAGCTGTACTTCGCCTGGGACCATCCGGGGCTGCTTTAAATCACACCGCGGTTTCACCTAAACGCGGCGGGCCGTTGTGGCAGCGCGCCAGGTGTGGCTGTCTCTTCTGATCCACGATCAAAACGCATGTCATTGCGAAATAGGACGCCGTCAGAGACATTCTCACTCCTCATTGACCCCTTACAGCTCTTGCTGTCTCGTGATTGGCTGAGCCTGTGAAAAGCGCGGCAGTTAGACCAGTGTAAAGAAGGGGGCGGGGGTCCCTTTGGGGGTACAATAACAACCCACTGTGAAATTGATGATCAATGAATATGTGTCCATGGGGAATGGTTCTAAAACTAGTTTGTTACCCAGTACAGATCTGGCAAAGCTAATATTGAAGTACCGCTAATTTTTCTATGGTGTGGTGACTCAGTGGGTATTTTGCTGTGGTTTCACACTACAAAGGTTATGGGGTTGAGTCCCGCCCTGTCCCTGTGTGTGTGTGTGTGTGTGTGTGTGTGTGTGTGGAGTTTACTTGTTCTCCACATGTTTGGGCAGGTTCTTCCAGGCACCCTGGTTTCCTTATGCAGTCCAAAAGCATGCAGGTGACTCGGCATCTCAAAATTTCTCCTTAATCTCTGTGGGACTGTGTTGTCTTACTAGAAAAGAACAGGTTATATTTATTGCCATTGAACATGGACAACAAAACTCTATGTACTTTGTCACGAGTGCTACATATTATAAAAATAAATAAAATCAAAATAAAACAGACAAACAATAAACAAAACAAACAAGAAATAATTATCTATACAATATACAGTACTGAGCTATTTAAAGATGAGTGCTTAGATTCTAGGTCTTTCTGCCCTGTATTCACAGAATTATTCAGTTTTCAATTTTCCTGTTTTTTTTTTCTTTCCACGTGGCCTCAAGTCAACTTCTGCCAAATTTGCAGGGATTTCCCAGTTATTTCCCTGCCTTATGCCCTATGCTCCTTGGATCACATTCTCCCCCCCACGCCCCTGTTATTGATGAAGAGGGAGATACAGATGGATGTTTTTCACGTTTAACTGTAAATGAGGTCCTCACTGCAGCAGAAACGCTCTGTGTGGTTGGCGGCGTCCGACCCCAGCAGACGGTACAGAGCCTCTCAGAAGCTCCACCCCCATTCGCTGCCTGGTCACGGACTCCAGTGAATCACTTCCAGATGTTCCAGTTCCGGCTCTTTTAAGACTGCTGGCTCAAAGCAAAGAATTACATAAAAAAGGGAGAATTTGTTGTGATGGTGACAGAATTCATCTGGGTGGTATTACACAAGGTTTTATTATACAGGCTACTGTATTCTTCTCAATGGAAATATGTTATAATGAGGAGTAATAACAAAACTAATAAAAAATAAATCCAATAAAATGCCTTTTTGGAGGCGAGCTAAGAAGACAGCTTCTCTGGTCCCTAAGGGATCCACAGCCGAACTTAATTTCACTATTAACTGTTAGCAAAGTGCCTTGCATATGTTTGCATAATCATTCAGTTTGTAACACAGGATAACCTCCTTGTTCTATGTCAGTACTCTCCATTTCCGGGCCTAAGACACAAAGCCCATCGAGCTGGCGGGAGTTTATGTTACTCTCTGTCGGCAAGACTCTATTTGCACTTGGGCTGATTCACTCGGAGGCAGTAAGAGAGGGGAAGCAGAGCAAACTACTTCCGCGTACAGCGCTTTATCTGTGAGAGCATTTACCTTGCCAAGTGATTGCTTAGCCAGCAATGTGCTGCAGACCATTCATCACAGACCCGTAGGTTACTGATAGTGAACCCACCGTAAACAAAAGGCCAATGATGTCATCCCAGATACATCGAGAGTGAAAGCCAACCATAAAAATAACTGTCTGTGCTTTACAGGGGCACAAGTCTGAACAAATTTACTCGAAGCTTGCTTAAACTGCTCTTGTGGCTGTTTTTGATTGGCATTATTTGATATTGGGAATCATGGTGGCTCTCTGGGTAGTGATGTTGTCTCACACTTGAATACAGCCGCTGCTCTGGGTTGCATGGTCTCCCCGTGCCACGCTGGAATCCACCAGCCACACTACTTTCCTTTAACATGCACTTAGGTTAATTGATGTCTCAATAGTCTATGTTTCTTTGTGTGAAGTGCCCTGCAATGGACTGACATCCCATCTGTTAATGTCTTTTCTTGGGTGCTTATTTTAATTTCTATATTTTTCTTCTTTCAAAAGAACCTTGTAAACACTGTGGTTAAAAAAGTGCTATATGAACAAAAACTAATTGATTGATTGGTCAGTTGGTTGGTCACGCAATTGATCTGGCTGTACCCTTGGCTTATGCCTTACGTTGCATAGGTTCTAGACCCTAAAACCCTGAGCAGAATAAGTGGTTGGAAGTTGGATGGATGGATTATTAATTATCATTTTATAACTGTGAATGCATCATAAAAGCAGACAAAGCAAAAGGAACGTGTTATGACTCTATTTTCAAGTACGGAAATTACTTGATATTCTCCGAGAATTATTACAAGACAGTAGTGAGTAGAAACAATTATTTCAATAAGCAGACCAAAGACCCAGCACAGATTTGGTATTGGAATGATGTCAGTTGACAATTTAATGGGTACAAGAACAGAACAGATGATGATTTATGAGGTGGCTCAGTCTAGGGAACTTCCTGGATTTTATTTTTAATATCCTGTTTCTTTGGGTTTTGTGAAGTTGGGAAGGAAAAAACAAAGGATTACAGTGAGGTGACCAGAGCTGGGGGGGCAAGCAGGGTCTGGGGTAACATACAGACCAGGGCAGGAGGGCAGGAACGTGAAGGAATAGCGCTACACTGTGGAGGTGAACCAGAAAAAAGCAGCTCCACTGGAGGACAGAGAAGGGGCAACTGTCAGGTGCCCAGCGGAACAAGCAGTTCATGGTAAACCCAGGAGGACTTTCGTCTGAGGACAGATTGGGTCCGAGTAAAGGCCTTCAGTCAACATTTACATGTTTCTGTTTACAGTATGTCATCAAGATGAGACATTATTAAAGGGATACATCACTCTGTCTATGTGAGCCTGCTACCTTAACCGCAAAGACCTAAGTGCGCGCACACACACACACACACACAGGTTTGTAATTATATCTTTGTGGGGACTCTGTTCACTTCTATGGGAAAAGCTCTAATCCCAGCATGACTAGCTTAGCCCCTGCCCTTAATCATAAGTAGCCAAACAAAATACGAGACTTTTGTAATTTTTAGTTTTTCGATTGCATTCACAGATCGTTGTGGGGACCTAAAAAATGGTACCCACAATGTAAAAAAAAACAGCTTTATAAACCTAATCCACACACACACACACGCACACACACACACACACTGCTACACCTGGAAGTGTTCTACTTTGTCAATGTACTTATGCCTGCAGTCATTCCTCTTCTAAATGAAGAACTATCCTAGATGCTTGGCGGCAATACAGAGGTTACTGTTTATAGTGCATTGTTATTTGTTGTTGCCACAGCACCAGTAATGAATGCCTTCGTTGGTGGGCTGTAATTACGTATCTCTAAGCTGCACGATTGCAACACTGCTCCTGACACAGGTGAAATTTAAATGCCTCGGGGACGGAGGAAAATGAAGATTATTTTAAGGTGGGTGACTCTTATGCTGATGGATTGAGATGGCGAACCCAAGCTGTAATGGATGGGACGGCAGAAAAGTCACAGGGAGAAAGCATGACATAGTAACGGGGAAGGAAAGATGGAGTATGTGTGTGAAAGGGAGACAGAGAGTGTGTAATGGGGGGGGGGGGTGAAAAAGGAGGGCAAACCGTGAAGGTAGAGTGCTGGCCGGTGCTTCCCTGGGCTCCCTGTCGGGTGAAGACTGGGTCATCCATGATCACATTACACATGAGGGAATAATCTGAGCTCACATCAAAGGCCGGTGGCTATATGAAAAGGAGGGGCCACTGATTTTAAAGACAGCAACATTGATATTCCACAATGGGGAAGAATGTTCTCTTACTGACTCCGCTGAAACTCAAAGCATCCTCCAAGCAATGATGCACACATATTTCGCAAAACCGTGTTTTATCATGAGACGGAAACTCCAACAGTGCGGCTAAGAGCACTTAGAATGCAATGCTGGTCTTGTTCTACACTTTTCTGGGGCATGCTGACATAAGAAGCCCGAGTATCTACAACACATTTGATAGCAAGAGTTGAAGTGAAATGGCTCTGAAAGAAATGCACAAATACTCATGTTGAAAAACTTGTACTGACAAATTGGACAAGGTGCTAAAGTGTTGGAATTGTTGTAACACCAATACAACTCCACCTGTTGGAAACACAGAGAACCTACCGGCTCCACCTGTCGGAAACACAGAGAACCTACCGGCTCCACCTGTTGGAAACACAGAGCGTCAACAGTACCAGTTAAAAGTTTGTCAGCTGCTGGAAGCTCTGGGACCAGCACGGCGTCTGTGTTCTGGCTGTTCCCAGCCCCTTGGTGGAGTCCGGGAAGCATCCGCTCACTTGGAACTGGGGCCACGTGCCTGCATCTCTGGGAGAATAGCTCAGCTGTAGTCATTGTTTCATATGAGACTAATTACCCCCCAGCTGTGGAGTGGATGGCGGGGGCGACATAGCGCTTGACCCTGACAAACCCTGTGCAATACCCGCCCAAGTGTCAGCTGACCCTAACATAACATGGGTATCTGCAGCACTGGGGAGTCCTGAGACTTGGACGGGTTGGTTTGCACTGAGTATCGTGGGGACCTGCCGATATGGGTCACCGCAAAGCCATTCGCTCATTCAGCTTTGCCTGAGGGACCGGACTCTGCAAAGCCAACGTGACCAAAACTTAAAATAACAAAGTCGTCAGAAGCTGGACATGACCAGTCATTTAGTAACTATATTTTAACACAGCTAAAATGATCCCTCCGCCCACTTTCTATAGCAATTTTCCCTACGCAGGATTGTGGCGGACCTGGAGATCCTCCCGGGACGGACAGGACACACCCAGGTTGGGATGCCAGTCCAAAACGGACACACCCAAGGACAATTTAGAGACCTAAACTACATCTTTAGTCTGTGCTAGGAGGTAATCCCACAAAAAAATGCAGAAAACTGCAATCAGATGAAACGGGAGCAGATCCTGCAGCTGCAGACGTATCACTACAGCGGTAATGATCCGGAGGGATGCTACTTCGACCATGCAGACCTCACATTGTGAGATCTTAATTGTAATTATTTACATTTTACATTGCCAAAAAGCATCCAAAACTATGTTTTAACAAGCTACGTTCCATCAGCGATGAAAATGCCAAACAAAAATAGCCCAGGTTTGAGGATAGAAAGATTGCGTTTTGTGATAAGCCGAAACTCTCTGCTTGACGCTTCCTGGCAGAACACAAAATGTTTTCTTTCCTAAAGCTGAGCTAAGGGTGATTTCAGTGCAAACTTTGAACCATCCATGCATCCATCTATCCACGTATTTTCTAACCTCTTATCTGGTACAGAAGGGGTGCCCAACTCGAGTCCTGGGGGGCCGCAGCCCTGTGTAGCTTAGTTCTTTCCCTGTTCCACCATAAATGATTCAGCTCAAGAGCTGTGTGGTAATTAGCACAAGGAGTTGAATGAGGTGTGTTAAATGAGGGGAAACCCAAAAATGTGCGGGGCTCTGGCCCTCCAGGACTGGAGATGGGCACCCCTGTGGTACATGGTCACCAATACCCTGCAGCCTATTCCAGGCAGAATGGAGCTCAAGGCAGGGACACCATGGATGAGATGCCAGTTCATGACAGAGCATGGGAATAAATTATGGGGAGATGGGGGAGGGGTTGCAACCCCCCCAATAATCAATACCAGCCAATACAATCTCCTGGACCCCTTTAAATGGGTGGAGACCTCAACCCCCAATACTCAACCCGGTGTTATGCCCTTGTGACAGGGCATATTTAAATTACATGTACGATTAATACTAAGATTGCTTTATATAACAGCATCTTTCCCTCTCTATGTTTATACAGCTGTGTTTGTAGAAGGGCAATCAACATACCTTACTCTTTCTTCTTTGATGATTAAAGGTCAGTTTGCCATGGATGAGAAACCCCAAATTCTGGGCAGCGATCATTATATAACATTAACCTGGCCAGTAACCCTAAATTAAATACATCAACATCTCCGACCAGGATAAAAGGCCAAGGCTTAAATAAACAGCGCCTGGAGCGATGGTCTCCCTCTGTTTGGCCGAAGCTCAGCTCCCAGCGGTAAATCACCACGAGGTCCAAACTTGTGTCAAAGTCCTGGCAGGTCCTTTTGCTGAAGGTCCTCTTGGCACCCAGCCTTGGAGCAGATCTAGGGAGATCTCTGAAGAGGGGTGGGCCACGAGGGAGTCTCCTCAGCATGGGTTCTCCAGTCTGAAGAACGTCTCTTCCAAGGGCGGGGGGAGGGGGGGCTCCCAGCTTTGTGCTTCCAGGGAAACTGAATCTCCAGATGTTTAGCAGAGGTAACATGAAGGGGTTCGTCAAGTCTGTGTCCTGTGAACTGCTTTGATTATTAAACATGTACCTATGGAAGGCATCTGTTTGTATCATCACATGATCGTGATTTCTGATGTCACACGTACGGCGCCTTTCAAGGCCAATCAGGTTTTAAGATTCCTCCGCATGCTGCTTTGCCACGTGACACATCGATCAGAGAAATATTCGAAAAGGAAAACCCTGGACGTGGATGCAACTCATGTGCAAGGCCAGTGTCGTGTTGAGATACAAAGGGCAACTGTGACCAGAGCGGAAGGCGAGGGAAGACACACACTGTGGTGGTGAAGAGCAGCTTCACAGAGCGCAAACTGCTTTAGAAACCCTCCCACGGAGAAGCATATGGCTGCCTAAGTGCATGTCAGAAAGACACAGGCGAGTCTGCTTCGAGGATGACATTTCCTGTTTTTAAGGGGGGGGGGGGGTGTCGGTCCCCCAGGGGGAACTACGTGAAAGATCATGCCGCATAGTTTGTTTAACGACCGCGTTGCAAGACGTGTGTGGTCTGCCCTTCCTGCGAAATAAAAAGAGAAATGATTTAAATGCAAAACTTCTGAGGCTTGATCTTTACAGTTACGATTGGAGAAACCCCCCCTAGCAGAAACAACAGCAATAAAAAAGAATAAAACAGCTATAGACTCCATAGAACTATAGCATTCTGTCCTGGGTGGCTCCTGCCCCCCCACAACCCTGACCAGAGCAAGATGTTAGTAGTGGATGGAAGGATGGATGGATGGATGGATGGATGGACGGACAACAAATGTCTTTGGTGTCTTAGTGTTCTACTAAGGAAAAGCAGTGACTGTGTGAGACCATTGTTTTGACTCATATTAATTAGATTTTTATTTTTATTACATTCTGGGAAGCATCTGTAAGGAACCGTTTTTTGGCCAGATTTACAATCAAAGGAATGAATGATTTACAGGCCAACCTCACCCTGGCTGCCGGAAACAAAGACTGATATTCAGCGAGCTTTTAAACACACCAGCTTTCAGCTCTGAAATCCATTTCGACACCATAAAAGGTCCATTTCATTTCAGAAAGGACAGCACTAAATAGTAATATACACTCCACTATAGCTCAGTATGCATTACATCCCTGATGGATGTAGGAAAGTGCTTAACCACAAATATTTATTACAAATATTGTTCATTATTTTGCTCGAAATTGTTTGAATTTTTGTTGCCGAGATTAAATTCCTTCTGGGATCTGAACCAACCACCATTCAGTCACATGACCACCATAGCACCTTCTGCTGTTACTGTATATTGTTTGCTCAAATCGAAAGAAGAGAATTAGTTCCCTATTTGGTCGCAAACAATTATATTCCTGTTGCTTCTGAATGTGGTTGGCCATGAGCTACAGTATGAAAGTTCCACTCTCTGGTGGAGGAGTGCATCATGACTACTTAATGTGTCATCTGTTTGACCCAATGAGCTACATAAAAGGACAAAGGCTTCCTCAGAATGGAAAATAAACAGGGAGACAGTAGCTTAGTATTGTCACTCTCCAGAAACAGAGAAAAAAAAGGGGAAAGGCAGAGAGACTTATGGAGAATCAATGTAGAAGCTTGGATGCCTGATTAGCTGGCCTGTATGCAAACCAGTGGGCTCTTTGATGTTGGATTGGCTGGACTAGATGTGATTCTTTGATCTCCGATTGGCTCTGGTTGCAGTCAATTTTATACTTTGAAGTCTGATAGGTCGATAGACTAGGAAAGACTGACTCAAGATCAAAAGTCATTAGCCAAGATTCTCCGGATTCCCCTAAGGAGGTCGCCGTAGCGTGGGATTTCTGAAAACACCACTATTCAGGGCTCGCGTGACAAACTGCCCTTTGTCATTTTGTGTTTGACTCGAAATGTGAATGACAGACAAATAATGAGGGGAAGCAGGAAGGGGAGGCTGGATCACTCTAAGCTTATTTGTTCACACCTCTATTAAACGTTGGTCTTATTAATACAGGTGTCAAAGGGGTGGGGTGTGTTGCTAGGAGACAAACCGAAAAACAGTCATTCAGTTTTTTGTTACCTTCAGCTGAACCACGGAGGCTGAAAGTATTTAGTATTTTTAAAGAGTTACACGAAATATAAGCAGACAATTATGGTTTGGTTGGTGCATGGCTTGAAAGGGGCGAGGGACAGGCCACAGACAGAAGATGTGGATTAGGGGGATGTTAGTAAGAAGCCAACATAGCACATCTGTCTTGTCGCAACCTCTGTGACAAATACACCAATTGAGTCTTTGCGCTGGGCAGGTCTTTGCACGGAAGCGAAATCCTCGAAATCCTCAAAAATTTTGTTAAAAAATTGTAACTTGCTTCATTTATTTTAAGTCCATGTTTCCGGTGATGTAGTTTCTTCCTGTTATGCAATTTCTGTCAGCCCTGTAGCTACCGTTGTGTGTGAGAGAGTCGCTTCTCACAAGTGGTGAGATACTGTATATTTCCAGATCCCCTGCACGTATGTTTACTCTGAATGGCTTGTCTACAACTATCCAACTGGAACAGATACGAAGGTTTTACTGTACTGTGCAGGGTTCATGCAGAACTGATTTCATCAGGGTTTCCCGCATTTGGCATCAGTTCCTGCTGTTGCATGAGTCTCTTACCAGGTGGAGATATCATCTGGCACCATAGAAGCGAAGCCTGTCTGAGGAAGATGGATCGCTTTTTAATCAGAAATCAAAACACTTGTGCCGCAGTAGCTGTCAAGGAAACAGCCCAGAGCAGCAGTGTCAATAACAGGGCGCTAAACGGTAATACACCGACCATCAGGGCCTGACCATCAGGCTACTAAGCCCGCTCACTGAAGTAAAGCAACTCTGATCCTCAAAAATCAAATCAAGCAGTTATCTATTGCCACCCGGTGAACAATTTGGGATAGTGCGTTTAGT
>JAODJW010000038.1:18342355-18352366 GCA_026777045.1 Hyperopisus bebe
CCAAGGGATACGATCGCATGCCATTTCCAAGTCCACAAAACACATGTAGATTAGTTGGGAACCCTCCAGTATCCTTATGAGGGTGGTCTATCGTTCCACGAACAGTTCCAAACCCGGGTTGTTCCTCCTGGATCTGAGGTTCCACCAACAGATGGACCCACCTCTCCAGCACCCTGGCATAGACCTTCCCAGGGAGGCTGAGGAGTGTGACGCCCCTAAGTTTGGGACACAACCACTGGCCCCCTTTCTTAAAGACTGGGACCACCACCCCAGTCTGCCAATCCAAAGGCACTGTCCCCAACCTTAACGCAGTGTTGAAGAGGCTTGTCAGCCAAGACAGCCCAACAACATCAAGAGCTTTCAAGAACTCTGTGAATCTCATCAACCCCCAGAGCCTGACCATCGAGGAGTTTTCTGACTACTTCAGTAACTTCAGCCCTTGAAATGAGCAACTCCCCCTCTGATTCTTCCAGCTCTACTTCCTCCAAAGAAGGTATATCAGTGGGATTCAGGAGATCCTCGAAATATTCCTTCCACCGCCTGACTATATCCCCATTTGAGGTCAAAAGTTCTTCATCCCTGCTGTAAACAGCATGGGTAAAGCCCTGCTAAGGCCTGTCAAAAATGATTGGAACATAGAAACATTAGAAATCCAAAGAATAGCATTTTGTTTTATTTTTGCTTTATTTCCAGTCTTCAACATTTACATGCTTTTTTGTCTTCTAAACAACTTTGAACATCAAAATGATTGAAGCGAGATCCTTGTACAATCTCTGAACTAATACAGCAAACTTATTGAAGAGAAAATTAGTGATATTAAAAAAACACAAAACAAGGCTACAAAATGTCATAGTTTATTTATATACAAGGAATTTATATACAGATTATTGAAAAAATAAAGGCTCATCTTGTTTTCCTGTTGCAGTGCTTCCCAATGTAAATTTTCCAATAATTTTCATGATATGTGGGATTGTGTTTTTGGATGCCCAAAGAAAGGCACAAAGGTTGTTCACTGTTTACCCAAAACTGAACCATAGAAGGTGGTAAAGATACTTATCAGGTCTGTAATATAAAACTATATTGCGGTGAATAGCGTTGCTGGCTTATTGGGTGAAGACTCTGCTCTACAGAACCCTTTTACAGATGATCTTTAAAAGATGAAAAATCAATACAGAAGTATGCAGCAATGGAAAATATTGTTAATTTCTCATGTTTCACTGAATGCATGAAGCCATTCTGTGTCCGGCCTTTGTTTCAGACAGCGCAGTGCTCGGTATATTTTGCGTCAACAAAACTGACAGCACTTAAAAAAGACCAGGGTGATAGATATTTTTTATTCTTCTGAGAAGATATCTGGCCCAGAGCTGAAGTCCAAGGCACTGTAAGGTCACTGTACCAAAATAAGAAATCTGCTCAAACTATTGAGGACATATATACAAATAAACACTCCCACATGTGTGTATCACACAAGCAGGATCTTCTCACTATTGTGCTCTTCAGCAGAGGGAAGGTGCAGATTGGGGCATTAGGGTGGAGTCTCTGCGTTGTTCTCTATGGAAGGGGCGTGGTCATCCCGCTGACGGGCGGCCAATATGCTGCCGGAGGGGCGGAGTCCACGGCCAGAGCTGCGGACGCTGTGCAGGGGAGAGGACGAGGCGTGGCGAGAAGGTGGGGAGCTGGCTGGGGTGCGGGGGTACCTACGGGAGGAGCGGGCGGGGGACTCGGGGGAGCGTGAGAAAGGGGGCGGGGTGCTGCTGTAGCTGGGCGGACTGCTGGGCTCCGAGTGGACGTGCGAGTTGCCAAGGGACTTGTCCTCTCCATTCGTGGAATTCTGGGGCACACAGACAAGCCCAAGTCACGTGACCATCATTTGGTCCAATTACCATTAACCTGTACGCCCTTTCGTTCCCCCACACACCTGTCCCCTGCCCTGCAAGTGTAATTATGACAATATCATGTGACAATAAGACTTGAAACTGAAAGTGATGTGCATGAAATTAAAGCAGCCTACCTTTTCTTTTAGGATGTACAGAGATACAGGGTTCTTGCACCTGTGCTCTGTCGTGTTTGGCACAATGTCAGCAGTATCTGGACAAAGCAACATAAATAAAAAAATTAAAATTGTTGTCATTGCTATACATTCATGACAGCACTTTAGTAGACAAAAACATTCAAATGGACCATGGCTGATTTTTTTCCCAGCTTGAAGTTCTTTTTTAATGCATCTGAACAGTAAATCACCACAGCCGACTTGCTGCAATTAAACTTGATTCTTCAAATCCTGCTGCTCCTAAACGCCAGGTTTGGCTACCGCTAGTTTAGCGGATGCTATCTTTATACTAGAGGCTAATTAAATTATTGATCCTTATAGTCTAAAGATGGCTTACCCTCATGCGGGACGTCATTCTGCTCCACGGTCTCTGAAGAGCTCTGCTTCGCCCTCTGTCTCTTTTTTCTGAAAACAGACACAGGCTGCCAGGTGACTATGCTTCCTCACACATATGGGACAGCTGATTTTCATAGTTTTTTTTATTGCTGTCTCAGGTCTGTGATGCATGGGTCACACACTGAGATGTAAAATGTAGGATATAATTAAACAATGACACAAGAAGTATATATAGTATAAAACACCTGGTTTGGTGGGAAGAGTGTTTAAATGGCAATGAAGCTGTATTGATAGATGAGAGGGATGTAATCAGTATGAGATGTTGCTGGTGGGGGGGTATTACTCCATTTCACAGACCCAGTCTTACATTGGAGGGGCCAGAGTCCTTCTCTAGCTATAGCATGCTAGAATTTGAAAGTGTATTTCTACCTATAGTAGCCTTGACTTCTAGCATGCTAACCCAATTCAGAATACTGTGTGTATTGATTAATCAGAATTAATTACAATTGGAAAGGAATGCAGACCATGAGCTGTTTCAGGTCAAAAAGTGGGGCCATGATTCGTAAAGAGGAGCTAAACTTATCATTAGCCAATTTGTTTGAAATTGGTGAATCACAGGGGAGGGGGCACTCCAAGGGCCAATCAGCTATCAGCTAAGGCCGGTGTCCCCTGTGACCCCGCCCCTGCATAGCCCTTGGTTAGCGAGGCCTACAAAACTATTGTTTGGCCTGCATCATAATTGAATGGATTTGTGATGATTATTACAATTGGCAATCCAACCAGAAGCCAAAACCTATGAGCTCACTCCTGGTCTTGTCACGTAGACTTCATGCTTGAATTACAAATGAGAAAAAAAATCACTAAGGATATTGGTTAAAGGGCAAAAGCAGTGACCTGTCTTCTCTGAATGCCCTCAGCAAAAATTCCAAGCAGGGGGACAAAAAAGAGGGGTACTCACTTTTTGGAAGGCTTCCAGCAGGCACACACTGTCACCAGGGTGATCAGGAGGAAAATGCCCCCGGTGGACAGAATGATGTACAGCGAGCTCCGTCCTGCAAAACACACAAAGAATACCAGTTTTTGTGTGCCCTTACACAGCAGACACAACAAAATCTGTATATATTATTTTAGATTTTATTCCAGTTGTATTTATCATTGTAACAAGCCACAGCTAAATGAGAAACCAAACAACAAAAAAACATGGACACCTTCAATGCCTTAGTTGCCTGTGTCAACAAACCACTTAGTTAATATCTAATGGAAGCACTTACTTTGGTAACACTAAGTCTACATGCCTCTGCTGATTTGATTCAGTGAGTTACACCTATATTTAGCTATTTTCTCCATTTTCTCTTCTTTGGAAATGAGTTCATATTCTTTCAAATTGTAAGGGAACTCTACTGCATGGTCCTCCTAATGTCGATCTACAGATTGTCGACAGAGTTGAGTTCAGGGTTTTAGACGAGGCCCTTGTGGACAGGACATTGATCGCCCCTTCACCCACTGCTCTCCAATAATTCTTAGGGTGATTTGACAGTGTGATTTCGATTGTTATTGAGTGCAAAGGTGAAATTCCTTACCTTCAGCTTTTCTGAAGAAGTCAGAAGGTTGCAATATCTTGGTATTTAGATCTATTTCCCTCTCCTGACCAGAGCCACCCCCAAAATCAAAAGAAATTGCTCCACAGACCAAAGCTGCTGTAGTCAAATTTATTGTTAGCTACTATAATCTCTTTTTGTGATAAATGGCTTCACGTCACCCCACAACTAAAGTCCCAAAGCATTTTTAGGTTGCTGTTAACAAACTTTTTTTCTTGACTTTTACCTTGGACCCACATCTTCATCTGGACAAGTTCTGGGTGATATCAGAGTTCTTCTTTGTGGTTGATTATGGTCTTAAGTTTCAGCAATTTCTTTAAAGTCTTACAAACATATTAATATGCTTCTTTTGATTTGCTGAGGGCGTGGTGCAGTCGTCAGCACTGTTACCTCGCATCTAGGACCAGGGTTCGAGTTTCTGCCATGGCTCCATGTGTGCGGAGTTTGCATGTTCTCCCTGTGTTGTCATGGGGTTTCTTTGTGGTACTCTGGTGTCCCTCCACAATCCCAAAACATGCTGAGGTTAACTGAAGTTACCAAATTGCCCATACATGGGCTGTGAATGTGCCCTGTGATGGGTTGGCACCCCATGCTGGGTTGTTCCCTGTCTTGTGCCTGTAGCCTCCAGAACAGGCTCTGGACCCCCCACAACCCTGAATAGGACAAGTGGTTTCAGAAAATGGATAGATGGATGGATGGATGATTTGTTGCACATTCATCTATCCATTTTCTAACTGCTTAGCCTAGTTAGGGTCACAGGACTGATTCAACAATAAGAACCCAAAAATTAGATTTTATTTTTAAAATCAGTTAAAACTGATATTATATAAAGGTAAATTAGCTTTGCACATAGTTTGGAGTGTAATTTACAAAATGAACATGTATGGACAATTTCTTCTCCCAGCTGGGATGGTTAGTGTTGCGGTACCTTTCAGATATATTATCAGAATGAAAATGCATGGAGCTGACCAGAGTTTCCACCTCCAAGGCTCATCCAGAGCTGACACACACGTGCGCACGCACATGTCGGGTAAACATATCTTTATGGGGACCGCTCACACACACACTCAGACACAGTCAGACAGACACAGACACACACAGACACGCGCACACAAACACACAGATAGACAGACACGCACACACAGACAGTCAGACACACACACACACGCAGACACACACAAAAACACACAAACACACAGACGCAGAGACACACACACACACGTACACAAACACACAGACACACACATGCAGAAGCACACATATATGCACGTACATACACGCTCATACACACACGCACACACACTTCAATTATTCCGTCGTAAAATCTCTCCAGCAAATGGATAAGCTGTAATGAATAAGGAGTGAATCCATAATCAGGAGCCAAATCAACAAATGAGGAATGAAACCATTTGGGGCAGCAGAGGGAGGGGCTAATGCATTTGTGTGTGTGTGTGTGTGTGTGTGTGCTTCAGTGTAAAAATACAGCACTTCAATGAACCCCATTATGTTAAAGTACATATAGTAAAGTAAGACATACAACCCTAATACTGCTTTTGTATCTCATAATTTAGCTAAAGTCTCATCGCCCCTTTTCATACAGAGCAGAGATTTTTGGATGGATCTTAGCAGGCAATATCTGTCTCCCCTCTTGGCTTTTCTCCCTGGGGTGGGACTTAGAGCTTAACTCTGTATGAACCATTTGTGGCATCATGCAATCTGGCTTCCCTCTCTGCAAACTCATCAAGTACGACATCCAGATGGATTATGGCAAGTTTCTATTAACAAAACCCCATTAGCATGGGGCCATTGATTTAATTGTAAGTGTAATTATCGCGATGTTTGTCATCCCTGTGAACATAACCACCAGCAGAAAGAACGGCACAGCTAGGGCAGCTTGGGGGCCAGCAAGAGGCTCCCCCTCTTCCTCAGTGGGCTTGGGGATAAATGCGGCCCTTGTATTCCTGGTGGAATCAATGGAGAAGGGTCCTGCTGAAGAGCGAGCAGAAATGGGCCTGTCGATATTGCCCCTCGGTGCAGCTCAGCTTCTCAAAGCACCTCTCCCACTCTCTCCTTCTATACTATTTGAGATACATGCCAGAGGCTGAGAGCCAATCCTCCTCATCCTTACAGTATAAGTAGGACACTTTTAAAACAAATGCATTACAGCCTAACAGGCTAACCAGAAATTGGCACCTTGAAATTAAACATCATTATAACCTGAAATATGTGATGACCAGTTAAGTGTCAAGTATTAGGTAATAGATTGCTAACGAGATAGCTAACGAGGACATTGGTATCGCTCCCACCGAACAGAAAAAATGTCCAATTTATATAACGTGAATATATTCTCTGGTGAAAGAATAAATCAACTCTAATTATATGAATAAAACTAGCAAACGAATGCCATAATTTTGTTCTACTCAGTTTCTTATTATGGGTTGTGCGATGCCGTGTGCCTAACAGCAACTTTGATGAGTCCAATTTCAATTCCTGTGACTCAATGGGATAGGATACTACGCCTGTGATAAGACAGTTGTGGGTTTAAATCCCAGTTTTGGTAGAGCAATTTCACCATTGGGCCCCGGAGCAAGGCCCATAATTCATAGCTGCTCCAGGGCTGGGTTTTCCAACCCAGTCCTCAGGGACCTCCAGACAGTCTACATTCTTGATCCCTCCCAGCTCCTAGCCAATCAAGAACATGGCATGGGTGCCCTGGGAACTGATTGTCGGGGGCCCCTGAGGACTGGGTTGGAAAACACTGCTTGGGTGGTTGCATGATACTGCTTTCACATATAAATCTTGCTTCGAATAAAAGTGCTTGTTCAATAAACGTAAAGTAAAATGACGCACTAAAAGCATGGCTTTATCAAAATGCTCCGTGACACGTATAAGGCGGTGCTGGACGTACGGTAGATGGTGAGCTTCACGGGCATGCTCCTCATACTGCTGATGGGGTTCTCCACTGTGCAACTGTAGACATCGTCGTCGGCCATCAGCACGCGCGTGATGGTCAGGATCTTATGGTCAGGTGACAGCAGCAGCCGGGAATCATTGGTCAGGGGCTTGCCACCCTTCAGCCAGCTATAGACGGCCTTGGTCCCGTTGTCGTGGGAACAGTTCAGGGTGAAGTGCTCGCTGAGCTCAAGCACCGTTGATGCCACCATGTGGACATAGGGTCTGGACACAGGCTCTGAGGGGGTGTACAGAAGATGAGGCTCTGTGATTATTTAAAATCTGTGTCCCTGCACAGGTACGTGATGGTTCTTTAAATGTAGCGTTTTTGAGGGTCTGACATCAACATGACTATTCTGTCAAGGACAGGATTCAAACCAGCGTCCTTCTGATCAGATTTGTTGAACATGCACACATTGCATATCTCCTTAATATAGCTCATAATATTGGCTCCTGGGAAACTGATCCGCAGTAAACAACGGGTAACGCTTTACATTGACTGCACCTTCATAATGCATTCATGGAACATTCATATCCAGCATGTATGTATACCTTAGCATCCTAACAAGCCTAAAAAGCCTTAATATACATTAATTTGAAGCATTTTATGATTATAATGTTTGTTATTATCATATAATGTTTGCTATTAGTGTATATTAAAGCTGTTAAGGTATACTTAGATGCTGTTTATGAATATTCTAGGAATACATAATTAATGCATTAAGAAGGTGCACTGAATGTTAAATGAATGCATTATAAAGGCATAAAGGCATTATGAAGGTGCAGTGTTAAAGTAAAGAGCTTCCAAACAATGAATACTGGTAATTTTCTTTGACATTCATAAATCAGATTCCCAATTAGTGGAGGTAATGGTTGCTGCAGTAATCTGGCATGAAATTATATACTCTGTAAAATATTGAAAAAGCAATTAAAAATTAAGTTATTAGAAATGAGAAAATGAGTCATGGTAAGATCTGAGAGTGTGATAAAGAGGTGAGGGAACATTTATGCCTCTTGGACCATAGGATAAAATAAATGAATAAGATTATTGCAGAAGCTGATCCAGTGTTGTCATGGACCTGGTCGAACCCACCATCCACCGTGAGGTTGATACTGCCTTCCCCAGTAAAGGTGTCGTCTGTGATGGAGATCTCCACCTCGTAAGTGCCCTCATCTGACAGCTTCAGGTTGTGCAACAGCAGTGTGCCGTTCTGGAAGATCAGCACGCGGTCCTTGTACTCAGAGCGCAGCGTGCCCACGATCTGAGTGCCAACCGACTGCACCACGGTCACCGGCCGTTCCCTCTTCAGCTGCCACTTGATGACGGGAGGTTCAGTGCTGGTGCTGCTGTAGCGGACCGACAGCAGGGCGTCCCCGCCCAGCGTGCCCCGGATCAATGAGCCAGGGCTGGTGATGTTCACCCCAAGCACCCTGCCTATGCACAGCACACAGGTGTAACATGAGTTTTCAGTCTTCTATTTTGAAATGTGAAGTGTGGGGCCACAGTGCATTAGTAAGACAGGGGGTATATATAGTACTGTGTAAAAGTCTGAGGGAGTCTAATGTTTAAAACTATTTATCTGGACAGTGGACATTTGCTCAGAACAAAAAACAGTTTAACATTATAACATACGCAAATTAAGGGCAAGAATAAAAATTAGTTAAAAAAAAACACAGCTTCAGTTCCTAAACCTCTCCTCAGGGGCACCTCAGCAATTCCATGTATTTATTAAATTTCACCACCAGCTCACTTAATTAATTAACAAAAGTAAATGAGGTATTTACTCATAGGAGGTGTGTTAGTGGTTGGGCCAAAAAATACATGGATGCATTGTATAGATGCTGCAAATACTGGGGTGATTTTAGCAGAAGTTCTAAAATGACACACTTTGGCAGGCATAATAACATAGTTTTACATTAATATAAAGAGAATTTAAACATCATTTTCTTTGGTTGCCTAAGACTGTTGCACAGTGCTGTATGTTTAAGTATTGGGGGGTCTGGGAGTAGTTGTGGTTCTACGGCTTGAGCTTTAAGATCATATAATAAAGTTCTGGTTAAGTTACTCTATAATCTTGTTTATTTTGCAATACTTGAAGAGTAAAATATTACTACACTGCAATGGGACGACAGTCCCCAAATTAAAGATTACACAAGAAACCGCTAAATCAAAACTTTTCTTCCCTTTGTTCATTGAGCTAAACAGGAATTTACAAAGTAGGCACACAAACCATACATTGCCGGCAAAGAGGACACTTATCAGACATTAATCGGCAACTGAAAGATGTAACAAACGCATCTGTGTTGTCCTTCTCATACAGGCCTGTAACTGATGCTGTAAAAATTGCTTTAGCAACAGAGACACTAACCAGCATGATGTTTTAACTACCTGAGCCACACATACAGGGCATTTAATGGTGTAATTAGTGCAGAAAGCTCAGAAGTAATCTTGACCATGCTCCTGACCTGGTGGTACAATGGTGGACGTATGTAGCATTGTTATAATCACTTGGATTCATATTCATTTATAAAGCAAAGAGTTTATAATTCAAATAATTTCAAATGTACCCAAAAGTTCCCATCCAGGCCTTATCGATATATATGATTTATTTATATGGTAATTAGTAATAGTTATTAACGTGTTCTCTTCCTGCTCTGGGCTGAATGGCCGATGTTCATGGCACAAAGCACATGGTGTGAAAGCGTTCTGGTGTAGTATCACACGAGAAACAATGCTGTCCTGGATTTGGATCTCACAATGAAGGCCTTATGGCCGCTCACATGAGGCAAACCGCGACGGCCACGGGCCGTGAGCACAACCCGCGCGGAACGCGGCAGACTCAGCTCGCCGGCACATACGCAGCGGGAAGAAGCCGCCTTAACCTTCCGCGGCTGCCGGGGCCCGCCGCTTTGCCGCCCCGCGTGACGGATTGGCCAGTCGGCACCCGCCCCTTTGCTGCCAGGCTCGCAATTCACTGGGGCAGGCCTGCGTGGCATCCCGCCGTTGCTTTGACGACCATCCCCAGGCCAAAAGGGGGGTGGGGGGGGGGGGGGTTGCCATGACCGGCGAACAAA
>JAODJW010000038.1:18379421-18423026 GCA_026777045.1 Hyperopisus bebe
GGTGCCCGCTGATGTATGGGTGCCCGCTGATGGGTGAGTGCCTGCTGATGGTGAGGGGCCTGTTGAATGTGAGAGTGCCCACTGATGTGTGAGTGCCCGCTAATGGGCAAGTGCCCGCTGGTGGGTGGGTACCCCATCCTGGGTTATTCACCGCCTTGTGTCGTAACTTCCAGGTTAGGTTCAGGACCCCTGTGACCCTGCATAGGACAAGCACGTATGGAAAACGGATGGATCGATAGATTTCTGGACAGAGAAATTATTAATTAAATCAGAAGTATTCTGGGCTAGTTTTTACACTTTCCTGCAGTCAATGTGATATCTTGCCTGTGCATCCTATAAACTGCCCATAATGTGTGCCCGTGTTTAGCCCCTTATGGGCTGGCATCTTGTCCTGCCTGGGATAAGCTCCTGACTCTCCAGGATCCAAAATGGCATAAATGGTCTGAAGATGGATGGCATGATGGATACTTCTAGTACACCTCAGTTTCTCCTGTTTAAATTGCATTTATATTCCTCTGTGGTACAAATTCAGGGCCTGGCATCACAAACCGGGAGATGACTGAGTGTGGAAATGGGCCAAAGGGCTGCCTTTTGCATTCCATAAATTGGAACTGCTGAAAATGGCCCAAAAAAATTACGTTTGCTTGTACTGACACTTGCCCTGAAAGGAAAAATGAAAACTTTCCAGTGGCTGTTCTTAAATATCTTATTCAGCTTCTTTATGACAATCTGACAATACAGTGCATACTTCTGCCAACACAAATATCTTATTATGTTTGCCAGGTCTGGGTCACGGGTGGGGGTAGGGTGGGATTTGAAGTCTATAAAATATTTCTTGCAAAATGTGATCATAAATTCAATGTAGTACCAGAGTCCTCTAGTGGTCTTTGATTGTTACTGCACTGCTAAAAAGCTGATTGAGGAAACTTCTCCGAAACTCCAAATTAATACACTGTGATGGATTTGCATCCCATGCAGGGTGTGGCCCAACCTTACACCCCGTGCTGCCTGGGATTGGCTCCAGGGCTTTCTGCAATGCTAATAAAGGTAATCAGATGGATAAATACATTCAAATAACTAATCAATTCATAAGCTATTGTTGTAACACATTAATGCTTATATGTTATCCTGTAAAGACCATGGTGGGAAAGTTTATTAACATGATGTAAACATTATCTGAAGAACTAATTCTGCTGTAGTAACAATAAATAATTTGTTTCTAATATGTTTGGTTTAGGGTTTTGTTTTCACAGCTCACTGGTCTTGGCTGAACTCTACTATAATGACCCAAAACTCAAGCAGGCCATTTTTTTTCAACCATTTTGCCAAACTGGAGACCAAACTCACAATTCCGACTACAGCAGTTTTGTGCGCCTGTCTTATGCTAAATATGTTTTGGCGATAAGCCATTTACAAACTTTCTTGAAACCATACCAATATCACCACAGCCGTCACGTGGACAAGAGGGTGGAAACTAGTGACTGGTTTGATTGAGAATGGGCATGTTGAAAGGAAGGGACGATCCACAGAGGCTTCGGCAATAGGGGGTAATTGATCAAAAAAGAAATAGAAAAGGTGAAACCAAAAATAATAAAAAAAAAAACAGAAATTAAGGCAGGGAACAACACCGGGAACTACAATACTAAAAGCAAGAGGAAACACAGGAAAACTACAATAACCAACAGTGAGAAACTAGCAAGACTATTGCTAACAAACACATTGCCATGCAGAGGTGCAGACACAACGAACAAAAAAGAAACAGAGTTAAGGGAAGGCACCTAAATACAGCACTAACAGGACATGACGCTGGACAGGTGCAAACCATAACTCAACTAACCAATCAGTACAGGTACAGGACAACAGGAAACAGGTGGAATACATTACAATTAACAAGTGCAGGAAGCTAAGGAATATTACTAAACACAGAGGCTAAGAATACTAGGAAAAAAACTAGGAACAGAAGTACAAACAGAGCAAAATAAAACAGGATACAAGGCAAGTAAACCAACAGATACAAGGAAAAGCCAAAAACTAAGGAGAAAATAAACAAAAGTTAAGGCAGGCCTAAGGCCAGCCTTGAGCCTTGAGCCCTTGAGACGGTGGGAACAGGATGGTCAGCAACACCTGCTGGCCAAATGAGACAAAACACATATTACAGGGATGGAGGGGTGCCGGCCCTGACAGTTTGTTTGCTACTGTAATTAGTTGGCTCTCTTAAATAAATAAATGTTCTGCTCTGTATCTATAAATATTCAACATAAACAATTTAGTTGTTTTGGCAGCACACGGGGGACCTAAATAATATTAGGCAGGTGGTTTTAATATTATGACTGACAGGTCACCTACCTATCTACCAGTCTGTAATAAACATTAAAATGTACTTCTTAAGCGGAGCATACAAAAAAAGATCAATTTAATCAGTTTTTCTAAAGTTTTTATTGTTAATACTGTTTGTAACTGTTACAATGTTGTTTATCATCATAAACATCCATAATTACTGCTCAACTTACATTGAGAATTTAAGCATTTATTAAACATTTCAAGTTGAGAATTTTATTTATTTATCTTTTAGAGCGCTATGAGAGGAGAAATGTGAGTAGGTGTCCGTTATTACTGCATACAATTACATGTTAAATGAATTCATGCATTATAGGTTTTGATGCTTGATTACTGAAGTACCACCATACCGCCATGTTGTTTTTGTAACGCAGACCTCCAGGTCCTCCTGGCTGCTGAATCATGCTGATAAGCACAGATAAACCACTCATCATGCAGCTACTACCAGGCAGGTTAGCTCACTACAGAGGGCGATTAGGAGCTAAAGGGTCCATGATATCAAATCTATACATTCATGCTATATGTGGTCTCTCTAGGTTAATTAAGAACTAGAGGGTGTATTGGGGAAATTTGTGTGAGGATGAAATAAAAATGCATTCTGCCCATGAAAACATTTCTAGACAATGCCAGGCTACTTGTCCACAGACACATAGTATCACAGCCACACAAATATGGCCTTTTTGCTTCTGTAGAAGTAGTCTCACTTTCAACATGAGAATGATTTCGTGACATACTGAGTAGCTGTACCCAGGTTGTATCAGTGATGAACAACAAACAAACATTAAAGCGAAACAGTATGTATATTTTCCAAAGTATACTGCAGCACTGCTAGAGTAAAGATTTTGATTCAGCTTCACGGACCACAGCAAATATAGAGATAGTGTTCTGTGAATTTATATAGTATTCTTAAATAACTTTAAACTTTTCTTACATGACCCCTCTGCAAGACCCTTTCATAATAAAATAAATCAACAGAAAATAGGTGGAAAATTATATATACATATACATCCAGGGTTGCCAACTTTGGTCAGCTGACTGGAGTGTGATTTTCAGTTTGAGACCAGTCTGCACACATGTGCACCTGCATTTACATGTATGTACAGTTGTGAAAAAGAAATTCTGTGGTTTTACGTATCAAGACATATTTTTAAAAATCACCTGGTTCTTACCAAGTTCTAAAATTATTTTAATCTAACCTCAGGTGTAAAAAAACACACATCAGATTCCACCCTGTCATTATTTAACAAAAAATAAGCCAAGGAGAAGCCTTGTGTGAAAAACTATGTAGATTTGCTATAACGGTGACCATTGTCTTGTTGCATGACTCATTTACAGTCAAGCTTTAGCTGTTGGACAGATGGCCTCCCATTTGACACTATTTTGGTATACAGAGGAGTTCATGGTCAACTCAATGACTGCAAAGTGCCCAGGTCACGTGGCTACAGAACACTCCCAAATCATCACCTCTCTGCCACTGTGCTTGACAGTTGGTATGAGGTGTGTGTGTGTTTATACGCCGTTTTGTCAAACGTGGCGCTGTGCATTATGGCTAAACATCTTCCCTTTGATCTCATCCATCCAAGGACATTGTTCCACAAGTCTTGTGGTTTGTTCACATGCAACTTTGCTAAGCTAAGTCATGCTGCCATGATCTTTTTAGAGAGACTACCTTTCCAGACAAGCCATACTTGTTCAGCTTTTTTCCAGTTGTACTGTCATGGCCTTTAACATGCTAACTGAGGCCTGTAGAGTCTGAGATGTAGCTTTTGGGTTCTTCCTCTTTGGCATTGTGTTAACACACTCCTGAAAGCTCCAGACCAGCAAATTGCCAAAACTTCTGCTTTTATAGAGGTGGTCACATGCACTAATGATCAATTAATTAAGTGTATTTGATTAGCAGCACCTGGCTCCTACTTACCCCCTTAATTCCTATGGAAGCAGTAAGGGTGTACTTCATTTTTCACACACTGCTTCTGCAGTTTGGGTTACTTTTTGTTAAATAAATAATGTAATATAATGCAGTGTAATATGTTATGTGTTGTTGTCCATGTGAGGTTGCATTCACCTCACTTTAAGACCCGCTTAGGACCAGATAATGTTTTTGTTATGTCTCGATACGTAAAATCTTAGAACGTGATTGTAACTCTTTTGATTACCATGTAAATATTCTATAAGGTTTACAAACTAGCCCAACGCTTCTGATGTAGCTAACTTTAGGCTTATAATGGAATAATATAGATTTCCGTGAGCTTGAGATTCTGAAAGTATGTCACAACAGATACAAGAGAATTGGCAACCCTGATATCTTTAATCCTAACCTCCATTAAATGCCATCAGAAATATTTTGATGTTGACATTATAAAAGCTAATGTATGCTACCTGTTTTCCTCATTTAGCAAAAGGCTAAGCCTTACTTATCCATTGCAAACTGTTCCCGTGTCACACCGTGATGCACATTCTGATTTCTATCTATTTCAAAGTGTATTTACAGCATTTTGCTCAACACGCACCTGTCACCGATATGGAGGCATTGCAAGCAAATACGCCTTTAGTTGTCTGGCACATCGCTGTTGATTCGGCCATCTGTTTATCACCATATTATGCTTTTATTTGCCACACAGAGAGGAGAGTATGTGCAAACAAGGGCTATTACAGTGATGCTCCGTTTACTCTGGTCCCCGGGGTGATCTCACTCCTCCATTATCTCCTCCCCCAGAAGCACAAGAGCAGAACCCAGCTGACCAGAGGAATAGAGCCTCTTGCCTTTCCTTGGGCAGAGGCAGATAAAACATGACGTTAGCTTCCACTTTACTGGCGTATAATGAGCTCCATAAGCTCCACAACTTATTATATAACCTGCAGCACATATTAAATTACTGCCAGATTGCATGACGCTTCTTGAATACTGCCGGATTGCATAGGTTACAGGTAAGGGTGCAGCTAGAAATTCTGAACCGCTTGACAAAATGTCACTTTTGATCCGCTTGCCCTGCCTGACAGTATATAATTCTATAGTTTTATCTATTCTAGGGTTGCTCTATTGTGCCCGCCCCTCTGAAACTGCCAGGGTATCTATACCCTACTGCACCCCTGGTTACGGGTTTAAACTAAGTCATGTGATCTTTGCATTACCTGACAGACATTTACTGGGTAGTGGAACAGCAGTGGCAGATCCTGCACAGACACAAAACAAGCTGTGTTAGTGATGAATCCCGATGCAACACTTTCCTCAGCGGTGGAACAACCCCCCCTTAGCAAGAGTCAAGAGGAAAGCTTACTGATGGCAGGAGAGGATTCTGGCAGCCCTGGGCTGGCTGCCTGGCATATGGGGCGTTTACCCAGTAGGCTGATGGGTTCGTGGGCCGGCAAAATTTACCAACGTTTGACCAAACTCATAGTGGTGGGACCTCGATCCCCTCTCATCTTGGAGCACCCCAAATTCCAGGGCCGATCTCTAAGCCCAATCCAGGTCTGGATTATGGTTTGTGGAGGAAAGGGGCATGGCAGGGCGATGAGACAGACAAAGCGAGGATGGGCATGTCTCATGGTTCTTCTAGGAAAATGTTTTAATGCTGGTGGACATGCAGCACGGGCTCACTCACGTGAGGTCAGGTGAAGCTCGATGACGGAGTCGGTGA
This sequence comes from Hyperopisus bebe, assembly GCA_026777045.1. Lineage (NCBI taxonomy): Eukaryota > Metazoa > Chordata > Actinopteri > Osteoglossiformes > Mormyridae > Hyperopisus > Hyperopisus bebe. The sequence continues at coordinate 18,385,397 of JAODJW010000038.1, forward strand.
AGGCGTGCTGCTTGCTCACGGAGCAGACATGCGGCCCGACGTCGGCCACCGTCACCTCCTCCACACACAGCCTGATCCGCCCAGGTGTGTAATCCAGTGCGTAGCCCCGACTGCAGTTACGGAACACCTTGTGTTTGATGAAGTGGCACAGCAACTGGTGTTGAGGACCTTTCCACTGAACCGACAGCTCCTGGATGGCCCCCGCCTCCTCATACTCATACCCACATGGGAGTTCAGCCCGCCCCCCGAGGGTGGTGAAGACCCTCAGAGCAGTGCCTGATTTTGGGGGGGAGGGTGGGGGTCAGATCTTCTACACCGGTTTCAGAACACAGTTGAGATGGCACTTTACTCTTGATTCTGAAAAAGCTAATTAAACTGGTCATTTAACCAGTGAGCTAAGATGAGTTTACTAAGCAACAAAGGTGAAGAAATTCACTGGTTGAATTTATTTACTGCCTGGACAGCAGAAAATCACTGGTGTAATAAGAGCACATTTAGGATCCATCTATCCATCACCATAACTGCCTAATCCCAACCGGGGTCACGGGGGGGACCGGAGCCTATCCCGGGAACGGGAGGAGGTGGGAACCAACCCTGGGCAGGACTGTGGGAGGAAGCCGGAGCCCCCAGCAGAAACCAGCAGGATAAAAGCATGTACTAAACATGAATCAGGAATGATGAGCAGGGATGTAAATGCAGTACAGGAAGAAGGAAGACCTGCTACTTTTCCCTTCTGTTTACAATGCTACCTTGTGATTCGAAATAAAGCCATAAACCCACCTCTAGTGTATGAGGGGGGAGTTTGGCTGCTCCCTTCATGTCACACATTTTCTTCAGGTCCTTTCATTCCCCCCCGCCCAGTCCAGAGGAATGTACCAGGGTTAAATGACCTATAAACTGTCCATAAAAATATCCTGATTCTGATAACCTATTCTGTCTAGGTCAGGGTACCGGTCCCCTGAAACCAGGATGAACAACTACAAGATAGAAAAATGGACATTCTTACCACACAGTAAGATTTAAAAAGGAAATGTATATTTTTGTTGCGTATTTATACATTATTATACAGAACTGTATATCCATAAATCAGCCAATCAAACTCTTACCAATGAGATCATAATTGTATTTCAGTGTATCCTACAGACATTAAAGATATTTTGACTTGACTTTTGACTGCATAGCTTTCATGCTTCTGGTAACATAAACTTACCTTTAACCAAGAAGAAGCAGAACAGCATTCCCAGCCAGGGCAAAACCCTCATTTTAAGCCTTAGATCTCCGTATGCGACGTTAAATCCAGTGGTCCGCTGAAATTACTGAAACCAGACCAGAAGCCCAGAGAGACCTTTAGTTTACCTCCGGTTTATGTCACTTTTGCTTTCCTCTGCTTGCCTGGACATGAAGATGCATGGCTGTTAATGCAATCCTAGCAGGAAGGTACCTAAGGTTTACCGTCTGCACATGAAAATAATATTTACCCAACGTTGGTGTAAGTCTGTTAGACCAGGGTTTCTCAACCCAGTCCTCGGGAACCACCAGACGGTCCACATTTTTGCTCTCTCCCAATTCCTTAGTCCAAGTTGAAAGGCAAATCAGAGATCAGTGAGACAGGTTAGGGTCAGGTAACAATGCAACAAACATCAGGACGGGGGCAAGGCGACTCAGAAACTGGGAACGGAACAGAATCAAACAGATATCAGCTATAAAATACTGTACATAAAATAATGCATATTGTAGTTTCTACATTCATAATTGAGAGAAAATTACTTTCTTCTTCCCGTCATGTTTTTTTTGCACGCAGCATTAGCCTCAGGTAGCTAGCAGAAGCAAACGACTTATGGCAGGTAAAGTAGGCAAGTAAAAAAAAAAAAAAGAATTACCATTCAGAGACACTAGGAAACACAAATAAAACAGAAACGTAACTAAACTAGGCGCATGCACGAATAACCGGCAACAGAGATAGAAAAAGCAATAATCAAAACAAGACCATAATTAACATGGGGGGGAAAAAAGCAAAGCTAATTACAGACATGATAAACGTGCTGGTGGGGATGCGTGGCCCTTAGCTGCATGCTCAGCCCATTACGCCTGGTGGCGGCCCGGGGAACAGGGAAACACACTAGGATGCTGAGGACATTGAATGGCCTGTGACACCTACTGGCCAAACAGGGAACTGACATAGGACAGGAACCAGTCCTGACAAATATGCCAGTGGAGGGACATTACTGAGGCCTGTGTTTAGTAAATGCTTGTGAATTTTTGTCCATTACATTTTGACCAAACTGATGTGGGGTTGAGAGAGCAGGGATAGCCAGTCCCTGGAGAATCCTGACCCACAAAGCCACTCACTGCTCCCTATTGGTTTAATATTACATTGCGAGTGTGCATACTGTAGCATATCCAGAAGCACAGACTTGCAGTGTGAAAGACAGCAGTACTGATGTTTAGAGATACATGCAGCTGTGGTTTTCCCATATCAAACCTTATTAATCAGCTTAATCTCAAGACTGCCCACATCACAGATAAATTAAATGTTTGTTTGCAGTTCAAATTAATTAAAAAAATCAGTCACACCCACATCATTCTCTAAATTAACACTGTATATAGACAGGCATAGGACAATGATCAAAATGTTAAAATTTATGTTAAAATATTGCTCTGCCGTATATGAACACTAGGTGGCTAAATAATGATCCTTCCTCTGCATTTGCTAAATCTAGACCATGATGTTACATTACTTAAGAAGTCTTTTTTTTCCCCCAAGACATATTGAAATAACCCTTCTGCTCCATTATACATTTGGGCGTTATATTTAAGGAATTTAGATGTAACACCCTTCCTATTAAATCTACAAACTGGTCACACCCTTTGGATCTCCTCTTCTATCTTTTTTGCCTTTCATAGGTATGCCTCGCCTATTGTGCATTCTTTGTGATTTTCCTCCAGAAAACAAATAATCGATGCAGGACTGCTTTCTGCCAAATGGTGTTCGTAATACTGTAGAGCAAAAGCAGAATACTGTATGAGTGTGGGGTGCATTGGAACAGCTAGTGACTCTATATGAAATATTTCAGGGGACTTCATATAGGCTTAGCCTGGCTTTGTATGTTTTAAGTCAGTAAGTTGCCATAACCGGCTCTTGGTGTCAACACAGGAAGAACATGCAAACCCCACATACACAGAATCACAGTAGCAACTCGAACCCTGGTCCCAGAAGTGTGAGGTAACTGTACAAACCACTGTGACACCATCTATTGGCTTGTCATCATAGAAATATTAAATACAAACAATGAGAAAATGAGATATTTCAATAAACTGTCAATAAACTTATTTCCTGATAGTACACATTATCACCTCAAGGAATACAGCTGATAAAGGAAATTTACTTAGTCCCTCTGGAGTGTAGATGTTTCCCTTTGGGGTGTTTTATCTCCTATTTAGGACTAGTTATATTTATTTATGTTATCTATTTGTTTCGATGGTATGAATTGTGCAGCATTTTGGTGAACAGGAAGTGTTACAGAAACAAACGTAATTCCAGCCAGTTATATGGGAGTTTTTAAAGAATGGACAACTTATAACATGCACAGCAAGAAAAAAAATACAACGCCCTGTAGGTGTATTACTGGTCTCGTGCTTTATGGCAAAAAAATTAATTTTGTTTGATTTACTAAAATGTGATTTCAGTTTGTAGTCCATTCAATTTTTTTCATGTTATGTTTATGTGTAAGGGGAATCCTAAGGGAATTTTAAGCAAAAACGGAGCCTTGAAGCAAAGAAATAATGACTTGAATTATATTGTGGTAATTATGGTTATCCACTGAAATGAAAAAAAATATACATTGTGATAAATGCTTTGCTATATTGTCTAGCCCTACGGCTGACATTAGCTGCTGCTTAATCAGTTAGGGAGCATCCACAGAAAATCACTTAATCAGTTCTTATTTGTTTATTAGCACTGGATGTTTGTCTGTGGTTTTATTAGCTTCTGCTACTTGTCCGCTTATATTAGCACATAAGTTGATACAGCTCCCTCTATTCTTCCACCCCAGGTGCTACATTGATGCAATTTTTACTTGCAAACGAAGCAGGCTGAGGAAATTACATCACACAGAGCCTGGGGCAGGGCTTATGTTGTGGCGTACAAATTGGGAAGGAGATCGTGAGCGAGGCCCTCGACGGCAGAGAGAATCTGAGCTTAAGAACGCTGAGCGTGACGGACAAGGGAGGCGCCAGTGCACCGGTATCTTGAAAAACTGACTCGTGTCACCGCCTCCTATGGCATGCCAGAGTTGGTGACAATCTGGTAGCAGCAGGCTCAGCTTACATTGCATTGATGGACGGCCGTGGTGGCATCTGGCATATCAGACTTAAGGGCATAAAAGCTCTGTCTCCTGAACACAGGCAGCTTAAAGCAAATTTTAAAAACACAGGTGAACACACTTTGTGTACTAAAATGTGCCTGGGTGCCGTGAGAATCCAGCAGCGTATTTCGTTTAAGGTTTTGCACTTTATCTACAAATCTCTTCATAATCTGGCCCCACCATATCTATCTGATCTACTGCACAGGCTCCCTTTTGTTCTGCTGACTCTAATCTCCTTTCTCTTCCTAAAATCACTAATTACCGCTATTGAGGTGACAGAGCCTTTTCTGTTACTGCCCCCTCTCTATGGAACTCCCTTCCTAGTGACATTAGGAACTCCTCATCTCTCTTATTTAAAAACTCTAAGACCCATCTTTTCAAAATAGCCTATAATTGTTGACAGAACTTTGTCCTGTTTGTTTGCTTAACGTGTCTATGTGTTTCTTTTTCTCTGATTTCTCTGACTTTGAGTATCTAGAAAAGCGCTATATGAAATAAATGTATTATTATTATTATTATTATTATTATTATTATTATTATTATTATTATTAAGGATGTCAGAGGACTTGTTACAATGGATTGCTACGTTTTCCATCAGCGAAGAGTCCCATCTCATATTAACGGAATGAGTCATGGAATTTGAGATTCCCAGCTACTGGACACTTTCTGGCTCTTTCTTGTCAGTGACAACCACAAGCGTAACTAGGAGAAGTCGTTGTACCAAGAGATGGATTCCAGAACTGCTGACTGCCCTGCATGTGACCGTTTGTCATCAGGATGTTCCACCTGAAGAGAACCATTTTGCTTAAACAAACCAATAAATGCATCGGTTGATTTCAACCCGATCTGTGTGGTATGCCTCTCTGATGCGGCTGTGGCATGTAATGGGGTAGTGGAGCCCACACCATTTTTTCTTATTAATGGCTCACGTAGAATTAAATGTGCTTGCTATGTAGGCCATGATGTACAGGTGCTTAATAATGCCCATTTTGTGCAAGATAAGGGATTCTGGACCCGTGCGTGTGGTTATTTTAAGCACTGAGCTCGCAGTATGTAGGTTATCCTCACAATATGTTTATGCAGTGAAAAAACTATTCTTTAGTACATAGGAGCGATAAAAAGAAATCCAGTGGTTTTATATTCAAACAAAAAACATATAAAATGTTGCTGCCTCTTTAGACACTTATGAAAAGAGCAAAACAGATGTAATGTTCTTCATAGAGGTGTGAACAAGCTAAAGGGCACCACTGGGTCCGGTATTCTGTGTCCAAATTGAAGACAACTGGATTCTTTGCTCCCAATGCTGACATTAATGAGAGATGTCAGATGTCTGACATATTGGACCCAGGATCTATACTTCCTGGCTGGCAATATGTCAGCTCAGTTTCAGGTAATTTTTTTCCCCCTAACCTTTTTATGCTGAGCAATCAGAAAGCTCAAGAACTCATTTTGTTCTGATTCGTGAGCTGAAAACTTTTTGCAGTTTTTTGTGTCGCAAAGATGCTCCACTACTGATTACAGTATGCAGATTAAGTAACCTAAATTCTTCTGTTTACTTTGTGCATCTTGGATTTGGAGGAAAGTATATGTGTTAGTTCTCCGTCTCATTCTGTCTGCTTCTGACTCCCTTGCCCACATAGGACCCCATAGCCTCACGTTGCTGGTTTAAGTTCAGGGCCTGCAGGGAGGTGATGCAAGATGTTTACTTATAGGGGCGAAAGGAAATACCCCCTTTAGTGGCCTCAAAGTTTCTGTCTGTCATTATAGTGAGATATTTAGCCATATTTACAAAGAAATATAGATTTAAAGTGTGGCATTAATTGTGACAGCAAGTTGGCAGGAAGGCTTTATTTTTTTCTAAATATATGTGTGTAAAAATGCATTATATGATAATGCTGCATTGCTTAATGCAATGTCACAAATTTTCATCGCATAATGTAGTGTTATTACATAATGCATTGTTATAGACAGTGTAACAATGCGTTATGTAATAACACAGTATTATATAATAACTCCACGAAATGTAACAAATTTATAGAGTATATTATAATTTTATATTGTAACATCACCCTATTAACATGATCATCATTATTATCATCATTCCATTTATTACATTATGACAAGTTTTTATAATGTAACATTATTACATAATGTGTTGTTACAAGGTTTCATGTTGTTTAGGCCTCATGTTTAAACATCCCAAGCAATAGCAACCCTTCGGACACCAAAGCCCTGGTTACTTTGCCAGCTGAAGGACCCACCTGCTCCCTGTTGTGAAGCCTGCTGTAAAGTTTAAAAACAGTCCTATAATATTACCTCACATCCAGATTAACAGTTAGATCACATTGCTAGTGTCCCTAGAGATAGGGGGTGACAGCAGATCATGACCAGGTTTTGTGAATCCTGGGATTCTTTTTATTCTCAGTTTTTTGCATGCTTGAAGTTATATACCTTGAATAATGATACAACAGCAGCAGCCTCTCTAGAGATTTCACCCCCGTGTTCCTTTTGCTGCTTCTTTGGCACTACAGATAATCTGCCTCCCACAAACACCACAGAGATGTATGAATAAATTCTACTCGTACTCTGCGTAGCCACCTTGTCTTAAAGCTCTGACTTTAAAATGTCTGAGACCCCAGTGGGAGTGGGTGGGCCAGTGAAAGAGCTACCACTGTGGTTGAACATTGTGAAGAACAATGCTCAGCAGATAGGTATTAGGTTCAAATGCTTTCCTGAGTAATTAAGGGCTCAGTGTACTGTCACCAGGAGCATCTAAATAAGGCAAAGATGTGTGGAGATTACTGTCTTCCTCAAAGCCACTGTCTTCAGTCATAAATGTGTCTGCTTTTCTGGTTGTCATGAATTGGTTTAGTGGGAGGAATGGAGATACCAACCATGCGAAGCTTCACATATTGAACTAGTAATATAATAGTATTAACAGCAAGCATTAAGAGTTTGGTTCCTTTAGACATAATTGTGTCAATTAACCTATAAATCCCATTGATCCACAAATGGACACAAGATGGAGATAATGGTAGATATTCTTAGTTGCCATTCTTCCAACTCATTCATTTTTAAATAAGTAAGTTGGTGGTTTAGTGGTTAGCATTGTAGACTTACACAGTCCTGTTTGTGGGTATGTTTTTTCTGCCAGCTCTGTACACAGTGTTTGCATATTTTTTCTTTGTTCTTGTGGGATTCCTCAGTATAAAGACATAAATTGCTGTCTCATTCCCTAACCCTTAGCATTTGACAGTGTATGTGAGCCCTGTGATCCACTGCTGTCCCATCCTGTATATCTTCTGTCCTGGGTTCCTGAAGACGGGTTCCAACCACATAGTATAACTTTTGTATGTTTCTTACATTCAAGGTCACATGAGTTATTTATTGATCTAGGAAACGCTCCCTATAGAAAAGTCACTCAACCAAAATAGTCACGGACATAATTATATTAGTGGTATTATGGTGTGTTGCCAGTCAACCCAGTTTAACCTGATGGTAGTGGTCTATGACGAAACACTGTACAGCAGCTTTCACAAACAGGAATAGGGACCCCACTTATAATAAGAACATATTAGGTTTCACTTCAGCAGCAAACAGCAATGTTTAGTTTCCAAGTTTGAAGTCGGCTCACAAAACGGGAGTCAGCTGATACCGAAGCACTGTCTTGTCACGCGGCAGAAATCCCTCCTGACACATTTAACTCCCAAACAACACAATGGCAAATTACCACTGACAACTCTCACTCATTATCCTAACTACACAATGACTTTAAACGTTTAAACGTTGCTCCTGAAATAGATTTTTTCAATGCTGTTAGTGAATATTAACACTAAAATATTAATACTCATCACGTTTTTCTGTGCAACATGACGCACATTAGTGAATTTATGTTACAGTATAATATTATATATTATTTGAATTTGAACTCCTGGTCCATCTGCTTGATGTTTATTTTTTTTCCAGGAGTCGAGTTAGGAATATATAATGTTTCAATGGTTCAAATGTATACATGTACTGTTTGCCAGAGTAGTTTTATGACAATGATAAATAAGCCGGGCAAAGTAACGCATGCGCGCCAGGAAACTAGGCACGCGCCGAGCGCTCTGCAAACAAAGCAGGCGCTTAGTAGCTGATGTCGTCATGTGAGGGTTTCGCTACCAAAGTGTGGGGCACGAAAGACCAGTCCGACCTAGGATTTTCCTGTTGCTTAACTTTTTAAAAACTTTCACTTTTTCTGATCTGTTTGTTTATTTTTTTTTTATTTAAAAACTTTTTTATGTAATATCACAATTCAGAACAATATCGGACACTTTGTCCGTATATCGGGAGTAATCTGTACTCATTAGCAAAATAAATTTATAGTTAAACAAAAATATTATTTGGGTTTATTTTGTTTTATTTTTATTATGTCGCAGAGTCTAAGTGAAAGCTTCGATGAAGGCTGGAGTTAATGTTTGAATACTCGAAGGGTGTGGATTTGTTTCAACCGAGTATATCTGCTGAAAGGCCGAATGATCTACTTTTCTCTATTTTATTATAAATATTAACGAAGCAATCGTTAACCTGCTTGTATTAAAGTCGGGTATATTTTTCTTAGTTGTCTTTTTCACAACTTGTGAAAGTTCTCTCAGGACATTTTTTGCAAAGATAATATGAATATTCACAAACAAGGACTAGTTTCCTTAAATCCATATTAAAGGGGGACATTACGGCGCTGTCCGTGGTATTGAAAGAGAAACTCCAGGGTTTGGCGAATTCACTCCTGAAACTTTCAGTCTCCTCAGCCAAATTTTCTTCACCAAGAAATCCGATCATGGGTCCGCCTGCAGGGAATCTATTTCTCTTCCTAGCTCTATTTGTCTTTGATGGTAAGTATACTCTTCAACGACTAAATTAACATTTAAGACAAGTTTTTGATTTTTCTTTTAATTATTTTTTCCCTCATATTATGTAAGAGAACTGTACGCTTTGACAAAACTGAGCACCCTTAAAGCAGATAACGCACCAAATCAGTATGTACTGAATTTCTCTGTTTTAGTTCTGCATTGTGGCTGCCGGAAAGATGTTCAAGGGTTAAATTGTATCGTTAATGTTGCAAACAACTCATAAATTATAAATTCTATTAAAAACCCCTGGCCACATTAATGGTACTACTGTACATTAGTGCACTTGGTAATGTGCGATCTAAAAATCTGTTAAAGTTGTTTTCCCTGTATGTATTTTTCTCCTTTGGGATTGGGATGAAAACGTACCTGAGTAGGAATTGTTCTGAGAACACAGACCCGTCAGACTAATTACCAGCCATCAGATATGGATACGCTGGCTGAGTCAACAAGAAACGCTGGCGATGGCGAATCATGGTAGAAGATGCATAATAATAATAATAATATTAATGATGATGATAATGATAGATGATAAATAATAATAATAATAATAATAATAATAATAATAAGTCCTTAATCCTTTTTTGAGTTAAAGGTATTTCGTTACAAGACTCCCATCATGTTATGCTAATCTGGTTGATAGCTCTAACTGTGACAGCAATTTTTAACCAGCGTCTGTAGTTAAATACAACCGGTTTAATACAGTTTAATACACATCTAAAATAATTTTATTGTTGCCTGTTGTGTAATCTTGCGTTTTTGGTTCTGCCCCTGTTACATCACAGCATTCCTGTTAGCCGGAAGGTGAAGACCATTATTGCAAAACATTATTTATTTTTCATATGTGATGACTGAATGCCATGCGAGCTATGAAGCTTACAGTATTATGCAGATTAGTCACCAGCAGTGGGCCACAGCTGCTTGGTTGGGCTATCTAAGGACTACTGCTTCAAATACATTTAGTTGCCCACAGGGGAGTTTCTAGCTATTGAAAAGATCAGGGGCTGAGTTAAGTTTACCTGGGGCTTGAGTTTTTTTTTTTTTAAGGAAGAAAGTAGGCATCGGGGCTATAATTCTCGGGGCTATAGCCCCGAGTGATCAGGCTTCATGATGCCCATGGTTGCCCAGAATGCATTCTGATAACAGTATCGGCCTTCTCCAGTGCAGATGAGCAGCCAGGTGTGTGTGGATATGCCGTCAGACACGGAGGCCATCCTGGGTAATGCCATGAGGCTCACCTGCATCTCCTGCATGAAGAGAGAGGAGATCAGCGCCAGGACACGGGTGGACTGGTATTACGTGACGGAGGCTAACGAAAGGATTCCGGTGGGTCTTGGTGGCTGTATTGGTTTATTACTCTCATAAGTTTTTCTTTACAACAACGACAGCTATATATATATATATATATATAAAAGAATACCTTTATGGTAATTTTACAGCCACAAAATCATCTATGCAAGGTTTTGGGTGTAAGGAGATGCATCTGTAAGGGTAGTCAATTGAGACTAAACATTTCCCTTAAGGTAAAACTGAGAATTCAACATTTGACATTAAAAATCTGTCAAACCCGAGGCTGTACAGATGGAGTATCATCATGCCAAGATCTGATACGTTGCAAAAAGTTGATGTCACGAGGCTGGAATGAAATATAAAAGCAGGCTGGCTGACAAGAGGCCGTCGCTTTTGTGTGTCCCACGCCGGCAGATCTACGTGTTCGATGGGGTGCCGCAGGAAATCGACGGGCTGTGGAAGGGCCGAGTGATGTGGAATGGAAGCAAGGACCTACAGGACCTGTCCATCAGCATCCAGAGGGTCACGGCCAATGACACGGGCACGTATGTGTGCGAGGTGCAGCGCCAGTTCCTGTTCGACTCCTACACGCCCTCCTTCACCTACAGCAAGGTCATCCATCTGGTTGTGAGTGAGGAAGGTAAAGCAGTGAAACTTACTTTAAACTGAAAAATACCCATGCTTTGGCCCTGAAACTTCAGAAATGCCACAAGAAGTAGTTTTATTGAAATTAATGTTGTGGAATATTGTGATTTTGTTTTACCGCGGGGCAGTCAGTCCGAACCTGACGGCAGTGTACTCAGAGTACGTCATGTATGCCTTGCTGATGTTCCTGACTCTCTGGCTGCTGGTGGAGATGGTCTACTGCTACAGAAAGGTCTCCAAGGCCGACGCTCGTGGGCAGAACAATGCGTAAGTTCCCTCCCCGAATCTGCGTCAGTGTTGGGCCAAAGCGTCAGCTAAATCACAAGCTCCGGCCCACAGATACAGAGCAGTGGTAGAATGGTATGTGTAATTTGCAATGTGACAGTTTACATTGTATGTGGCACACGGAGCTGTAACTGTTGTCAAAGACACCAAAACAGCGGTTTTTTATCTCTTGCTGACCTGACAGAAGGTCCTCCTCCTCTTTCAGCTGAATACAAAGTAAAGCAACTAATAAGGAAAATGTAAAGCTAGCTATAACCGTAAATAAGCATGACCGAATGACGCCTTTTCTCTGAATACCTGTCTAGTGTTTCTTCTAGAAAAAAACAGTGGGAGGCTTTTCAGAATCCTTGGAGGCGCCTGATAGCCCACAGAGGACTGGTACTTGCAGTTAGGTTTTCTCTTCCCCAGTAACCTTTAGCGCAAAGAGTAGCTCAGTATTCCTGCCGGCTGCTGCCCTTCTCTGTGCCGCAGCCAGAGATGACCAGACAGGAAGTCACCTCGCTACCAAGAGAGTATGAAAGCCAGGTGGGCCGAGACAAAAAAAAGACTCCCACTGGACTTCAGCAGGCCACAAATTAGCTTACGAGTCAGCTGCAACTTCCTAGCAACGGAGGATCATGGGGGGGGGTTGCTGTGGGGACTGTAGTTAAGGAGGGCACAAGGAGCATTGGTGCAGGTATCAAATGTGATAGAGCGTTCCCTGGTTCTGAGGTGGATAATGCTGCCACCTACCAGTCAGTGTGGGCTACTGCAAGGTAGGATAAGGTTACAGCATGGGTGAAATGGAAGGAATAGTGTTAATACTAAAAGTAAACCAACAAAAGACCGGATTGATATACATGACATCTCCTTGTTAAAGATGACGGGTTGGTTGCACCTTAATTCATCTACGCAGGAGCTTTTTATAGATGTGCGGCCTTCAGGCTGTGAACAGGAACAATTCAGGGAACTGCAATGTACTGTAGTTCGGGTGTGTTGCATAACAGTCCATTAATCGTCGCAGGGTGCGTGTAAAGGTGCGTTGCCGCAGGCGGACGCTGAGCATTAAATGGATGTATACAGAGGGATAATGCGCCTTTTTATAGACGAGCGTGGTTGCATTAGTGCATTTGATTTGCTCAGTAATCGCATGTACAAAAAAGTCTAATATAAACAGCACAGCAGCCAAGAGCAGAGAGGGTCCCTTTAGATCACTGCAAACTATGTAGTAGAAATTTCGGTAATGGATATGGAAAATTCAAACTAGATGATTAAAGATGAAAAAAAAACAAGGAGGGGACGATTTCTATAAAGCATTTTACGGTATTAACAGGAAACAGCTGCCGAAGGGCAATTTCATTCCAAATCTATATTGAAATATAAAAATACGAGGTACATTTTGGACTGACATCCATGGAAATCAAACATGTTTCTCGATTTCATTACAAATGACTGGGTATTTACTGAAAAAAATCACAGTTAAGCATCATTGTAGTCCAGTGCAGGCCATCATTCTTAAAGAGTTCCATAATTAAGCTGAAACATCCCATGTATAGTGGATTGATGGACAGATGGATCTGTATCACTACAGCTGCCCTGCATCTTCTGCCCTCAGTTCAATGTCTTCTACGTGCGAATGCCTTAAGATTGATACTTTGGATTATTTCAACATTCAGGAATTCTTTACTTTTATTTGATCCTCTCTTTCCTGTGGGAAGGGAAGTGTATTTCCTCTTTCGGGAATGCAGTGTCTCCTCTGACCCAAAATTAATTCTGTAGGGCTTAACGTTTTCCTGATATAAACCTTTATATTTCACCACAGGAATGCAGTGCTGATACTTAGATTTGTCTCTTTTGTGTACCTGTTTATCCACAGGACAGATTACCTAGCCATTCCTTTTAAAAAGGGGGAAAATGTGACTATCCCAGGAATGGATTAAATAATTCTCTCACAAATACGGTATTCTGATTTAAATCTGTTCAGCGTTGGCTGCATGTACCATCTCCTTCAGACCCATCTTGCAAATGACCATGGGCTTTGGGTTCATAATCGAAAGGAACCATGCATGTTTCCTTTGGCTTAAATTTATCTGCATCTCCAGTATTCACACCCCACCCCGCCCCCATCAGGGAATGACCATCCGTCTCCATCATTGTACTGACATTCTACCCATTATATACATAACCAAGCTTGGTGATCAGTTATGGCCCCTCAAATACCCCGTACTTTAAAAATTTTTCGCCCCTGTCTAATGTAAAACCTTGTCTATGGAAAGACTGAACAGCAAAGTCTCCTTTTTGTCTTTCAGGTATTGATTCTTACCTATAGCTGGAAATGGGATTCAAATTCAAGCCATGATCTTCCACAGCCAAACCAGGTCTTTTGCTAACTGGCACTCAGCAGAACCAGTGTGACGACTCCGCTCTTATGACACGCGACTGTTGATTGGATGAATTAGGGAAAACCTAACTGAGCAGAACCTAAGCCCAGAACTAAATGTTGCTCTGTTAAAAGTTCAAAGTACAAAGTTAGCAAGAATCATGCAGGGGGGTATACAATAAGTTTGTAGAAACCAATTTTTTCATCAGATGTAACAGTATTGGGAACCAAAACTCACTCAGTCGTGATGTAATCCGATTTAAAAAAAAACTCAGTACTTCCACAAAAATTGATTTGATAAAATTATCCCATGTACTGAGTTAGTTCTGGACTTCAGTTAATCACATCAACAAGAAAACCCTTGTGAATCAGGTAGAAGTTATATGTATGTAATATTGAGTCATGCACATTTTTTTACACAAAATATTTAAAATGTTTTTTTTATATATACTAGTACAAGCCCAGAAACAACACATTTTACATGCTGCCAAAAAAGGAGCTGTAACTGAACTAAAAGACTCAGTGCTCAGTTCCACACGTGTCAAAAAAACAGGTTTTTATTACATTGTGGGGACATTTGGTCCCCTACAATGTAATGTAAACCTGTTTTTTTTTTGACGTTGTGGGACCATCTTTCAGGTCCTCAGATAGATCTGTGAATGCAATCAAAAAAGTAAAAATGCCAAGTCTTGCACTTTGTTTGGTTATTCAGGTTAAGGTTAGGGCCACGTAGGGGTTAAGGTTGTCATGTTGGGATTAGAGTTTTCCCCATAGAAATGAATGGAGAGTCCCCACAAAGACATAATCTCAAACCTGTGTGTGTGTGTATGTAACAATAGGAAAGTGCAGTCACCTTTATGAATTAGAACACTGTCTGGCAGGGAGTTTGGGGGGGAGGGGGGCAAAAACATGGACTGTCTGGGGGTCCCTGAGGACTGGGTTAGGAAACACTGATTTAGAGGGACTTTATCCTGGGACAGAAGTGCTTTTCCATTTCCTGGTCTTAGTAGTGAGGTTAAATTAGGCCCAAGAGACGAATGAGAGGCTGAAAGTTGGAGAGTATACAGTGCGGGCTAAGTCATCTCCTCTCATCCATGCTGATGGATCAAAGCCCTCCTGTGTGCAGAGAGATTTTGCTGTCCTCATAGAAGAAACGGTTATCTATTATGTAATATCACCTCAGGTTCAAGGGCCATACCTTATCTGCTACACTATATAATATTTACCGTTTAATATTAATATTTCAATATATGTTCTATATACTGTATGTTCTATGAATAAAATTTTGCTATAATTAGTTAAGGTGTGTGGTCTGTTTCCATTGGCATCTTTATCCTCCCTTTGGTGTGCCCACAGTCCCATTCACCGTGGTACAAAAGCTTGCAGATTATCAGAATTTGCATGTCAGCGTTTCCCGCGTGTGTATAAGCTTTGTCCACTTTTAGGAATAGGCTAAACCCGATTTGTGACGTGGATTCTTCAAATGGCTGTTTGGTTTTGTGTCACGTTTGGTGGATCAGTTATCCAGAAGGAATTTCAAATGATGCAGGAATCAGGCGATAATTAAGCTTCCCGTTTAATGACACTATAGTCGCAATGTGTACAGTATTTTCAGTGCTGTAGGAAGTTGCCTATTTTTTGTGGGAACGAAATACAGCACTTTCTTTGTGGAGTTTCATGATAAATGTCATTATTTGCAGCAAAATGACGTCCTACTCCCACACGCTGGTTTCCATTTTCGAAAGTAGTAAGAGTAGGTATAGTGAAGCCAGGTACTTAACCGGTAATTAGCGAGTCATCGTAGTCCTTTTCACAGCCGAAAAAGCGATGTACAACATTATAATTAGGGCCAAGGAGAGCGGATCCAGCATTCCCGGAGTCAAAAAGGAGCATTACACTTGTAGTAACATAAGTGTTAAAACCGCGTATTTTGTTAAACATCCACTTTTTGTGGATTATGTTACAATTTATGGAGTAATACTATAAATTACTGCTCGCGATGTTTTGTTTAAGAATGAAAAAGGATTTTCGCGGTTTTGTATGATGCTGTGCTTTACTCTCCATGAAATGACCTTGTATCACGCGCTATGTAATGCTACGGGGAGGTTTGAAAGCTGCAGTGCGTGTCCATCGCCATCAGGGGGCGCGCCGTTCCCGCAGATTCGGGCAGCCGCCGCCGTCTGACTAGATACCGAAACAGTAGGTGCTGACACCTGCTAATGAAGTGGACAACAAAGGCTCCGATAATACCTATGCAAGAATCTGCACCTATCACCACTCCCCACAATAAACTTCATTTCTGGTAGATTGCTTGTAAATTGTCAGCACTTTTAATTTACAAATGTCATTAAGAGTGCAAGGCTTGGTATTTCAGGACATTGGTATTTTATTCTCGCCACTAGCCAACACAAACCTTGTGAGTAGGCAATATCAAGCTTTAAAAAGGTAACACACTGTGGTTCATTTCTCACACCTTTTTCACACCCGGTGTATAAATGTTCTCGAATTACCCAACTATCAGCAAAAGTTTATGGTGCATCTACCTTAACAGTTATGGTGGTTAACAGCTGAGGTTGGCTTGCCAGTTGAAGGACATTTGGTGATGTTCTGGAGTGGCCAACATCATGATCAACCCCTGGAGGTAGACAGGACATTTAGTGGGACCAGCGGGGGTGGGCAGAGGGTTGAAAATGTTGTCTGATTGTTCTCAGCATGGAATTCGGTCTCAGTGTGCCGTCGTGTCTGATGGTGTGCTATGCTGATTCAGAGATGGCTCAGGCTGTCGAAGACATCGGCAACCTTCAGGCTGTGGAAACTGAAGTTGGTTTTTGGGCAAAACAAAGGAAGGAACTACAGACTTCAGAACCCCAATGTCACACCTGAGTAGTAAGAAGCACTGTCCGTCAGGCCGCCGTCTTTGCTCTGTCCGTCAGGCCGCTGTCTTTGCGCTGTCCGTCAGCCTGTTGTCTTTGTCTGTCAGGCCGCCGCCTTTGCGCTGTCCGTCAGGCCGCTGTCTTTGCGCTGTCCGTCAGGCCGCTGTCTTTGCGCTGTCCGTCAGCCTGTTGTCTTTGCTCTGTCTGTCAGGCCGCCATCTTTGCGCTGTCTGTCAGGCCGTTGTCTTTGCACTGTCCGTCAGCCCGCTGTCTTTGCGCTGTCCATCAGGCCACTGTCTTTGCGCTGTCCGTCAGGTCGCTGTCTTTGCTCTGTCCATCAGCCCGCTGTCTTTGCGCTGTCCATCAGGCCGCTGTCTTTGCGCTGTCCATCAGGCCGCTGTCTTTGCGCTGTCCGTCAGCCTGTTGTCTTTGCGCTGTCCGTCAGGCCGCCGCCTTTGCACTGTCTGTCAGGCCGTTGTCTTTGCGCTGTCCGTCAGCCCGCTGTCTTTGCACTCTCCATCAGGCCGTCGCTTTTGCGCTGTCCATCAGGTCGCTGTCTTTGCGCTGTCCATCAGGCCGCCGCCTTTGCGCTGCCCGTCAGGCCATTGTCTTTGCGCTGTCCATCAGGCCATTGTCTTTGCGCTGTCCGTCAGGCTGTTGTCTTTGCGCTGTCTGTCAGGCCGCTGTCTTTGCACTGTCTTTCTGGACAGTGCAATTCACGATTTCCCCAACCAATCTGAGCCAGGTTCTCATCTGACTTAGCTTTCATCCATGCAGTATCTGCATATGCTTCAGTAAACCACACACTTTTGCCCCATTTTCTTATTACTTTTAAAGAATATTCTCTAGAGAGATGCAGATTTTTGGTGTAATCCCTCCATACTGTGTATATGTGTGTGTGTGTGTGTATACTGTACATATACACCTGTCCAATGCTTGTCTGTATCATGCTTACATTTGCATCATGTGTTGTTTTTATACTGTGACCCCAACACAAGAATTATTACGTACCTGTCCTTGTTTACATGTACAAATGGAAAACAATCTAATATTACTTGTTTATTTTTGATTTATTTGGCCTATGCATGTACTGTATTTGCTGTTACAAACATCCATTGTTTCCTGCTGCATTGACCAGGCCTTGCTTGGTTTACATTGTATGTACTGTATATAAAACAAGGTTGTGAAAAAGAATAAAGCTGCATTAAATTTGGCTTATGAATTGCAGAACACTGCCCACAGCGCACACTTTGTGCCCCCTGTGGCCACAAGCAGTTACTACACTAAATATGAAATGATTGTGTTCCTTATTCAGGAAATGCTGAATCAGTATGCTCTGCTAATGAGCTAGTGAGCTATATTTTTCTGACTGTAGATGCCCACTATTTATTTAGTATTGCAATATCTGTGGGGATCCACAGTGTGTTTTTGAGTCCCAAAAATGAACAGGTTCACGTTTGTCTGCTGATTCTTTTTTTTTATGAGCTGCTCTGAATCCAAAGTGAAAATATTTGATCACCAGTTAAAATATGACTAGAGTCACCTGCCATTAAAAAACTCGGGAGTCTGTTTTTTGGATATAAACAAATCATTAGTCATGACTAGCGCTTTAGAGCACATCGACACTAATCATGACAAGGAAAAAGTGAGAAAATTAAGAACATCACGTATTAATTTTCCAAGGTGCGATTCTGAGCCATCGTAATACATATTTCATATTACATTATGACAGTTAATGGTTTGCCCATTATTGCTGCTTTTTAGTGTGTCACCAGAGTGAGCGGCACTGGTGTTCGCCTTCATGAGCTGCAAGCTGATTCGTCGAGTTCACTGTTCAGTGAAGTCTTTGACATGAAGGCGAGGGAGGACTGTATTTTTACAATGGAAGGCAGTCATTTGGCACGTTCGTGCGCAACATTGCCCAGCAGCGTCTGAAGAAGTGTGTCCAAAAAGTAATAGGTGAGTTAAAGCAAAAAAAAAAAAAAAAGAGGCCAGTCTATTGTTTCCTTTATGCCTGGCTAGGAAGATAAGAAGAGAAATACAAGCTTGCCTCAGTCTGACTCTCATAAATCCTGGGGAAATGTTCTTAAATGATTCTGAGGCCATGCTTTATGCTTTCTTCGTGGGTCAGCTTTGAAGTCAATATCTGACCACACACAGGGTGACTCCTGGCTGAAGGAACAGCTCCCCCATCTCCACATCTGAGTCATCATATGTTGACTCTTGACACAATGGACATGAATGTTTTATCCACATGATATTACTGAGGAACACGTTTGTGGAAGTTTTAGTTACACCAAATGTTCTGAGGGCAGTAGGAAAAATGATTGGTTTGGTCTTTAATCATGACTTATTATGACTGTTAAGGAGATCAGCAATATAATCATCCTGCATGATGTCCATAACAATGGAGCAATACGTTGAACACTGCTAACATTAAACACAAACCTTACTGAAGGGTAAAGGCCAAACTCTACCAATAATCTAAAGGCTAACAATCATCACATGATCCGAATGACTCCAGATATTAGCTGGAACACGAAAATACGTCCCTCCCCATTCTTTGATGGGATTCTTCGTTTTATATACATAACATACTGCGCAAAGGTCTTAGGTAGTCAAAGAAAATAATGCTTAACTGATCTTGTTGGTGAAAAACTATATCATGTCCGTCAAAACATCTCCTAATGTCACACCAGAATTTTTTCAATTGACCACTACACCTTGTTTGGCTAATCTGTATGTCAATGAGTTATTTAAGTAATTAAGTTAATTGATTAATCGAACTGGTGTTGAAATTAAAAAAAAAAACCCGAAATGGCTGAGGAGCCCCTGAGGAGAAGTTTGGGAACTGAAGAGGTGTTCATCTAGCCATCCAACTAGATATCAGTAACTTTTTGGAGAACCAAAGAAGTTATTTGTTTTTATTGTGTTACTGTTAATTTGTATATGTTGTATGTTATATGATTTTTTTTCTTTTACAAATATACACTTGCTGCCAACTTGTTACCAGCTTGAAACATATGGTTTGACTGCCTAAGACTTGTGCACAGTACTGTACTGGCCTGGAGCCATAAAACTGAAACTTGTTCAATGTAAAAAGCCTCTAGATATGCAGAGTTTATGAGAAAGGACTATGACAGATTTGAAAAAGCTATTCAGTACAGTGTCTTCCTGTTGGGTACGTGTCCTGATACTGCAACATCTAATTTTTTATGCTACATGGGTAATCACATTATGTATGCATGAACCACATTAAGTGTACTTTGCTTTCCTATTGATCAAACTTAAGTTATCATTGTCATTTTAATTACATTCCGTTTGATGAATATCACTGTCTTCATAAATTATATTTGACACACTGGGGTGAAAATTAATTAAACTTTTTTCTTTTATTTGTTCCTTTCAGAGCAGACACAGGGCAGCCTTTTAACACTCAGCATAAGTGACACAATGTGGAAAACAGGTTGCTAATTTCCTTGGTCTTA
The DNA here is from genome assembly GCA_026777045.1 of Hyperopisus bebe. Taxonomy (NCBI): domain Eukaryota; kingdom Metazoa; phylum Chordata; class Actinopteri; order Osteoglossiformes; family Mormyridae; genus Hyperopisus; species Hyperopisus bebe. Next base: position 18,405,587 of record JAODJW010000038.1, read on the forward strand.
GAGAATGTCATTTAATTTAAAAGATGAATGCATAATTAAATTGCTTAATGAACACTGTGATTTTTTTTTCCAAATAATTTTGCCTATCTATACAGTTGTACATTATTTACTATAGTCCCTACCCAGGGCAAACTATCAGCTGTTATTCCAGCTAAATATAATCAGCATCAATATGCTTCTTTCCCAGCTGATTGTTATCTTGACCTTGGGGTAGGCCATACTGTCCCCTGTCCCTCCTTCAGACAGACCTGCTGAACACTCCTTCCGCTAGAGTCAGTCTATCAACACCAGAACAGACGTCACACTTGCAAATTCGCAGTATCGTGTGACATCGACAAATCACCACTCATTGGATTTAAGTGCCCAAGGCTGAAACAAAGGAATGAGCGTTTACGTGTTTTTCCTGAAAATAGCGCTCTAACGTGGTTTCTGTTAATGATATTATCGTATCTCCCTTGCAGATACAATTGCAGCTAAACGGTGTCTTGTATTCAGTATGTACGTCCAAATATTCAAAGCCTGAAAACACTAAAAGCTTTCCAAAATATCTTTTGCTTTATTTTCATCACTTAAGATGTTTTTCAATACTGTAGCTGGAGTGAAAATAAAATGTAACTGATTTTTCCATATTTGTATTTTTGTGTTGGTCTGCATTGTCAGAAACAAAAGTACCAATTTGTACCTTTGAGTGTACTACCAGTTACTGTGGCTGTACCCTCAATGGTCTGCCAATTGTACCCTAGCTGTAGGCAAATGTATCTTTTAGTCTAATTTATGGTAGAGAAATGGACTCTGAGGAACACTTTTGTACCACTGGGCGTGCACTGATGTTTTTTCTACCTTGGGGTATAAAACTGCACCCTTTTTTCTGATAGTGTAATATGAGATGGCAGATGGAATGATTTTCTTCAGTTCTTGTATCTGTCATATTGTCTCAGTTCTTTATTGTAAAGTCTGCTGTTGTCTTTATGTTTATGAAATGTAAGAAAACCTCATTAGCCCAGTTCAGCTGCTGCAGTTCACTCGTGTACCATCCTCAGACAATTGCATGTAGTCGGTCTCCTTGCTAATTTTGTTTTTTGCATGACGGTATCGGGTAGGAGAGTCTGATGTTTTGTGACTATAATGATATTCAGTGCCATTGTCTCCCAAAGCATAGAGTATATATTACGAATGTTATTTGAGGATGTTCATTTGGGTAAAACACCGGACCTCCCTTGCCTTCATGCCAAAGACTTCAGATTCCAGATTCCGGATTGAGGTGTCTGTGATGTCTTAGAGACGGAGAGCATGAAAAATGAAAGAAAGGGTAAAATTTTCTACTTTGGATTCTGTCTGTAAGCTGCTTTTATCCACATGCCGCACAATCCTCTTAACTTGCAAATCCAGCTCCTAAACTACTACAGCACCTGATGCCAGAGGTGCAGAGGTGGAGGGACGGGACAGGCAAGGCAGGGAATCGCCTTCCCCCAAGGCTGCGGCCCCCAGGCTGGGCCAATTACATAGTATATTGCAACGAAAAATCAGATTTATTTGTGTATTCTCTTTTTAACAGTAAAGTGTTTTCAGTTTTCTTTGTTGATGTTATTAATTTACACTTATGCTAAAATAATGGTCATAAATTTTACCATATTGGGTGGGGCGCGTTGGAGGGGGGGCCCATGGAGTTTTTCTGCCTAGGGCCCCCAGTGTCCCAAGAATCACCTCTGCAAGAAATACAAAATCATATTAAACATTAATATGACACATACACACACACACACACACACACACACACACGCACACACACATGCACACACACTTACAGTACAAGTAGTGCCACTGCAGTAGCAGGATTTCAGTGAATCCCTTTTTTCCAGCTCTGGTCTGACAAGCACAAACTAATTGAATTTCCAGTGGCTTAAAAATGACCAGAACATGCATAGTCTATGGACTGGGATGTTTTTGCAGGTGCCTTGGAAACCATATTACACCTGCCTTTATCTTTCTCTGCTTGATAAAATATAATCATTTGAGAGAAACAACAATGACAAAAAAAAAACAAACAAACTTGACCTGCAGCGTTAAACAATAAGGAGAGAAAGACAAATCCTATTAGCATTCAATCTACTGGGTAGCTGCATGTCAATATGGCACAGAGCAGCCTGATACCAGGCATCAATCCGCTCTCTGCGTGTCGGTATAATTTAGCTGCTTGTCTTTTAGCACATATTGTGGTGCTGTGATTGTATCTGGCTTCTCTGATTCAATTGAAAGCCTCTTCTCTGAGATTTATTGTTTCCTATCTTTGTCCTGACTCTTTCTCTCGCCCACGCTACCGCGGACGCCCCTTGGCTGGCTAGCCAATCAGCGGTAATGGGCAAGAGCCGAGTGAGAAAATATTGTATCACCTTACTGTTCTAAGGTACTATATTTTGGGATAGTGTGTCGTTTGGCCATATTCCTTACCCAAGGGCTTTACAGCTGTGGTTTAAGCGGGTTGGGTACATGTGGAACACTAGGGAGCCATTTGCAAGGACAGAACAATATCCTGTTCAAGAAAAAGTGCATTAACCTCAATCATATCCTCCAGTTTTCATTCATTCTGACAAAGTGCTAACAATAGGAAAGGGGAAGATGATCCTTTTCAGACTCATTGATCTGATCGTTCAGTCATAATGTGAGAATCAGAATCAGCTCTGTGGCTTTGAGGTGCCATTTACGGTCTCCGTCGCTGAAAGGAATCCGATAAGATATTCCGATGGTCTTGCTAAATGTTTTGTCTTGCGCTTACCTTTGTAATTTCTGGCGATATGCTTCCTGTTAAGTCTTTAGAAGATTAATTTCAAGCATAAGTGAACTATCGTTAGGCCAAGACTGATGGCTCTCATTGTGTTGATTTTGCGTATTTTGTTGCCCAGACAAAACAAAATGGCGGCTCGGACTGAAACATGCTTTAGGAACACAGAGTGTTTGCTAAAAAATGCTGGATATCTTGAAATGGGATTTTTAATATTTTTTTTTTTAAAGAATTTTCCTTATTTTTCTAAACTGTGGAATATATTGGAAAACAATCTCCAAAATGTAGTATTTTACATGCATTCACTGGCCACTTTATTAGATACACTTTGCCAGCCCCCGGTTAGACCCCATTTTGCCATCTGAACTATCTTAATTCTGGCTGTACCATGTAATCTGATCCTCCCATGTGCCATGCCCCCCTCGTTAACCTCATGTGAAATCCTGATGTCATCAGCTGTTTCTTGTTATTTCCAATGAGTCTCTGTATTTAAGTCCACGTTCAAGTATGTTTCCCCAGTCAGGTCAGTGAAGTCTGTACCGTCTTTGTGCTTCGTTTTGCCATTAAACCCCTTGCTCCGACTCTCTGTGTCCTGGATCCTCATCCCCTGATCCCTGCTCATCCCGCGGTCTGACACTGTGGTCCATGTTGCCATGATAGCGTCACACAGTTGCTGCAGATTCTGTCAGCTGCACCTTCATGAATCTCCCATCTCACTGCATCCCATAGGTGCTGTATTGGATTAAAATCTGTTGACTGTGAAGGCCACCTGAGTACAGTCTGAGATGACAGGAGCTTTGTGGCACAGCATGTTATCCTGCTGGAAGGAGCCATTAGAAGCTGGGTACAATGTGGTCATAAAGGGACAGGCACGGGCAGCAACAATACTGAGGTAGACTGTGGCATTTAAACAATGCTCTACTGATACATGTTGTGTTGAAATCACCTTTCTACCCTGTTCTGGTGTTTGATGTGAACACTAATTGAAGCTTCTGACCAGAATCTGCACGGTTTTTTACTGTTCTGCTGAAGTGTGATTGGCTGATTAGATGTTAGATTCAAGAAGCAGTTGAAAAGGTGTGTGTGCGTATATATATATATATATAGTCATATACATACACACACACACACGCACGCACACACAGACACACACACACGCTCATCCAAAGCAGCCAGCAGCCAGAAACAAAAGGCAGGGTAAGCATTGCAGGTCCACAGCTATGCTGCAAGTTAGCTTCCACGCCATGGGTCTGTGCAGCACCAGCGCGCTAGGCGCTAACTGTGTGCAGGCCTCTGCTTTATTTCGCTTGATGCATTTTGCACATGCAGCCCATAAATCGCCTCCCAAACAGCCCAAGACCTTCCGATAAAAACAAACACCAACAGAGAAGACGAGCTGAACTCTCAATAAGAGATTTAAGATTAAACCCAAGCAATACGAGAAACTTCTTCAGTCACTTTGACACACAAACACATTGCATTTGGTGGAAAAATATGATAGAAATTATTTTGCCTTTTAATTCATTTAATCATTTTGTTTGATTTATACCAAAAAAGTTGTGGTCGACTACAAGCTTCAGCCCTTCATCATTTCATTTATTTGTATCAAAAGCATGCATTCAATTTTCCATCCAACGCCAGGAATGTTTGCGGCAAGGATTTTTATTAACAGTGGTTGACAGTGAGGTATGTATAATGGAAATGGTCTGAGATACAAAGGAAACAATTAGAAGTAGTAAAATAGATTTTAGTTGAATGGCAGCTAATGACACTGAATGATTTTGCACCACTAATCAAAGTTGTCATTGATATGGCAAATCAGAGCCCCCCATGTGCATTTATGTGACAGCAGAGTCACCGCCATTAGGCAGCAAGGTTCAGAAGTCTTCACTGATGCTACTTTATTCATCACAAGGCCATTTAATTACTTAGATCATCATAGTAACGAGGACGATCGGTGGGGGCGAACTGCAAGACGGGAGAGCCATTTAACGGGTATTTGTGAGGGTGGGAATGTTTCCAGGATTGATGCTGATTGTAAAGTAATGACAGAGATTTATTAAACACGGGCCACATAGGTACAACGTGAAGAGACTTTTTCCATGTGCCTTAATTACATGGTGAAGTTTGACTTGAATAACCACCCCCATACTTGACATTTACATGACTTTTACATGATTTAACAAACATGCCCTCCAGAATTATTGCCAACCTTGGTATAATTGTGTAAAAAATGCTGATGGAAAAAAAAATGTTACTGCTTTGTTAATTTCTTTTAATTTGCTAGAAGTTCTTTCTCTCTAGAATAAACATACTTCAGTTAAAGGTTGGATTTTTTTTCTGTGTAAGATTAATTGACCATAAACATGTATTTTCATAACCTTTTTCACTCACTTTTTACTAAGGGCACCAGTAATTCTGGAGGTCGCTCTAACTACTATATCTATATATATACTGACTTAATGTACAGTACCTATGAAATGTTATGTTGAAATTAACTTTGAAGTTAATGACTTGCTACTGTAACGGGGCTGTACGGTAACATTTACTTTCTTGGCACGTTTGCTGTTGAGTGGGACTCATTCTTGGAAAGCCACTGATCTGATCTTTTATTGGTTTGGAAAAGCTTCTGTGCGCCACAAAGATGCAAACATATGAGCTTAATTTCTGGCAGCTATAGATCATTCAAAGATAATGGCAGGCTGTCGCACAAAATTAGATTTTTGAAGGTGATGAGAATTAGCATTCAATGAGCAGAAACACCTTGATGCTGTCATCTTCAGCCCAGATACTTTCCACGAAAGGTACATGAGACAGTAATAATGAATCAATGGACAGAGCGTAGACGTGGTTCTTGGTGTTGTAAAAAATTCCTGATAGCAATTTTGCTTATGCTGCGTCTCTCAAATGTGGAAAAGAATGATAACAGGCATTTTCCAGTGGAAAATTTGGATGTACAATTTCTAAAAATTGCATTAAACACTTGAAATACCTCATAATGCTCATAATGCGTGTTTGGTGAGGAGATGCCTTATCCTGCTTAGGAAAACCGCCTCAAGAGCTGTGAAACTACACATTGTTGTTAGACATCTGTGCATTAAAATTCTGGGGTGGTTCACTTGGCTCCCTGTGGCTTTTAACAAGCAAGGATCCTGCATGTTGTTTCTCTTCACGCCATTAATCATTTTCTGTCTATCGCCGTATTTGAGTGACTGCCGCACGAGTATAAACCCGGCAAAGTGATCTGAAAGCATGACATCATGGAGAAAATAGGCTCCTTTGTGCTTTTTCCGCAACTGTTACGGCTAAAGTTTCTGTATTTACTTTGACTTAAGAAGGTTGATCACTGCTTACATTTGATGGAGACCGACAGACTCTGCTGGAGCCTCTGATATGAGTCTAATCTCAGATTTGTTCATGAATATGTATATACTGAATCCATCCAACTATCCATCTTTCAACTTCTTATGCTGGTCAGGGTCACAGAGTGTGTATACAGTGTATTTAAGAAAAAAATGCAAAAGCTTATATGTAATAATAATAATTTGGCCTGCAAAATAGACATAATTTATTAATCAATTACTAACACTATTAATAAGTAATAATGCCATATATTATCATTTTCATAAATACATTGAAATAAAAACATTTTTTGGAATTTAAAAAAAAAGTTACGATAGGGTATGCCGCAGGCAGAAAAAACAGGGACGATCCGCGGAGCCTCTCCAACAAAAGAGGTTCATTAATACACAAATTTGAACACAAAAGGAGAAACCACAAAATAATTGGACCATGAGGGGTCGAAAACAAACAGGAAAAACGAACTAACAAAACCACAGGTAAACACGACTAGGAAACAGGGCTAAACAGGGAGCAGGATAAAGGAAACCAACCACATCTGCAAAGCCAGCGTAACAACAACAATGACTGAACAAAGAACAGAACCAGAACAGGCTCTTAACCACACAGCTAACAAGACATGACACAGGACAGGTGAGAATCATAACCAAATTAACCAATCATTAAGGGCACAGGGCAACAAGGGACAGGTGGGGTATTAACAACTAACAGACACTAGAGGCTAGCTAACAGTAACAAACATTGAGGGTTATCAACACCAAGAGGAATCAAGGAACACAAGTGAAACAGAGCATAGGCATGACACGGGCAGGGTAACCACAAACAGGATATAATTAGACATGTTGACATTGGGAATAAAATAGGACCAAAATTTAACACAGTTATATTAGGCCAGCCTCAGACTCATAATGGGAGGGGTGTCTGCCTATGAGCCGTACTTTCAGTCCATAGAGCTATGTAGTGGCGCCGGGGACACACGCTTGGCAGCTAGGGGGACACCGGAGGGGATGACCGGCCAAACGGAAAAAAAGGCACCTGGCACAGGAACAGACGGGCACCGACTCTCACTGGCTGATTCATTTATATTGAACTTTTTTTTTTCAAAAACTACAGATATAATATGGAAATGGCCGTGGCAAGAGGATTGAAAAACAGTTTAAGAGGTTTGTGACATTTCACAGAGTGATGATCTAATCTCAAGATGCATATTCCCTTCGCAAGAGACCTGCACACTCGAAAATGAGATGCACTGTATATGGAGTAGTTCAGTAGAGGGAGTGCCTTGTGTAACTCAGCTGCAATTGATTACGCTACTGGCTAGGTTATCTTGTGCAAATCTCAGCTCGTAAAAACATAATTACAGGACAAGAAATAAAATAAGCTGTGTTTTCTGGACAGCGAGTGCTGAAGAGGCCGTGGCAATTAAACTTTATAGTTAAATTATAAGTACAACACCTGCACAAAGATAAAATGCAACAGCTGTGAGTCTCTTAGGAATGTTTATGGAGTATGAGCAAAATGCATGCCTTATGGCAGGACTATGGAAGCCTCACGCCTCATGTAAGCCCTTCATGAAAAGTGCTCTTCACCTGTGGTTTTTCACTGTTCATTGCTCACTGCTCAATGCTCCTGATGTGTTTGCATTTGACATGAACATAAAACAGAAAGGAATATATAATTGGATCTCTTGTCTTCTTTTGAGACTTACTACTTGAATTTGAAATAAAAAAATATGCTAAAATAATTTCAGAACTTCTTAAGGAAGTCATACTTTGTTGCAAAATGTGTGAACATTATATTATTCTATAGAACATTATATTATTCTATAACTATTTCCTATTCCGATTGCCATGTTTTCGCAATTACAAATGGTTACCCATCATGCTTAAAATATTTAGCCCAAGTGATTTTCCTTTAGATTCTTTGGTATATGTATTGTTGAGAAGTTACTACATGTGGTGGAATATATTATATCAGCCGTCAAATTGCATATTATTCACAGTGTATCTGGTGAGTGAAGTGGTAAGTGAATTATTGGTATACAATTGCAAGGTGCTTTATCTCCTCTTGACACACATAAAGTGTTTTCGCTGCACTTCCAATAATTAAAAGGCATAATATGTCACCCCTGCTGCTAGCATGTGCATTTATTAATGCAAATCAAAGTACATAACACACCAAGCTGGACTAGGATTAAAAATCGACCACGGACTACATGATATGTTTTGTCTTCAAAGCCTTAGATGGACTTTGCCTCATTTTATATCTACTGCACCGTCAAGTCTTCGGTAGAACCTTGAGGTCCACTCCTGGAAGTTTCTTCTGTCAGACCCATGATCTCGGTTTTTACTGGTGACTGTGTCTTTGCAGTTGTTGCTCCCGATCCTTATAAATAGTCAACCATTTCAGATCAGATCAGCTCCATCAATCACAGTTTTTAAATCCAGATTAAAGGCTTAGTTTTACTGTCGCATTTGCATCTTGAATGTTAGCGTTGCATATTATCATTAGATTGGATATTATTTGGATTCTATGTACTGTGATTATTGGATTTACTAATATAAATTTTATGGAAGAATTTTATGTATAGTGTCTATGTGCTGTGTTGTACAGCACTTTGGTACACAATTGGTGTATTTAAATGTGCTTTATTTATATAAAATGACTTGGCTTGACTTGAGTAGAATGAATTTAAAGTCTCCATTAATTGTTCTGGTCTTGAGAAAATTGGCTTTACCTCTGGCTATTTAGAAGGCAATATAGTGTGCCACGAATTTCAGGGGTTGCCAACAATGATAATGTCTACAGGCTATGAATTTGTTGACATTGTCCTGTAGATAACAACACTTTTATCGCATATAGCTGATAGCTTTAAGGGAGAATCATCTTAAAGTTTAATACAGTGTCAGTTGGTTGTAGCTTGGTCAGGTGATGGAGATGAAAGGATAAAGAGCTACAAAGTGCCTTCATTCAGGTCAAAATGAGAAATGAGCTCCTAACCAGATGCATTGTGTATAACGTTTAAAAATGCTAGCCTTTGCAATTGAGGGCACATTCTCTTTACCCTGAACAAGTTCAGGTCACATTCCAGGGCACCTTCTATGCTGATTGGGTTGACTGACTGCCTATTATCAACAGCAGGTTATTTCCCTCCAATAGCAAATGGATTTTGCGAAATGGGTAGTGTTAAGAATAAGACATTTTAGCCCAATCCAGCTACAAGCTGGTCCTGTCTCAGTAATGCTGTATGAAGAATCATTTTCCCTGGTAAAAAATCAGTAATAAAATGCCAAACCTTGCCTTGTGAGCATAAATTGCATGTAGTCAGTGAAGATGATATATAACACATTTTTAATATATTTTAGTAGAACTGGTACTTGACTTGCATAAAATCAAATTAAGTAAAGCTGGATTCACACAAAAAACTCTTTGCACTCTGTATATAGTCCTGTCCTGCCTGCACTTGTGTGGTCTTGTGTTGTTTGTTTTTGTTCTTTGTGTTGCACCATGATCCTGGAGGAACAATGTTTCGTTTCACTGTATACTGTGCATATGGCTGAAATGACAATAAACCAACTTGACTTACCTTGAAAACATTTGAGTTCAAGAGTTAATGCAAAAGGCGACATATGCCTATAATTAAATTTACATTTTATCTTTTTATATGTCTAATGTGTTCTTTAGTACATATATAACTGGTATACTTTTGGCTTGTATGTTTTTGTTATAATGCATACCTGTTTAAATTGCAAGACACCCTCCCTTAAGTTATACTTGTTTAAGTTGCAAGACAACCTCTCTTAAGTTATACCTGTTTAAGTTGCAAGTCTAATCTATTCCTACCTATAACAAAGCACATTTCAGTCCTAAAGTTTCCAGCTAAGGAACTGATTTTCACACTACTTTTCTCCAACCCAGAAGAAATATTTCTTGTATTCTTATCTTTATTTTTCCACCCGTTGCTCAGTATCACTGAAATATGATCCTATTTCAAATACATAATACGCATTAACCTTTAAAGACATATTAAATCAAATGCTGGAATTTTCCTTGTCGTATTATAAGGGCGTAATGCAATTTAGCTGTCAAAAATCCTGCCATAATATGTTCCCTTTTGGTACACTTATGATGATGCTATTCATTGGTGACGTTAGTCTTCCTCAGTATGTAAGGTTCCCCCTGACCCCAAATCTCTGTTTATGTAAAAGGCAAGACTACATGAGTGAACCAGTCAAACCCAAAGATTCTATAAAAAATAGCGTGAAGATAATGTAACAGGTGGGGGGGGTGGGGGGCTTCAAACATTTAATAATATCCTTTTGTCTCAGCATGTGATGCCTGCCTCCATGAATATTATGGTTTTGAGTCTATTTCTCTTCAAGCTGAGACTTTTTAATTAATTTTTTCAGCTGACTATTAAAAGGAATAGGCAACAAAAGAAATATATTTACAATAAAAATGTTCTAATGGCTTCCTGCAGGCAGCTTTGGTCTACATGATGCTTCAGCTTGAATCCACAGGGTTACTGAGATCTCTCGTGCACTTGTGGGATTCCTTGAAACTGGCTACAGAGAGAATGAGATATCAGTCTGAATTCTCTAACAAATGATAAATCCGTTGGGCAGTACAAGTTTACAGTTTTTTAATGGCCACACACACATTCACAAATGTTAATATTCAAATACATACATCCGGTAATTAGGTAACCCTGGCCTTCAATGCATCATGATTCAGAAAAAAAAAAAATCCATCAAAATAGGGATATGTGAATAAAGGAGCCTGACCTGGTGAGTTGTGAAGTCACTAACAGACACATTTCCACCTTCAGAAAGCCTTGTGTCCAGCCATTGCCCCCCCTCCCCGTTTCACCCACCACCTCCCACACCACAGTTGAGTCACCCATACTTCAAACGCAGAACATCTTTGATTGTGCATACAAAGCAAAACCTTAAACAAAAGCAGCATTAATAAACCACCCCCCCCCCCACACACACACACACACCACAACCACCACCATCACAGATGCCCCCCCTCACCCTGTGGGTTCTTCAATGGCTGGAATCTTAATTACGCATGATGAGAGTGAGCAGCTTGCATCGATCGCATTGTGACATGCGGCCGTCCCCATTGTCAACTAAATGAACACCTGGCCGCCGGCGGAACCACAATCCCGCAGCCTCTCACAGGCCGGCCTGCTGCACCCTCACCGCATCCCCTTATGCATGTTTCTGTGCATTCCGAGTTGCGTCACGGCTGCCAAACAGGAGGCAGTGCTGTGATCATGTGCATGATATTATGAGGAATTAAAAAATAATAATTTTTGTAGGCTGTATGCTGTCTAGAAGAACTGGCATGTATTCATCAGTTGCATTTGAAATAAGAAATTCATTTTGGAATAGATGCTAAATGAGGTATCAATTTAACTTAATTAGCAGATGATTTTATCTTCAGTAAAATACACTGTTTTGCTTTTTGAGAAAGCAGGGTCAGACGGTCCTTAGAGCAACTGGGGGTTAAGGGTCTAAGTCAGCTAACGCCAGAATTCAAGCTCATGACCTTCTGATCACTGGACCAGCATTCCAACCTCTCAAGTGACATTGCTGTGATGATGTAGGTTCCTGGCAATCATACAGTCACCACGTCTCCAGAATGCCTAGTCTTCTGTCCGAATCTTTAGGCTTCCTAATAGTCATTGCGATGAAAATTATTGAGTCCATCCAAATTAATGAGGGTCTCATCTTTGTCTTTCACCTTTTTATCCAGTCTTTTCAGCTTTGGGCCTTTTGCATTGGGTCTAATCATAACATGCCTAAAATAAGAAAGCTTACTCACCAACAGCAGTGTGGAAAGACTGAAATACTTTGCCTGAGCTTCTACTTCACTGAGCAACTTTCACATCCATAAAGCATGACAGAAAATACCATACAATTATGATCTGATGTCTTACAGATATGTTATTACTTTTTTCTTAGTCATTCCTTGCAGCTGTGCCAATTGACAGTTTGAAATACATTTTGGCTTCTGAATCTGTTTTATGATTGTGAGAAGAAAGTATGTTTTGTCTATAACCTCTGTGTGTTAACCATGAACACTAAAGTAAGCTAACATTCCTCTGGTCATAGCCAAGTCCCGTCTCTTTACTATAACTTTCATTGTAAACAGTGTCAGATCTCCGTAATTTCCTTTTCTGCTGTAAGCCATCAGCATGCTAAAGGATATTGGACTGTGAAAGGAGCTTATATGGTGCAAAGAAAACTTACAAGCTCTATACACAAAAGTTTAGTAGGATTTGAACCCACAACCCAAATGGTGCAAGCCAGTATTTCCTCATATTTTTCTAGGTGGATTTCTTTGAATCCTGTCTGCGGTTCCTCCAGTTCTCTAGCAAATAGACCCACCTGTTGAGTTGGTTTCTGATGTATTCCTTGAAAGCAGTGGGTATGTTCCCATTGTCATTTCTTGGAAGTTGGATGACTTCATATGATTCCTTTTCAGTTTAACCTAGAGCGAGCCGCATGAACGACGTTGCCAGGTGGCTGCCTCTTGACTGTATCACCCAAACTTCCCTCACCTGTCTGTGTGTCTCATGGAGACCAAGATGGGATAAAGAAAATTTCCCCATGGGAATTAATAACGTGTATCTGTTTTTTTTTCCAGCTTTGGCATTCCACAGGAATATATCGTTTGCATGTTCTATTTATTTAAACCTAAAACTGATCACAATACACTTCGATTTCTTCATTAGCTTTTTGGCCGTTGGCCTGTATAACTACCATGGCGAGGTACCCAAGTCATCTTAATATCAATCAGTCATCTACAGCATTACATCCAGTTACAGTCACTCTAATATTCTGCCTACCCATGAAAGCATCATGATGTCTTTGTTATCAATTTCCTGTGTAGTCAATGATGTGTTTTGTCTGACTCAAATTGCCCTAGTCCAATACATTCAAGTTTGTTAATGGCTAAGAAATTGACTTGTACATGACCCATTTTCATCCAGCTTTCCTTGGCTTATTCTCCATGAATTCCATAATCCTTTTTCCACAGCCTTGAATTTTCATTTCCAGATTGACAACCAGCAGTTCCATGTCAATCCAGTCTCATCATAAACACCAGCTGTAGTCCAAACAAACCTTAGCCACCCTGAGATTATAACAAAGAAGAATGTCGACTATTGCTGACCTTTCTAATAATATGTTTGTTGTGTTAGAAAAGGATTAACAAAAATGTTTAAAGAGATTGTGGGGTTGACTTGGCCACCATATAAATGCATGAGAGTTAGTAGTTAGCAACAGGTTACATTCTTACAGCTGTAGTATAGAATGAAATGGATTAGGAACAGGCAATTTGAAATTGTACAATAATGCAAACAGAAACTCCATGTACAAAAATCCAATTTTGAGGTGATCCATCATGTATAGGCTGCAGACGAAGGTCTAGAGATAAGGACAGTTCTGCTGTTAATGAGTGATGATGCAATCAGGGGGAAATTGTGCAGAAAATGTAATCCGGACCTGAAATAACCTTCAATGTTCTGCGTCCAACAATGGGTCAGCCTCTCACAACTCGGGGAGGCTGGCAATCCTGCAGATATGAAATTCAAAATGTAAGGTATATATCTTGAACAAATTTCAAGTTTTGCCACAGGGAATATAAATATATACATTTTTGTGAAAACAGTTTAAGGCATCACAACGTCTGCAGCTTACATTAAACGAATGCTTTTGTCCAAAGAAATTAATAGTTTTGTTTGGCGTTTATCCTACCAGTAATTCCATCTAGGGTGTGATCCCCAGCTCGTACCCCCTGCTGCCTGAAACAGGGTCCTCATGGCCCTGACCAGGACAAGCAGCTAGAAAGATGAATGGATGGATGCATGGATGGATGGATGGCATTGTGCTACAGGATAATGTCCCAGTATCGTGTCTGGAGGGATGAAGGATATGGGAGCAAGCGCAGTAAGCAAACAGAAGGGGTTTTATTAAACTCATAGGACACATATGAAAATAATCAGGATCTCAAGGGATCTAAGCAGGTGAAATGGAGGAAGGCAAGGCATAGGCAACATGAGGTTATGACATCAGTGACGGAACTGGGAAACATATGACAGGGAAGCACTTAAATACATGACTAAGAAGGGAGCAAACAAGAGGCAGCTGGGAGTGATTAACATGAGGGCAGGATTGAGAGGCTTGTTATGGCCACGCCAGGGAGGAGACAGAAGTGTCAGGCAGATATGATTGACAGGATGTGACCCTCAGTCAATCTTTACGCAAGCTGAGGCATCTAAACTCAAAACCAAAGAATGACTCAATTCACATATACAGTGACAATTCAGGTAACTTAAAATTTTACTTAAATGATGTACTAACAAAAGACAAAACATAAAAGTAAGTAGTGCAGAGCAGACAATGGTCTGTGAAATCTCAATCTCTGCAATCTCAAATTCAGCAATTCATCCATCCATTTTCCACAGTTGCTTTTCAAGTACTGGGTCACGGTGAGTTTGAATTCTACTGCTGGGAACACAGGGAGAGGCACTGGAACACTCTGCTTGGAATGCCAGTCCATTGTAACATATCTCATACATATCCCATTGCAATGTATCACATACATAATTGCCACACTGTTTTGGACTCTCTAATCCCTACAGTACTCCAAAACCTTATGTCAACTTTCTATACAGCTGGGCCTGGTTCAGAAAGCTGCCTTCTTTGTGTGTATAGCTTTGGCAGGTGAGATTTACAGCCCTGAATTAAGAACTGATATCTCATTTTATTTCTCCGAATACATTCCAAGGAGCGCTCATTCTTTCAAAGTATATCTGACTCTCTCAGAATGTGTAGGGATGGCCTCTTGAGTAAGTGGATGTAAATAACATTGGGCAGACGAATCAGAAATAAATGCAGCACCAGTTTTCTGAAATCTCATAAAGCGGCTGTCGGCCCTGAATCCGCATAGTGGGGAAGGGAGGTGCCTTAAAGCTTAGCAAAGCAATTTCACCATAAAATATAAAGCCTGGTTTTGTGGTGATATATTGGTGGCACAGCGTAATTTATAATTGGTAGCAGCTTAGAATAAATTTAATTAAATGTTAAACCAGAGACATACTTTCCTCTGCATGCCTTTCTGAACAAAGTTATGAAATTAGTTTGAAAAGAAAGGCTCCATTCTTTCATCCCGACTTGCGGTGGTGCATGTGTGCCCGGCTGCAGTGACTGCTTTGTTCTACAGCTCCCTTTTGGCGGAAGCGCTGCGAAACGCGCATTTTCACGATCACTGGTCATGGTCATAATTACTGATGAATTGCTACAAAACGTACAGAATTTGTCTGGGCTTCTTGTATTGATCCCTGGAAATGAGATAAAACGTTAATAACACTAAACAATCACCTCAGCTACTTTGGCCCCAGACGCTATATAGAGTTTTTACTGTTTTAGTGAGCTCGTTTGCAGGAAGCTGTACTTTCAGTACGCAGAGATGACGGCTCATAGCTTCACACATGGTTTCCCTTAAGGGTTAGTAAATGTTCTGGGGCAATTCTAGGATTTTTTATGGTGGGGGGCACAAGAGGGACCATTCTTATCATCAGCCAATGACACGCTTTGAATGGGCAAGTGACTAGGGAGGGGACACTTGGGGGCCAATCAGCTTTAAGCTAGGGCTAGTACCCCTGCCTCATAAATGTGTAGCCCATGCATAAACATGATCAGAAATGTTGGTAACACTTTACTTAAAGCTGTCATTTATAATGCATTATAGATACCTTGATAGTGCATTATAATGGTCAGTATAACAATTAATTGCATTATCGCATTACAGCATCTTCTATTGTCAGTCATAAGGCATTATAGTGTTGATTATAATACTTCATAAGCTGCAATAAAGCTCTCATCTATAATGCATTATAGATACCTTCACAATGCATCATGATGGTTGATATAAGCATTAATGATGCATTGTACTCCCTTATGAAGGTATCTATAGTGCATTGTTGATGAGAGCTTCATAATGCATTCATGATGCATAAAAAGCATGGCTATAATATAAGCTTTTATAAATATTTATATCCATTTTATAATGCTTTATGAATGCATTATAATGTCTTATGAATGTGCTCATAGATTCTTATAGGCATGGCAGAAGTCACACACATTCACAGAAAGTGTTACTTTTTATCTAAACACCTACATCTCTTAATGGCTATGTTTGACTCTCCTCGCTGCTACTTACATTATGTCGACTTCAACATCCCCTCCTCCTCCCCATCGCCGCCGGTTGGTCCCCTATTTATTACACTGGTTGTAGTTGCTGTGGGAGATTCTCTCAAGTTCGGTTTTGACATCAGCTGTTTTATGCGGATTAAAAATGTATACTTTTCTGTCTAGAGCAACCTTAACTGCAATACATGACAAAATCACAAAGAATTACCCTTGTTGATGCAACTAAATCTGTTTTACTCAACCAGTAGGCCTATCATTTTACCCTATGCTAATTACCTCCTTCGAGTGAATGAATTTTTAAATCTGCTTATAAGTTTTTATGCAAAGTTTGAATGGTAATTTGCATTACATTGTTCGATGGAAACTGTGCTAGAGTGGAGGCTGCACTGTTTGTTGACATGTGTTTTACATTACTTTTGGTTAAAGTGTGCATGATGAACAAAACTGAGGCAGTAATTTGTGTCTTACTACAGATTCTGTTTCAATGCAAACAAAGAATGGAAGATCTGGACTGGCTTGGCTACTGACTGTGGTACAGTTGCAACACCGGGAGTCTAACCTGTCATTCAGTTCAGCAGTGGGCAATAAAGAATGTGTAGGCTGATGACGGGCTGTTACTGAACGCCATGCCCTGCTCACTTTTGCTGGGGTCCGTCCAAAACTAAAACTTGAGGGAACACAAATAATATAGCATTGTGCTATTACTTATGTATTAATTAACCACAGACTAAGTCTTAGTTACATACTGATTTCATATTTGTTCATTATTAATGAACTGTGACATCTTTTATCCAAACCATTTACTATATTTACTCTAATTCTGTAAATCTTTGCGAATTACTGAAGGATGTGGAAGTAAATCTGTGTCTTCAGAATTTGCCGCTGAAATTCTAACACTGAATATTTATGCATTGGAAATATGCATAGGAAATTCGATGGTCCGAATTCACATGCAAAAATACGAGGTTAAAAAATACAAAGACAATATTTCAATGCTGAAAAATACAAAGACAACATTTCAATGCTGCTCAAATTCGACGGTCCAAATTCACCTGCAAAAAATACGATGTTAAAA
>JAODJW010000038.1:18424723-18439363 GCA_026777045.1 Hyperopisus bebe
AAGCGGGGTTACTGGCTTATCAGGGTAACTTGTCGGATTTAAGGTACCACAGTTTAAATGGACTTCATATTTGTTCATTTACATTTTGCCCAGACTACCTTAAATCTGACAAGTTACCCCGATAAGCCAGTAGCCCCGCTTCGTAGTACAGGCCCCTGTTGACAATTTAAATAGCACTCCTCCAGTATGTCTTGTCTTCTGTCTGGGTTTTCAAGCTTCCCAAAACATTATTGTGACGATCAAATCCACGCAATATCAAATCCTCTTTTATCTTCAACATCTCAGCATTATGGTCTTCTCCGGTTGTTCTCCATTATAAATCCACAGATCCAACTGCAGGAAATACAGGAGGGTATCTCCTGTAGAGAATATTTAAAGAATTCATTGTCTTATCATCAGTTCCCAGCAGGAAACTGTTTACTATCTGCACTGAAATGAATCTGCGCAACCAAGCGTAGGATACGAGATTTGCAGTTTGAGGAATAGGAATGTTTACAGTCTCCACTGTTGTCTATGTATAATGTAATGATCCCCGACAACAAAAAAGTGCATGACTATAAGGGGCCTTATCAAACCTTCAGCCAGAACAGGCCATTGGCCTATTGAGCATGTCCTGGACTAAATATTAAGCATTCTGTTAAACCCTACGGCTAAAGTTCTGCTGCCAGTGTCCGATGTCTATTAATTTTCTGTAATTTCCGTTCAATTCAATTTTATTTGTATAGTGCTTTTTCACATTTTATTGTCTCATTAAAGCACTTTACATTATCCCCACCCAAAGCCCCCAGTGAGCAAGCAGAGGTGATAGTGGCAAGGAAAAACTCCCTAGAAGAAAAAACCTTAGGGGGAACCAGACTCCAAGGGGGAACCCATCCTCCAGGGGCCGGCAGAGGAAGTCAGATGAACAAGATAGCAGTCACTTATCCGACACCAGGCTGAAGTAAGCCTGGAGCCTATTCCTGGAAGCACAGGCTAGGAGATTTGACAGGACTATCACTGTATGCATACCCATATTATGGCCAATCGAGAGACACCGGTTCACCTGCACTGCGTGTTTTTGGACATGGGATGACTATTCAAGGAAACCCTGTGTGAACAGGAACAGAGCCAAGAAGGAATCACGGCCAGAAAAACGCAGGCGTGAGGTCACTGTAATAGTAACAGAGCCACCTCATTGCACATTTCCTCATTGTTTAAATGGCTTTAAAATAACTTAATTCTCTTGGCCCTAGGACCCTGTTTATAGCAGTCGATTTATAGGTTAGCAAGGTTTCTCTGCACTTTCGATAGCTAGAGCTACTGAAGCTCTACACAATCACATTATTGCGCTTCTGAAAACCTCTCCTCACTCCTTTGCACCGCAGAACTGGTGTGGTGATGATCCGTCAGAACACAGAGGCAGCTGTCCTCGTACCGCCCGTAATCTCCGTCACGCTGCATGCTATCGTTGATAATCTTGGCATCTCTGGTACAACTTTTCAAAGGGAAATCTGACATCAATATTTTCATAAACAGATAATGCTGCTATTGTGATTGTCAATTAAAATAATTAGGCAAGAGCATGTCTAATCCTAAATGTCGTTCTGTGAAATTGTGACAGAATCGTGGCATGCCTTAGGGAACGACAGATCTTTTCACAGTAGTGCTGGATCGCATTTTCTACGGCTTTGTTTAAATGGCAAAGATGTGGCAGCTAAAAAGGTTACAAGACTCCACCCCCCACCGCAGCCACCCAATGTGACCTGAAGCCTTTCTGGCCAAAACTGGGTGAGACCAATCAACTATTGACAGCAGAACTCTTGGACAAATCTCCCTATCAGCAGCTGCCTAGCCTGTGTGACACACTGAAAACCCCTCCCTTTGAATTTAAAAACTTTGTTTTAAAATTTATTGGGTAACACTTTACAGTAAAAGTACCTTCATATTGCCTTTATAATGGATTTCTAGAACATTCATTGCATCTTCATAATGCATTCACAGAACATTCATAAGCAGCAAGTATACCTTAACATCCTGACATACCATAACAGCTTTAATATACATTAATAACAAACATTACAATTGTATAATCGTGTAATGTGTGTTGTTACTGTATATTAAATCCATAAAGCTATGTTACAGTAGGATGGTAAGAAATACATGAATATATGGACTTAAGAGTCTCAGTTCTGCTCTGCAAACTGTGCTGTTCCAGGATAAATCATGAAAAAATGGAAGCAAGATGTCTGTATTGAGCTTATGGCGGCATTATAAATGTATTATGGTGTAATGAATGTTCTATGAATGCATTATGAAGGTGCAATGAATGTTCTATGAATGCAAAATGAGTGCATTATGAAGGTATAGTGAATGTTCTATAATTGCATTATGAAGCTGCAGTTAATGTAACCTATTGTTTTAAAGAGTAAATCACTGATTATATTCTAGGCCTGTAGTTCTAGAGCTGCTCACTGCTGTGTGCACTGGGCCTTGCTTCAATTTACCTCTTAATTAGTGAGGTGTAATTGGGCTTTTAGGAAATTACTGTGTTGATATAACAATTGTTATTAGCAGTTACTGGTCCTTTATGATGATTATTATATGTAGGCTGGGGGGAGTGTGTCATGGCAATGGGTCACATTGAGTTAAATAATATATAACTTTATCAACAAAGTACAACACAAGGAACAGCAAGAACTGCCTGCATCAGTGTGGGCAGGTGTTCTGCATGCTAGTCGTTTATTCTTGGAGCAAAGACTACTGAGGACTGACTGGACTGGGATGCAGTTCGGCAGCTAAGCAATGAGTCAAAATTGGTGAAGCCAAATATGAAGTGATAGATCTAAAGGTCATGTGATACAGCCAATAGAAGCCAGAGAACCAATCAAACAAATCTAAATGATTGGACTATCTGAGGGTGGGTATAGCTGTGGAGGATGCCCACACATGCGGCAGGTAACTTGAAAAATGGATTCTGAGCTGTATGTGAGACGTTAAAATGATTTTGTGCAACTGGTTTGCCCATTGTTACTGGAATTAATTATCCAGTTTCTATATTGTTCACAATGTCAATTATTATGCAGCATAATTTACACTGTATACTTTCCACAGTACAGTAATTATTTCTGGTATGCTACTATTATACTAATAGAGTAAAATATATAATATATATTTCATTATCATTGCTAGCTATGCTTTTCACTTCCAAAAAGAAAAGAAAGAAAGAAAGAAAGAAAGAAAGAAAGAAAGAAAGGTTTCAAAGTTCAGTTAAAAAAAAATGTTTCCTGGGGACTGATGATAAAAAAACAGTTTTGCACAACACATGCAGGTGGAAAAAGGGTAATGTTTTTAGGTCCAGAATTATTATCATTTTTTTGTTACGTTAGAATGTTCCGGATTTGCAAAGGCCTCTATTGTGGAGTGGTACCACTTAAATGCTGCATTTGTAAGACATCCGTCACCCCTATGATGACGCAAGGCCACCGGTTTGAGGAGTGGATCTCATGTGAAGTAGAAGTGGTTCTTATTTATTATTTACATTGTTCAACAGATGGCCTCATCCTGGCCATTTTCCAAAGCATGTACCGCTGTTTCATCCATCAGGGTAGGAGGATATTTACAGATACAAATGCAAATAACTGTGCCCATCTCTGGGACTAAATTTGTCACCCTTGCCAACAGCAATATGGTTTCTTGACCACTTTCCTACTTTTCAATCTTTGAATGCAAGTATCAAATGACCAGGTACTAGATCTGATTGGCCATTCTTGGAATTTGAAAAGAAGTTATGTTAATGTAAAAAAAAACCTTGTAGTCTTCTTGATAGAAAGAAGATCGAAATGACTTATAAATTCAGTTACACGCTCCTGTACTTTTTCCCTTGTAGAGTTGGCTGGCTGCTTGCCACAGTGAAGCGAACGGATGGAAATGGTCTAACAGAAGTCTGCGTGTTTTTTCAACTACACCAGTTTTACAGTTACATCCTCTTCATTTGTGATTTATGTAATTCCACAGTAGGTAAAGGATATTTTCGCAGTCACCATATACTTTGTTCTAATTATTCATCACACTCGGTCAATATAATTTGATTATTCAGTGTAAAACCCTAATATAATAGGAAATAGTTGTTTTTCCTTTGTTTATTTTATATATGCACACACAGACACACACGCACAAACACACGATTCAAAGGAACACTGTGAGTTAACCATCTCGTTATCTCCATTGCTTTCCATGGACCTTCAGCCACTGCACTGGAGATACCAAGATGTTCATGGATTTTTAAATTTTAGAATTTTAAAATCTCCCAGCAGTGAAATATGTGCTACAGAATGTGGAGTATATATAATATGAAGTAGCTATGAAAATACATTTGCCGTCAGCAAATTCCAAATAACATTGCTCTGAAAACAAAGACAATTTAAAACTGAGTAAGGCAACTTCT
The DNA here is from genome assembly GCA_026777045.1 of Hyperopisus bebe. Lineage (NCBI taxonomy): Eukaryota > Metazoa > Chordata > Actinopteri > Osteoglossiformes > Mormyridae > Hyperopisus > Hyperopisus bebe. Next base: position 18,429,147 of record JAODJW010000038.1, read on the forward strand.
GCTTCAGTCTGGCCACCACGGAGTCATGCAGACTAAATAATTGTTCCTTTATCACTGTGCCATATTTGGATTAATTTTGATTGCTTAGTTATAAGCAAAAATGATACCCATTAAGTTAATTTATGTACAATTTTTAGAGGGATAAATTGATCTGTTTTCATTCAAAAACAAGAAAACTCAATAAAAATGTTGTTAAAACATTTCAATATCATCATCATAATGGATCAGTACTACCCCCCCCCCCCCAGACAAATCTTTTGTTCTATTTTCCATTGTTCCCTACAAGCAATTTCTACCAAATGCACTTCAAGTGGTGCATAATGAAATTCTTAATTGTAGTGAGGCAAAATGGACGTTTCCCAGTTCACTCACAGTTCAGGGTAAACATGCACACCATTCGCACAATCGTGCCATTTCACACTTGTGCCTTTAATGCAAACAAAAGTTCTTTCATCCCACCAACAACACAGACATCAAAGCTTATGATATATACTATACTCATCTTACATGCCTTTTCTCACTCGCTAAATGTTAACAGCATTAAACACAGATTCATAAGACTTCTAACATTTTCTTTGCTTTCAAGATGCGTCTCCATGATCCCTCCCTGCTGGGTAGCTACAGAGTAGTTTAAGGCTTATTTGAATACTAAGGGGCCATACAGTAAATACCCACTGATTGGTCTGGCTAAATCTTTCACTGCGCACTGTTGCATTTTAACATGATTAAATTAGAAGGATCTTCACTCCTCGCCTCTGTTGTGCTGGTTTCGTGTTGTGCATACAAGCGACAACGAACATAATAGGACAATTTCACAAACAATCTCATGGGACGTAAGTCTGAAGTTCAACCAGCTAAGAAAGTTTTCATATTCTAATAAGTTTGCAGCATTATAATACTGTGGCGCTGGGCAGACTGAGGCATCCCGAAGGCGGCGAATAAAGCCAAGGAGAGACAGATTGGCGTGAAGCTGCTCTTTACTTGGATCCTTAAAAGGACAGCTTTCATGCAAGAAGAACAGAGAGATGCAAACAGGGCAAGGAAACACGGGCAGGCTACAGAATAAATGGGAAGGCTCTCACGCGGCGGGATAAGACAATGGCTAAGACTCATGAGGATCGGGTAAGGACCGAGTACAAACACAGGTAAGGGTACATGCTACAATCAGGAATACAGCACAACACATATCTACACTAACAAATACAAATAGGGGCTATATACAAGACACGCATGGGGCTATATACACACATTCTCAGATCATGCTGGGATATGCAGATGCCACCAGCTCTAAGATATGAATTTATATAAGGATTTGATTGTGTTGCCCCTGACTAAGGAATTATTATCATATTTCTGGAGAAATAAATATGTATTAATGTAATAGATGTAGTTCAAAAGCGACGTTCATTGCAAAAATGGCAAACGCTGCAGGAGTTAACGACTTCTGAGTGTCTCTTGGGGACACCCACAGAGAGACAGAACATAGCTGGCAATGAACTAAGTGCCTGTTTTCATTTTTATTTATTTAGCGTTTGGAAATTCTTTACTTTTTTGAGAAAGTAGGGTCCTAGCAATTAAGGGTTAAGGGCCTTACTCAGGGGCCCAGTGGTGACATCATTCTGCAGACACTAACAGTCAGAGGTGACATCATTCTGCAGACACTAACAGTCAGAGACACAGCATCCTGACACGCTGAGCCACACGTGGACCCCACCAGTTTTTTTTTTTGCTGTCTGGCATGATTCAACTTACCTGGATTATTCTCCCAGGGGTCTGCTGCAGATTATCACTGTTTTGATGATCAAAGGAACCAGTTGGGTGGAATTAAGAGGCAGGAAAATTATCTTTCTCCATGTGCAATGAGAAGCAGGAGAATTACAAAATCAAATCTGACTTAAGATTCACACACACAATATAAAACGTGCCTACATTCTACACTAAAGATCTTGCATGCCTCATTCAAGCAAAGGCCACCCCCACCTCTGAAAATTCAACTCCCCCGACAGTTCAAAGACGTGCTTTTTCAGTAAATTGGCTTGTGTGACCTGTGACGGACTGGCATACCATGCGGGCTTCACCCTGGCTTGTGCCCCACACTGAGATAAGCTCCAGGCTCACCGTAGCTTGGCACTGTGTGGCATCAATCTCATCATGTCCATTAATCCACGTGAAGGCCGTTTGTCCATAAGGATGGTGCTGCTGTCATAAGCTCAATACAGATCTTTCTTCTCCTGGAACAGCGCAGGATGTTTGCAGAGCAGAATTAAGACTCTAAGCCTGTGTATTCATCTGACCTGGAACCCCATGAAATGAGTCATATTGTCCCAGTGCCATTCGTAGACATTAAATACAAAACAGCAATTTTAGAAAATTAGCACTCTCCAGTGTGGGTTTTCATAGCAGTTAGCTGTTAATAGGGATATTAAGGGCGGAGAAAAGTGAAAAAAATGTGTGGAGACAGAGGTTAACAGGTGAGGGAATCGCGGGATTGGGGCTGGCTGTGCCGTGTTGTGAACCTGGCCCCCATTCACCCACGCTGCCCCACGTCCCACCACCCCAGCACCCTTAAGCCGCCATTTCAACGATTAAAAAAATTGCTACTAATGCATTTTACGTTTATAGTATGACCTGTGACTACAACGGCATGAAATTGGCCAGCATGCCTTTTATGACATACTGAAAATGCATCTTAGAAACGAAGCAGTAAATATTGCATGCTTTCATACCACGTTTGATAGGAATATTAAATTGTACGATGTTTTTATCCCTGCTATGGGTTGGCACCCCATCCTGGGTTAATTGCCTGCTTTGCACCCATAGCTTCCGGAACAGGCTCTGGACCCCCGCAGCCCTGCATAAGACAAGCAGGTATGGACAATGGATGATTGGATGGATTACATTTTGAACATTGTGAAACAAATGAAAAATCCCCTTTCCGTTAAAATAATTAAATGATTAGTTACCATTTTTACTGTCCGTTAATGTATTTTAGAGATATCAGAGTCTCTAGTTTCAGTTCCTATTCATAAGGGATATGTCTAATGTGCATGTTCTCTGCCGTACCTGAGAAATGTCGATGACACAAGAAATCATTGATATGTGAGAACAGAACTTGTTAGCGGCTGAACAAATCAATGGGGAACACTAAGGGGCAGCTGAGGATGAAACAAATTGTGTTTTTTTAAGAGTCTCTATAGCAAAGCAGCGCTGGTAGCAGTGTATTAAGCATTATCTATTATAACGTTGTATCTACAAACCGGTTGCATGTGGGATTCGTTTGCCTCCTTGTTCATTTATTAAGTTCCCTGAAGTGTAGCCCCAGAGATGCAGTGGAGATTCATGCGTCTCTTCTGGGGAATTAAATATGAAAAGAGCATGCGAGAAGACTCCTACATGAAAGATGTAATTCTGAAATGGCGTCATCGTCTTCACCAGCGGCTCCGTTCGGTGTCACCGGCAGCCTGGGATCGCCTGGCTGCTGCGTTAAGGCCGAGGCGACGGCAGTCATTTATATCCATTAGCGAACACACAAATTGCGTCGGTTCCTGGAGTCTTGTCTAGCAGCTCTGGCGATTTGCATGCAGATTGGTTTGGACGCTGACATCACAAGCAGCAACTAAATCAAATCAAGACCTTTTCATGTTACATCGAAATTTACCCTAATTGCATGCTGTAATTATTGTCATATTTTCTCCTTAGATAGCTGGGAAAAAACGACTATTAAGAATATTTGTGGTGTACGGCCTAAGGGCAACTTCTGTACATCATTTCTTACAAATAAGCACAACGGCTTTTCAAATACTTTGTGCACATTGGAATAATGCTGATATTTATAGGCCTAACAGACAAATGTCAAGGCATATTGAATGCAATTTGTTAAATCTGATCACCAGAAAAATTGAGTTACACATTGCGTAACCAGGAGCGCGACACCTCTTCCTGTCCGCCACTCCCGCCGTCCAGCTACGTTTCTCAGAGCTGTGGCAAGTGCCGTGCATTCTAATTACATTCCAATTACATTCCATTTGATATTTTTTGTACGTTCAGACAAATGGGGACAAGGGGATTATCCTGGGATTTAATTGAAGAATATTTAGCGGTTGTGCTAATGGAAATTCAATGAAATATTATCATTTGTTGATCGAAAGAGCACATATTACACATAATAGCATAATGTAAAAAATAACAGTTCATGATATTTGCTACAGCTATATTAAGGGAGGGGTGGTAGTGCAGTGGTTAGTACTGATACCTCACGCCTTTAGGACCAGGGTTTGAGTCTCTGCCAAGGTTTCATGTGTGTGGAGTTTGTATGTTCCTCTTATGTCATTGTGGGGTTTCCTCCAGGTACTCTGGTCCCCCCGCAGTCCAAAAATGCACTGAGGTTAATTAGAGTCACCCAATTGTCTATAGGTGAGCTTGTGTGAATGTCTGGTGTGTGTGTGTGTGTGTGTGTGTGTACAGTCACCCCATTCTGGGTTGTCCCTTGCCTTGCACCAGTCACCTTTGCGATAGGATCGGTTGCCCTGAGTAGTACAAGCTGTTACAAAAATTTAAAAGACATCAGCTGTCTGGTGTAGGATTTTTCCTAAACTCCTGTGTGGTACACAAATCTCTTTTAAAGGTTTTAGTGACATACATAAATCTTCCTTTGCTTTCATGATGTGACTCCATGATCCCTCTCAGCGAATCCATCCATCTTCTAACTGCATATGGTAGTCAGGCTTATAGCTGGAGTCTATCCCAAATTCCAGGCAGTATAGGCTGGGGGGCCACACTGCATGGGGTGCCAGTCCATCACTCCAGGTTATGTAAGTAAAAAATATCCCAGAAGCAAAGTAGGGAACAACTCAAGACAAGGTCCACACTGCATTCAGCAACTCCAGTTAACATGGGCATGTTTTGGGACTGTCTATGTGCGTGTGTGTGTGTCTGTGTGTGTGTGTATGAGGGGGGACCAGAGACCCTACAGCAACATGGAAGAACTTGCCAACTCCATGCACAGATCCAGGCCATAAACTCAAACCCAAATTTTTGCGAGCAGTGACAGATCGTTTTCTAATCTACGTCCAGTAAAGCATTAAATGAAGGACATGCTCTGTTGTAATTCTTTTCTAAGCACAAATGTGCACATATATTTCTCCATTAATATATACTTACATACCTATACCCATCATTGCCTGACCAGCAAACCGATGCTGCATGCTGAAGGTATCTAGCCCTGCTTCCCTTGGCAAATTGAAAGCTGCTCTGTGAAAAACGCTTGTTATTCGGTCCTGAGTGGAGTTTCCACTGCCATTTTACAACTAGATTTCTGTTTCATTTCAGCAGGCTGACTGATTTGCTTCAGGCTGTTTATAGAACACGATAGGGCAATGCACTGTGTAGGCTACTTTAAAAAAAATATTTAATTGAGCGGAAACATATTGAACACAAAAAATAGATCAATGAAGTATATATTGGTCGCCCTGTTGGCATGCTCTGCTTCGTTTGGAATTCTGGGTCTGGAATAAACAGAACAGCAGCAGTTTGATCAGGATGATGAGCACTGGCTATGTGGAAGCGGAATGTTACATCTCTGGCGGGGAAGAAGCCGGAATTTGTTCTGGAGATGTCTAGATAGAAGTCCCTGTGGTAAAAGATCTCAGGAGGTTGTGGTGATACTTATAAATCTCAGATTGGGGGCTGTGCAGATGGAGTTTTTCCCAGTGGACAATGAGGTTGGCTCTATGTGACTGTTATCTGCAGAAAGGAATGCTCTGACTGCTGTTTGTGTGTATGCACCAAGCAGGGACGTGCTGCAGGAATGTTGTTCACTGGGCTTAATATGGCGAAATGATATCAATAAAAAGCCTGCCTTATAAAGTATGCAATGAACAAGGTCATGCTGGTGAGTCATCATTTAGAATGTGGAATTTTCCATACGTATATGAATCAGTACATAGATAATGGGGTGGAGCCAGTGCATGATGGGGTGGAGCCAGTGCATGGCATGTCGGGGTGAAGCCAGTGCATGATGGGGTGGAGCCAGTGCATGTCGGGGTGGAGCCAGTGTATGTCGGGGTGGAGCCAGTGTATGTTGGGGTGGAGCCAGTGTATGTCGGGGTGGAGCCAGTGTATGTCGGGGTGGAGCCAGTGCATGTCGGGGTGGAGCCAGTGCATGATGGGGTGGAGCCAGTGCACGCACACACACACACACACACACACACACACACACACACACACACTATGGGCAGTTGAGAAATATCTATACTTCTATCTGTGTGTCTTTGGACCGTAGGAGGAAATCTGAACTCCACACACAGAGTCGGGATGGATTTCCTACACCTAGCCCTGGTGATGTGAGGTAACAGTGCAACCCACTGTGCCACCCTTTGGAAAATATTTTTTGATGTTAAAAATATGGCATAGGATCCTGTGGACTGTGTGGCCTAATGGATAAGGTGTCTGACCTTGGATCAGAAAATTGAGGGTTCAAGTCCCTTAATGGTTGCTTGCCTTTGAAGGGCTGTGTGTGACTGCTCTGCTTAGGCCAGTGATCAGAAGGTCACCACATTGAATCCTGTCCTTGTCAAAATAGCTGTTAGGTCCTTAAGTAAGGCATATGGGAATCATGCTTACAGAAAAAATGTTCTGAGGGAAGAAGGAAAAATTATTGGCTCAGAGAGATAACCAGTCTGATTGTAGAGGAGGTGGGTTCAAGCAACTAAAGGAGGCGGGACCAAGACATCTGATTGGTTGGTTCCACTGCCTCTTATTGATTGCCCCACCTTCTCTACAATCTGATTGATTATCTCTCTGAATCAAATCTTTTTCTGTAAGCAAAACTCCCATGGGCTTAAACTAGGCCACTAACTAAGCTTACAACAACTGTGTGTGTTTGTTTCAAAGGAGGGCATGATGGGATATGTGAAAAGAAGTGTTCCAATGTACCTGAGACAAATGGAAAATAAAACGTTATTTCACTTTAGACATTATCTATATTAGACTATGATAACAAATGGTGATGCTATAGATGCTTGATTGTCTTGACTGGTAATTTCTTCCTGAAGGGATACAGGCAATCCCATGTCAATATTCACAATAGTGTGGAGGGACTCAGTGTTGGCAATGTGCAAAGTGATTCATCTGATGCTTCATCTTGCTGCACTGCAGAAGTCATGATAAAATAATGTCTACAAATAATGCATCTGGAACAGTGGCTGACATGACAGCCAGCCATAGTCTCGCTCATTTGGGCTGATTAACTGCTAACCGTCACAGCAGCCTGGTAATCCTTTTCAGCTGCGAAAAAATAAACTGAAAATGAAAGTATAAAATAAAAGGCTAAATGTTTCACGAATCGAAAGGTTGGATCCCATACCGCTGTTAAGCAGCACTCCTTAACAAATCAGACATGCATAGCCTAAACTAATCATTATATGGATTACTGCTGATCTCAATCCTCTTCCCCAAAGTGAGTCTTATTTTGGCTCTAAAAAATCAACCCAAAATTGCTTTTGCTTTGCTCCGCAGAATTTGGTTTATCTTCAGGCAGATTCTGCTTGTTGTGGTTGAGGTTTCTCCAAAGCATCAGTGCCTGCAATCTGCTATTTGAGAGATTTCCATAGACTTTTCTTTTAGCTCAGCTGTAAAGCTACTGATTCTAAAGCTTACGAGTTTAAAAAGTTTAAGGCAATGTACGAGGACATACAGAATTCCCTTAATTTACTTTACTAATCCCTTACTGTAAAACTTAATGTAATTTGAAAACGTGTCTTCATTACTTTAAATAGACCCCCATTACCCTGCGTAGGACAAGCGGGTATAGAATGAATGTCACATACATACTGTACAGCATTCTTGTCAGGGCTACAAGGTACCACTGCCACTCTTCAGAAAGACATTCAGGGGTCTCTTATGACCCCAGAGACAGCACAGTGTCCCCATTACTGCACTGGGAACCAGCAGACGGCCTAACCAGTTGGTCACACCAACAACCCTTCCAGCGGCAACCCAGCCTTCTTAGTTGGTCTCCCATACAAGAACCAACGAGGAACAAACCTGCTTACCTTTAGGTGGATGGTTTGGTATGAACTGGAAGCAGCATGCAACTGACAAACAGAGATATGGATTATTATTATTATTATCATTATTAATAATAATAATAATAATAATAATAATAATAATAATAATAATAATAATAATAATAATAATACATTTACACCTATGGACAATTTGGTAACTCCAATTCAGTTCAGCATGTTTGGGCTGTGGGGGGAAGCTGGAGAACCTTTAGGAAACCTAACAATGACACGGGGAGAACATGCAAACTCCACACATATGGAGCCAGGGCACAGAGTCAAACCCTGATCTCAGAAGTGTGAGGCAACAGGACTAACTTACTATTACTGCATATAACATTTCTCTGAAATCATAACACAGAAAAATCTTTACTTTACTACCTTTCTTAAAAACATATTCCATCCCTGAAAAAAACATTATGCTGTGGAAATCAGTACTGAATTATGGCATGAACTGGTATTAAAACTCATTTATAAATCATGTGTAATCAACAAGCCGTGTAGTATAACATAATGAAATAAGAAATTAAGTTGTGTTTTTGTAAGCTTTTTAATTAGCCGAAGCGCTGCTGCATACAATAAGGACTTTGCTTAAGGGGATAAAGATCTATTACTGCCTGATTCAGTCGTGGCAGTAGAGAAATTACATAAGAAACTTTACCAGTGGGCAAAAATTCCAGTCAATCATGTAGTGTAAACACAAATTTAAATGGCAAACTAGGAAGTATTATGTGGAAAACAGACCTTGTGACCTTTGTATGTATTATAATTATCATTTGGTGTTTTCTAGTGTAATGAAATGCATTGAAATAGACAAATGCATTGATAATACAATGGAGAAGTAATGCAAGGTCACAGTTAAGGTCTGTATCCAATAAATAGCAGGTAGTTTCAAGGAGAAATGCTTTATCTTTCTGTAGAAAAATGGGTTCAGTCTAGATAGACAAGCCTGATCTGTAAATATTTTACCAGTTTAATGCTTAACAAGTAAAACATGGCAGCGTAAGGAGAAATTGCCATTTTGTATCTAGTGTACAGATTATGCATATTTTCAGCAAATTGTTAAATGTCACATTGCACCACTTCGTACCCTTTTTGTAAAATGTAGTGTGTCGTTTAACACCATTTATGAGAGTAGCGGGCTGATTACATTTACGTTGCAGTTGGATTAGAATTTTGTCATAAAGGCACTTCAGAGTGATCACTGAGGATTTTATTTTCACATGGTTGGAAATTCACACTGTTCCGCTGCAGGAGAATTTGAAGCACAATCAGTCTTGGCATAAAATCAGAGAACGTATGAACAATACGCAGGGAAAATCTGTGTGTCTTTATTTCATACTCTGTATGTGAGCAGTCAGAATGATGGGGTCACAGTCCAGACACCCTTATAGCTCTGTTTACACTTGGTTTTAAAATGCGTCTTGGCTGATCGGATCACCAGTAGACAGCCGAGACACATTGCTGTTTACCTCTGTGTCTGTCATGCATCTCCAAGGTGTCCAGCCTTTGTGTTCAGATTTTGTTACTGTCCCACACACAGTTACTGTGACCTCCTTGTTGTGGACACCTCAGGATGCGTTAGCATTTATACTACAAATATGCGGTCAAATGCGTCCCAGACCACATCGGCAAGTAGTTTGAGTGATCAGATCACAATGCACCCTGATGGTCGTTTAATCATGTTTTTTAGCGCTGTCCACTAATGCTCCACACTTGGCTTATTCAAAGAAGGGAGACACTGGCAGAGGAAGTGACCAGGGTACGAGGGGTCAGATGGGTGCCTGATGGCGAGGACAGTAAAACTTAACCACCAGGTTGTACTTTGAATTTATTTAGTGGATGATTTTGTTCAAAGTTACATACCACTGAGAAAGCAGGTTCAGGCAGTACATGGAACAACAGGGGTTAGGGGCCTTCCTCAAGCGTGAAACCACACATCTGACCACGAACCTGAACTAGAGAACTTTGACTTGATTACAGGTACAGAGTTTTAAACTGCTGAGTCACACACCACCCCTTCCAGCTAAACATGAAAACTTTGGGGGGAGCAGGCCACCACTGACACGGGTACAGTTTTGCACATATGCTAATGCATACATTTGAATACATATACCTTGTATTCATACCTATTCATGCACATTATTTTTTATT
>JAODJW010000038.1:18439463-18459975 GCA_026777045.1 Hyperopisus bebe
ATTTCACTCATATGTACTGTACCAATGTACCAGTAACATGATGTGACAATAAAGTGATTTGATTTGATTTGATTTGAGTTGGCGCCCCCTTTGGACGAGCTGCTATTACTGCTGCGTGGTTTGGTAAGTCTGCACTGGGGGGATTTACTTGAACGTTCATGTGAGTTATGTCCTGGGAATGGATGGCGCCCACAGAATGCAGAGGAGAGCTGGAGAAATGAATAAGAGCTGGAGCCTATCAGCAAGTACATCAAGTGTTTACTTATACATCTAGGCTACCGGTTCTCTCATTGTCATTCCACGTAAGCCGAAGCTTCTCCTCTACTGGTTTCTCACTGAGGTTAAGCCCTGCAGAAAATCCACATTCATCACTTACACTTAAACATTAATCTTCTATAACTCATAAAGGCCATTTCAGGCAACAGTGTGGAATGTGCACAAGCCATTTTTTCTCATCGTTATCACCTATTTTATTTTTTGTTACATTTTCCCTTTTTTCACTTGTTATAAAACTAAGAAAAGGAGGATGATGCAACTGGCTGCATGTCCAGGATACAGGAGAGGAGTTTCTAAAGGTTCTAAACGTAGCTAAAAAAAATGTTTTGAAGCACTATGCAGTGTGAATTATTTATGTTGGTAGTAATATCGTTGATTTTTCGGTGTGTTCAAGAAATGGGCATGCTGCCACGGTTTAATGTAGCGGTTAAGGCATTTGGTTTGCCTGATTCATGGCGTCTTATCTGGATAAACAGGACGGCATTTTCATTGCTCCGGGAGCTGCAGCACATCTCCCTTTGAAAAGCCCGAGCGAGTCTGATAGGCGTGTGCTGCCGACTATCTGCTTACTGTCACTCTGCAGGCTATACCAAATAATACTGTACATTTTGAAGATGGTGTGAAATGCAACTTGTCTGCACAAGACCCTGTAGGTGCTTAGTAGACATCACTGTAGAGTGCTGTGTGGCAGAGGAACCCAACCACCCACCTACATGAAGCCAACAAGGACTAACGTTGGCCAACGTCACCTTCTCTGCAGCTTCTCACCACAGATTCACCACTACAGTATTCAAAGCTGTATCCTTCCTGTTAGAATATGTCTCAGATTGACTCATATCCTATTAAGAAGACCTAACCCAGGGCTCAATTCCAATCCAGGCCTTGTTTTCAGTTAGTTTAATAATTACTGATTCTGATTGGACAGAGGCTTCAATACTGGCTCGCAGGTAAAGGAAGGCTGGAAAATCAACAGTGCTCGGACCTTGCGGACTGCGATTTGAATATCCCTGACCTAACCGTTCTTCAAGTAATGCAAATATTGTGCAGTTATGTTCATATGACAAGCCTTATTATTCAATTCCAGTTTTTTGCTCAGATCGGATTTGCCTATCTTGACAGCAGCAGATTTTTCATTTGGCTGACAATATATGCCGGACTGACAGCAATGATGGCATAGCTGTACGAGAATTTTATCTGAATGAGACGGCGACAACCAGCAATCTTTGCAACACAAAGCAGTCGCAGTCATGCCTAGGAAACTGTGATTTTCACTTAGCAACCATCTCACTTACTGACCTGGACACTGGACAGAACTCAGACACTAAATAAGGAGAAGGTATAAACCCAAAACAATGCATTAGCTAATAATTACAACACTTAAAGTGAGCTGGTTATTACACATTTATTGTGCATACTGAAAATTTTGATTTGCTCCATACAGATGCAGAGTTGTATTTCCGACTTCCTATTTTGATGCATTTTTCCTTATTATGAAAACATAAAAATGTGCAAAGAGTAAATCTTTGTAAGCAAGCTTGGGTGACCTATCTGTCTGTATATGAAGTGTGAAAAGGAGCCTCAGAAGACCCCGGAATGCCATTCATTTCGGTTTGCTGTCCCCAGAGAAGTGTACCCACATGACAAGACCACTGGTTGACAAGAAGGGCCTAAGAACCCCAGACGCCAAGATAGATGTGCAGCTGACTTTAGGTGAAAGTCACCAGTCTGCCTGCGTCATGTGACTATCACTATCTGACAACGTGAGAAGCTCCTGATCCACCGCTGTACTTTTCCATTGTCATCCTAAAGTGTTCCGTTCATGCATACATGGAAATTACATTTAGATGGAATGTGCCGGTGTAAGTGACCGGGGTGCGAGGGGTCAGACAATATTTTCTTAGCCTTGTTCCCCATCCTTGATGAGTACAGGTCTTCAAGCAGGCTGGAGCTGACAGCCAACGATCTTCTCTGCACATCACACAATTTGCTGAAGTCTCTGCTTAGAGTGCAATGATGCAGAGTCAAACTGGACAGAGATGGAGGATGCAACAACTGATTCCATATAGAACTGAGCCTTAAGCATCTCTGGTGGCTTGAATTCCTTCAACTGACACAAGAAGTACCTTCTTTGGACCTTTTAAATTACGTAAGTGATGCTATAAATATGAAGGTCTCGGTATTGTAATGATACAACCCATTTGCTGACCCTGGGCAGAGTTTATCTGAGTGATAAGTTCTGATCTAGGACAGTTAAATCACGCAGAGAGCTGAAGGGCGGCCAATGGGCCAACAGGACCTCCTGTGTTGGCACTAATGTATTGTCCATCACAGAGCAAGCACTCAGTGAGGGATTTTGCAGATAGACCTCCCAGCCCAGTGGGTGAGTTAAGAATAGATCAGATTAAACAGGAGGGGCCCAATTCATCGGCAGTGACTGCAGTTGACTTATGATAAATAAATGAGGGTCAAGGGGATGTGGGGTGAGGGGGGCAGATGCAGATTTAGCCCTTTTGTGATGAATGTCTGTCTACTGTCTAATTTCCTTACTATTATAAGGAAAAAGTGACTATAGGGGGGCTCTGGGGCCCCCTCCCCCCAATAAATCAAGGTTCAAGGTTACTTTATTGTTATCAACATCTGTGTACACGGACATAGTGACGTGATACGACGTTTCTACTGTATGGACGTCGATGCAATACACATCAACATATAACTAAATATAATGTGCAACAAAGGCAAAAACAACACTAAACAGTGCAACAATATAACAATATAGAGCCAGGGGGCATTGTGGTACTTTCTGCACACATACTGCATTTAAATATAACCAGCATAACGTAAATGTCAGAGAAGCACCTAGCAGTATGCTAACTGTGAACTGATTAGTTTACATGGTGTGTTCTTATTCATTTTCAGTAAAATCACATCCCCCTATTAAAGGCTTACCCCCCCCCACCCCTTTCACAAGTCTCAAGTGAGGCTCCAGGTATCCATCAAGTCTAATAATAAAAAATGGCGTATAATAAACACATATACTGCTCCAGAGTGGGGATGCTGGGGAGGCGACTTGTAAGGGACTGTGAAATTACGGGGTGTAAACTCCCCCCGGGTGTCTCTGATGTATTTTCAATGAGGCCAAACCCTAACCATTGTGCATGTGAGAACAGTGGTGTTACTGGTGGCCTACTGGAGGTGACAGTTTTAGCGACAGGAGAACAGCAGAGACACAAAAAGACAAGTGCTCAAGGTGAAAATATTAATGAGCGATTAGAAATGACGGAAGAGCCAATAAACAGGGCTGTTTTTTTTTTTTTTGCATGTTCATGATTCATGTTCAGCTAGCAGTTTCGCGGTGGTTCCCTTCATCCCGCTCCCATTTGCATGCTGTGAAGTCCCATTAAAAGGAAGCACTCTTGGGCCCAGGTGCAAGCAGAGTAACAGCGTGTGGCATTTTAAGTATTAGAATAGACTGTTCCTGACCAGAACACCAGGCTGCCAATCACACAAACAGATGGCTCACATCCATTCACATTCAAGAATATTAGTCTTGAATAACAGCCTTTTTCGTTTGTTTGTTTGCTTGTTTGTTTGTTTGCTTCTTTGGTTTTTTTTGTTTGTTTTACAGTACCAAGCAAAGAACATTTTACCCTCATTGTTTAGCTCCTAATTCCATGACACAAACTATTTTTTTGCCCCCACATATTAAAAGTCCTTTGTGGTTCATCGTTACATTTTGACATTTACTTATTCAGTAGGCAGATGCTTTTATCCAAAGTGACGTACATTTGAAAGTGAAATCAGTCAGTCCCATTAGCAATTTAGGTTACTGGCCTGATGCTGAATCTCTGGGTTATATAGCAGTGACTGCCTGATCAGGCGCAGAACAATAACCCATTGAGCCAAACACCTCCCCCTGCCAGACGTGCCTGCATGTCCATGTCCTTAAACATGCTGATACTCACCATGGAAAGAAATAACTCAAAGAAAAAGGCTTACATGGTTAAACAACAGTCTGAAAGCTTCCATAATAACAGATAAAGGTCGGGACTTTCATCTCTGTCCATCTCCAAAGAGATAGGGATTTGTTTATTGATATTGAAGGACATCTCCCAGCACATTGTGACTGACAGGTTAATGTTCGTCCATTTTTCCCCATGTTGAACAGTTGCAGGTGTTACGCGGCAAATGGGCACAGAGCGGGGACAGAGGAGCGGGAGTCCAGGGAGGTGGGGAAATGAGGGATTTATTGGGGAAACAAGGGTTTTATTGGGGAAACAGCAAGGCACATGGGGCAAAACAGGTAAAAACATCAATGACAGAACTGGGGGAAGACAAACAGGGAAGCACTTAAATACACCAGACTACACTGAACAAGACTAGACACAGCTGGTAACATGGGGATTCCACATGAGGTAGCCAGGGGGGTGTGGCACACGGGAAGATCAGACGAGCGGGGCATGACAGCAGGTGTCTGGCAGAGGTACAAATATCATGGTTTTCCAGTGTAAATATTACTCTTTGACTTTTCGAAATTTATATTACAAACAGGATTTGCTGATCACACGGCCTCATCGCAAAAAAAATCTAAAAAAAATCGGTTTAATTTCCCCTCTCGATGATTAGTGTGGCATCGGCTGACCTGACTCGCTTCAATCAGAAGCCAGATGATGCTGATCTACAGGAGCCATTTATGGCTTTTGTCACGTTTGTATCGTGTATGCTAAAGCACCTCTTACCATTACATTGAGAGCACTACAGCGAAAAGGGCATTGATAAAGAGAACATTTTGGACATACAAAGCACAAATTTACCCTTGCTGAAATAAAGAAGTGCCTATCGAATATTATCTCAAGAGGAAATCAAAACAAAGGCGTATATAACCTTGAGTTTTCTCTATATATATTAATCACCACACCCACGCTCATTCTGTACCAGCACTGCAGGTTTAGCCAAGAGCATAAGAAAGTCAAAGTTTCTGACAGCATCAGGGTTAGTCGAACTTTTGCCCTATGCTGCCTGAGATATACTCCAGGCTCTTCTCGACCCTCTCTAGCATAAAAAGTGGATATAGATATAGTTTACACATATATATTTTGCCACATATTATTTATATGTCCAACAGACTGTATATGAAGGCCAAGTATGTTGTCAAAGGTGGAGCAGTTCACGCTTAAGGTGACAGCGGTGTGTTTTCTCGTAGCTCATATGTGACTGCAGATGAACAGCTGGAAGCAGGCCGAGTTGCCATTTCATACATTATTCAGCAGCTGTTGACTGCAAAAAAAAAAAATGATGGTCTAGTGTCTCTAGGTGGCAGTATGTTGGCCATCAGTTTTCAACTGTGCCTACAAGCTTGTCATTGTGTAAACAGGGGTGCAGAGAAAGCCCATGGATAAATAACATGCAGGCAATGAATATGTGGAACCAGGGACTGAACCATGGCCATTTGCTTAACTGACTCTGGCAAAGCATAAAATGCATCTGTCACACTTTTCTCAATTTTTTAGTTGAAATTTACTTCTATCGCTGGAAGGAAGGATCCTGTGTGGTGCAATGATTTTTAATTGTTATTGTGTACCAAGCTGCTTATGAGCATCAGAGGCTGCTTGGTTCACGACCCGCCGCTGTTGAGGCAGGCTTTTGGCTCATGCTCCCTGTTACTCATCAGCGCTTCTCTGTTCATAAACTGCATAGCACATTGTCTACCTAATGAGATCATTTAAACCAGGAATGTGGAATGAGAGTAAAACTTTGTCAAAGTTCAGACTGTGGGTTTATGATGTTTCTGGATGTTGTCACTGTTTTTCTCTATTCTTATTGGATGGAGATCATCTCTCACCTCCCTCCCCCAAGTCACATGTTGAAAATGTCACTGTTTCTCTCCATTCTCATTGGATGGAGATCATCTCTTTCCTTCTCCCCAGTCACATGTTGACATTGTCATTGTTACTCCTCATTCTTATTGGATGGAGGGCATGTCTCACCTCCCTCCCCTGGGTCACCTGTTGACTCTAGGGAGCATAAGGGATGGGATATTCCGGTTGCTCAGTCAAATCTGCACCGGATAGCGGGTGATTTCAAATCAAGGCGCAGCCAATCCAATGTGTTTCCAAGCAGCTCTACCTTTTCAGGAGCCCTAGGTAAAGCTTTACTTGAGAGGACCCCCCCCACCAAGAAAACTGATGATCATTTCACTTCCTCCACAGTGCAGGTAATTGGGAGGCCCTTGACAGCTGCCTATTCTGCTTATAGCTATAGCCAGCCCTGTTTCTACACCAGCACAGTGCTGTCCAACAAAGAAAGAAAAGTAACCTTGAATTCAATTTCACACAAGTTGTGATTACAATAATATGACAAAGGAGGTACAATCCACGAAGCGGTACTCAACGAACAAAATGGAACACAAAGGAACCACAAGGGGTCAAAACAAGTAGGTAAGTACAAGAACTAAACTACAGTATATAAGTAAACTAACACTAAAACTACAACGAAGAGGACACGGGCAATAAGACATGTGGGGAACCAAGCAAAGAGCAGCACACTAAAAACATACTGTAGAGAAAATATCAAGCAAGGGCAGGCACTTATATACACATGGATAAGAAGGACTAACAAGGAGCAGATGTGGGCTGTTACAAAGAAGAGGCTAGGGGCAACGAGGAGCAGGTGAGATCAATTAACAGCTACAGAAGGTTCAAAGACCAAGGGAAACCAAAACAAGGAACTGTAACTGAAATACATCATACACAAAGAAAACCAGAAAACAAAATATAATATAAATGTTAAACTAATTGATTGAGGCTGGTTTGTGGGCCCCCTCGAACCCACAGCAAAAGGGGAGTTGGGACGATGGCCGACAACTTAACCCATTAAACCATGCGGACAGGGAAACATTAGAAGTTAAGGACTTCTTGTCATGACAGCACAAATGGGTACATATTTTATGTGTATTTGTGCTGTTACAATACAAAATTATCTTTTATTAAAATTAACTTTTATACGGTTGTACTTCCTTTGTGGTATATCCTCCTGAGACCCAAGGAAAAAAGTTTCCTTCAACTTTTGGTTATTTGTGATTTTCTATGTCTTTGGAGGAAGTAAGACATCTTACAATTTAGATTTTTTCAAACGCATTTTTATTTTCAATTTCACAGCGTGTCCTCTTTAGTGTACAACAGGAATAAATATGTTTCCTTACATCAGTGAAAAGATAGATGCAAAAACAATGGACATAAATGAATGGGTGGGGTCTCAGGAGGATAAAGGTTAAAAAGCATGGTAAATCACAAAAAAAAATTGTACGCATTTGCACTGGTATGTCAAGAAATTGCTGTGGATATGGCTTTATATGGCATCCTTACATACATATATTTAGGCAGCTTTAGCGTGGTGTGTTGATCAGCTCTGTTGTCTCATAACTTACAGGTCGTGGGTCTGAATCCAGTCCCTTACATTCCAAAGCCATGTATGAACTGGTGTGTCTAAATTGCCCACAGTATCACAGATGTGCACAGGAGGGGTTGGGGGTGCCTGAGCACCTGACCCTTTTACATGGATGATTGAAAGTGCCCCCCCGGTTGGCACCTGCCCCTCAAGATGTCTCTGCACAGCCCTGCATAGTACAGCAGGCATCACACCTTCTCAATAAGCAGAACCACCACCAGTCACCAGTGATCAACCTCACCTGTCCTGGTCCTTGACTACATGCACCTGTTCCTCTTTACCAACAATTACTTAAGCACTCTAGATTATAGTGTCTGTGCATGTTCCCTCTCGTTCTTCAGGTGCACGTCATGCTTTAGTTTCATGGTTTGAATTCCTCCATTTCTTGATCTTTTGCTTGATTCTTGGTTTCTGACTGGATTGTCCCTATATGCTCAGCTTTTGGAAATAGACACTTGTTTTAAGGAACATCCTATCTCCATGACAGTGGGAAAATAAGAGCATGTGTTTGCCCGTTGATAGATTAGCATCCTGTCCAGGGTGTAACCCTGCTCTGTATCCTATAGTCTCAAAGGTAGGATCCAGCCTCACCACCCTATACTGGAAAACAGTAGATGGATGGATAATTGCTCTTGCAACCATTAGTGCACATAGTTTCTATGCTGAAGTTGTGAGTTTTTTTTTCTATGAAGGTATGACTACTCCAGAGCTGAAGGAAAATATACTCCCTCCATATAGTCCTTTCTTTTTAAAGTCACCGTGACAAGTTGCTTTCCACTTATTTCCTACATGAGAAAAGAACAGCCTCTGCACGCTTCAGAACTAACAGGAATGATGGCTCTTAATGTTCCAACCGATATCATTGGAGTGTACTGTAAATTTCCATTGGACTTTCCTGACCTACTGCACTTCTCTTACCACGTCCAGGCAATGGTAAAAATGCATAATTTTATGAACTGGCTGTGTGCCTAATTGGTAGCTAACAAATTTTGTGGATTTGGTTCAAATCTGTTATTTTAGTAAGTGGCTAAATGCCTCCTGTTTACCAGATTATGGCTAAAATTCATTAAACATTGACTGCATTCAATGTCCATTATTGCTTCGTGAGGACTTTCAGATTATCAACATAAAATTAGCTGAAAATTTTCAGACTTGAGGAATTTTTAAAGGATTTCCTGCCTCTTCAATAATTATAGTCCATTCCATGCAGAAACATCATCCCTTTTCAGAAATTACAGCTGAAACATAATATTAAAAAACGGACTCTTCCAAGTGCTCTACGGCTTAATGTGGTGGTTTATCAGGACTTCCCAACTGCTTAAATCTCTACCTGATGGGAAACCCCCCTACCCCTGGCTGTTTCCAGAGAGTTTCTCTTCATCAACACGTCACAGTCTGACGAATGGGTGAGAACATATTAACTCTGCTGTTACCACACAAAGGCATCTGAACAGCCAAGGCTTCCTTTCATATAGTCGTTGGTTATGGATAAAAGGTTAAATCTAATGGCGTAATAACACCATCATTAAAACAATGAAAACATAAATGTACAAGGAAGGCTTAGTGGCTTTCGTGGTGAATATTTCCAGCCAGTTGCATTCATGAGCTATGTATTACAGTATCTCTGTCTTGGTCACCTTTGGCCATCCATCCCCCACCCCCACCCTCCCATAGACTCGCTGGCCGCCTCTGAAATCTCCAAGGTGTGACAAATAGGCGCTGAATGATTGGATTGTCCGTCAGGTGGTATGAGGGGGTGTGTGTTCTGGCTGCTGCCGGTGCGTGGGGTTCCTCACACGGAATCCCTAACATTCCTGTCATCCCGCTCCAGCTGGAGGCAAAGTGAGCCTTCAATGGGGCTCATGCTTTACTGCCTGGCTCTGCCACCAGCCCAACAGGACAGCAAGAAACAAAAAACAAAAAAACGTCTCTCGCTGCCTTCCCAATCGACCCAGTTCGCTTTGTTTGACTCGATTCATTTAGCTGTGTGAGTAGAATAAAATCGTCAAGGTCTTTTACACCAAGGTGGCACACATACATCTGCAAGCAAAGTGTAGCAACAGCGGCAGAGCGCAGGAAATGCAGAAATCCAGGTTGCAGTGGTGCCTCACCAGCCTGACTCTTTGCTTGGTGGCTTTCTTAGAGTGTAATAGGGGGCCTGTGGTTCAGAGATTAGAGGTGAGGACGTACTTAATATTCATCAGATGGTTTTGTGCAGAGATGCAGGTGGGATGAGACCCAGCTCGCCACATCACAGAACCTATGGGCTGCTGGTCCCAACGGCCGGCTTGTTTCCTGCTGAAGTCCTAGAGTACAGAACGCGAGGAGAAGGCAGTGAAGTGTCCTAAAGCCGCTTCCCACGCAAGGCAACTATAATGAAAAAGGTTCGACTTTGCGTCTTCTTTAAGGACCGTTTCGAAATCGTCTAATTAAATGGGTAAAAATGCTTCACATGAATACACAATAAAGTAAACGGGTTCATTAAGCGTTCGAGATATGCAAGCTCTTTGTGCACGGTGAATGGCTCGAATCGGGCCCTGTTTGCATATTGTTATTTATTTATTTATGCAAAATTAATGCGTAATTAAACCAAATGCTATACAGTATGGTAATCAACTGAACACAAATTACAGCATTATCACAAAGGACATAAATGCTAATTTGTACAGCTAAGGTTGGATTCTGGTAATGAAAGCCATCCTTAGAGAATCCACATTCAGTATTTAATTTTTTGATTTGCAGATGTATGAAATCTGATTCATCGTGTATAATCAACAAAAACCTCGTTCCCACATTCTTGTGTTCTATGTTATTTTTGCATACTTTATTAATGCATTTCTCTTTTCATATTATTGAAAATAAACTGAAAATAAATAATGTTTATTTTTTTCTTTCCAAAGAGTATAAAAAATTCAGAAGACTAGTTCTATAACAGCTTATTAATAAGCTCCTTTGGCTAATGTTGACTCCACTGAGACAAAATGTAACTTAATGTTTGCTGGTTAATTCAAGGGTAAGGATTAGGAAAGCCATTCCAGATGGGAAATGGGAAAGTGAAAACTGCCCTCGACAAATAAATATGAAGTTTCATTTCAGTAACAACCACTTCCAATTACAAAACCTTAGAAGGTACCCCAGAAACAGTAGATCTGAAGGTAATACAAATTGGCAATCAGACAACTTCAACAGGAGAACAAGATGGCTACTTAAAGAACATTCACCCTAAAGGAGAAACATGAAGATGAAACAAACAGAACTGGCTTGCAGAAGGCAAGGGAACAAAGAGACAAATTTGCTTAGAAAGTTTGGTTTTGGGCCTGCAAGCTTCCCAATATCATGTCCATTGTTGTGATGATTCCATCCAACTTTTTGCCAGTCATCTTCTGCCTCCTGTATATTCAGGCATGACGGGCTTCTCCACTGAACTGCATCTTCTCATAATTTGCCCTTACGATCGCATCCCGTCCTGGTATCTCCTGCCTCATATGCTGTGCTTTCAGACATTCTCATGACTGTGAGGTGGGAGTGGAATCAACATCCTACTATGGGGTGGCCAGGGTGGGGGTGTTCTATGTAAGTCAGGGGCCTGCATTCCTTAACTGTGGAGTCTTGAAGACATCTAAGCTAAGAGAAAGTCATTTGTGGTTCAGTGATCCTCACTGATAGAAGTATTTACCAGTCCATCTGTTTGAAACCTCTTAGCTTTTGTCTTGCTTTACACAGAAGACACCCTTAGCTCTTACATGCTCCTACGATAATTATGTTACTATGAGAAATTCTGACACAGGCCTTTGGGGGTCAATTTGACCCCAATGTAGGTGTGAGAGAGAACCCTTACCCATCAGTCTGACTTCTTTGAGTCTGGACCCAGTGCCCATGTAACATGATCCTTTATTGAGGCTCTCAGTCTCTCCAAGATTCTGACCAGGTGAATGGATGAATACATGGATGGTTGATCCCTTATCATGAAATTTTTTGTAAAATGAGGGATCCTGGGCTTTCTAAAAGTCCGACGAAAAGCATGTTTGGAAAGCCAGGTTTCAGTGACGGGAAAATTAATCTGTCTAGAAAATGATTCACTAACGAAAGAGGATAATGGCTTGAAAATTGCAAATCACAAATCCGGCACTAAATGTGTCTGGTGTCAGATCACGAGCGTGACCCCCACTTTGGATATATTAAAGGTTTTACCACCTTTGCAAGTGTTACTTCAGGTCAGCTGTGAGAGGTAAAATCGATTGGACTGGGAAGAAAACATAACGAAACAGCCACTTTGACCCGTGTCCTCCAATCAATTGCAGAGTGGGTGGAACATGTGACCAATTAAAACTACCTTCTTTTTTTGCAGCTGCAACTCCAGTTGCTAAGAGACGTGGGGGGAGGTGGCTGTGGGGGGTGTGCAGAGACAGTACCGTGCCCTTTCATGGGCGTTTGCTTGAGATCACATGATAACATTTCCTGAGCTGCTGAATCGCTGTGCAGAAACCAAATGCACCACCTGTTGCCACTGGAGATGGAAAATGCAGCGGAATAAAATGTTCAAGGCATGAAAGTGAACTGGAAAATGTGCAAAACGGGCTGCGTTAAAGCCATCCTCACGATAGCCACATGGGAACACCTGAAAATGAATTTAACCACAGATGGTTGGTTTATTTATCTGTTAGTTCATTACTCCGCATTACTCTCCGTGTAGGAATATTGCACGAATAGAGAGAATTGAACAAGCATGAAAAGCTGTCAGCTGAGATCGCTCATTCAGGTTATATCCGCAGTCGTTGATTTGCTTGTTATGTGACTCCGAAAAATGTCACATGTAAAGACGTGACATACACTCTGCTAGGATGCGGTTGCTGGAAAGCACAGAGTAGGGCTTTTGTGCTGTGAAGATGTTCTTTGCTCTTCACTTAATTGGCTCTTGGCCATCAACAGTCCCTCGACCGTTCCTTTAAAAAATGCTCCACCTTCCACTCACCCCCAGGGCATCTCTCTCTCTCTCTCTCTCTCTCTCTCTCTCTCATTTCTCAGGTGACTCTCCCAGCTGATGTTCAGCATATTTGCTGCCCAAAACCCAAGATGCTGGGTTTTTAATTAAGCATTAATTGCGCTGAAGGCTAAGAACTGTCCCACATGTACTCGTACGACCGTAAGGAGCTCTTATGTGCTACACGAGCACCAAGTTAACTGGAGGAGGGCAGTTCTGGGCAGATGCACCTAAAACCGCTTCAAAACCATTATAAGCTACCAGGGAACTTTATTATTAAACCATATTTCTTTGGCTACGTGATGTCAGTATGATGAAAGGACCCGCTGCTTTTTGGGGGTATTCCAGTGATACTGCCATCCAGAGTACAATGATAGTAATGGTTTCAGGCTGCTATTTGATACACTACCGCAACAGCTTTGGTTAGCACATGTAAAAGCCCTGGGTCTCAATGGGGAGATGATGTCACCTGGAGGACCAGCCTGTGAGGTATGGACATTGGAATCACTTTGTGTCAGTTCTGGAAAGCAGGTGAGGTCAAACTCTCAGCTGTGAAGCCTTGAATTGGCACCCCTTGGTGGAAACTCTTGAACAAACGCCTTGAATTAACACCACCCCCCTTCCCCCACCCATGAATCTGACCTTGTACTTGAATCAGTTCATTTTTGCACTGTAATCATATGAATTCCATTTAAGTAAATTTTTCTGTTGCATAAAATGGATTCTTACTTCAACAACAAGCCACTGTGGATTAAATTCACAGCATGAGCTATAGAAGTTTAATGCAAAGACTATTGACACACTCTCACACTAAATTTTTCAATTATTTACATAATATCCCCCTGCACTGCAAGCCATATTTGCTCAGATGACTGCTTGTGGCTGGAGTCTGCAGATTGGCATAAATATTTCACAATTAACTAAACTAAATGAATGAGCCTTCATTGAAATGTAGTATAGGGGCTGATATAGCATGGAAGCTAACACTATGTTAACTAATCCGGTGCTTTTGCGTGTACACATATGTGTGTCAGACTCTTCAAAGTCAAAAATGCACTTAGATCAGAACACAATGCTCAGTCTTGTCTGTCGGTCCCCTCCAGAAAGGACAAAGTCAACTGAATTATCTTTGCCAAAAGCCAAATGGAATTTGAAAAGGGGAAAAAAATTACCCTCTGAAGCAAAAGGGCGTGATCTCTTTAATTTGTTCTGATGTAGACAGTTTGACACGCCAGAGTTATTGACAGAGGGGACATTGCAAAACATCTCATTCCCTTCTTGCAGAACACACTTACCTTTCTGTATCAGTAGATGGATACTCTAAAGCTGCAGTCTGTGGAAACTGAGCTGTCTGATTTTCTTCCTTAGCAACAGGCTGAAAAAAGACACCATATAGCTTGTCAACAGATGTATCATCTTTCTGACGTGGGGCAACAAGGCAGAAGCCTCCAGATGCAGCCGCTGGGCCTCTGCTCCGCACATCCCCCCCCCCCCCCCCCCCCCCCCCCGCACCCCCACCAGAAGCAGAACGCGTTCCCTTGCTGGCGCATTAAGTGGCAGAGGCGTAGCGCCCCCGCCTGTGTAATTGGGTATTACGCATGCCTCCGTGGTGTGCGTCACTCAGAGCTCCTACTGCGGCCAGCACCGATGTGGCAAGATGGACGAGCAGAAGTCCCTGCTCAGGAGAAATCGATGTCAGATGGTTTTTTTTGGGGGGGGGGGTGTGGGTTGCCATGCAGACATGACAGCCAGAGAGTCAAAAAACAAAGCAACTTCTCCCTCCCTGAACACAGGCTAGTATTTTGGATTGGCGAGTGCCAGGCTGTCTGCGTGCGAGTCTGTGCGCGTGAGATGCCTTACCGTGGAGAGAGAGTGCCACCTACTGTCCGGACTGGCCCTGAAAAACGCCCAACGCAGCTTCATTCGTCGAAAGGAATTATCCTCCACTGCTTCCAACATAAAAACACAGTTTAATTGAGCATTTTATCTTTGCCCCTATTTATTCATTAATTTTATGCATTTTTTTTTACTCTAGAGTAGTTAGTCATATACATCATGGTGGGGGGAGGGTTATGAGTTTAACTCCAATTTTTGCTTTATTTCTTTGACGGATAAGATGTCAAAATCGGATGTCGTGCATTTCTATTCAGATGTACTGAAGTGTTTTAAAACCCAGTACGGCCAGCACAAGGCTGCAGTATATAGATTGTGATGGTAGGGACATTTGACTGTGCTTTTACATCTACACGATTAACCCATTGACCTGGATGTCTTAATGGCCAAATTATCATGCCTTATCTGGCTGCCTTCTTAGTCACTGAATGTCGATTTAGCGTTACATCGTGCAATCGTCCCACCCTGACTCACAAACAATCCCTCAACTAACAATCTTTGGTGATGAGAACATTGTTAGAACGTTCCTGTTCATGTTCCTCCGATATCGATCTGTCCGGCTTCCACTGCATCTCAGAAACGTTCTATTTACGTCACATTTACTAACTCTCACAGTGCAGTTGTTAGGCAAGAGTAAGACGGTAACCTCACGGCGATGTTTCTTGCCGGTTTGCCTCAAATCCCTCTGTGGGTACATTTTTAAACATCAGTAGGAAAACATTGTTCAGTTGAAAGAAGAGTCACTTCTGGAAAAACAATACAAAAACACATTTCTGGCGCATTGATGTTGGCTTTATGGCATCTGCTAACCTCTAGGGAACGTTCTCCAAAGTTCTGCCATTAGCTGGATGAGGGAAAGCTTGAGGGAGTAAAGGGGGGGACGCATCAACAGGAAGAACAGCTGCAGAAAATAAACCCCTTGGACGACGGTTAGCTTAATCTGGTGTTCCTGAAAGAAAGTGCAGTTCTCCTTACCTAACCTTTTTGCTAAGAAATCACGGTAGTGGCCCTGTAGACGTCCTGGATGATTTATCAGTCCTGTTCCTCCCCCCAGCTCCATATTCCCAGATACTACTTTTCTTGGCCGCTTCTTCTGAAGAGTGAGTCATACCACATGTCCAGTGGAAGTTAATAGGGTTGGAGAGGTGAGGATCCATAGTCTGCAGCTGGCCCTCCCTTATCCCACCTTGCCCGCTCCGTATCCTCAGGAGACAAGGAGAGAAGCCTTGCTCTGGAGGTGGTCAGACAAAAACGCAAGCCTGACAGTCCCTCCAGGAAAGCGGAGAGCTTCAACAGGTATACGCCTGGCAGGGAAACTTTCCGACTTTTCCGATCAGCAGGGCACACGAGGGCGAAGCTGATGTAACAGATGTTTCACGCTGACCTGCTGTTTGTTTTACGAATATGACGGCGTCAAGGCCGATATATTTTGAAGGGGAAGCTCATACCTTACAAAGTTGTTTCATTCTTTTCATAACAAGGACAATTATCCGAGCTTACTTTCACTGGATGTGTTCTGTACTAAAGGAAAAGAAAAATCACATCGCAATAGTAAAAACCATTCTTCTAGAAAATTGATCGCAAATCAAAATGATGTGCTTTAAGCGCATTTCTGCAGATTGCACGTTGCATCGACAGCTACACTGGTATGAATATCCACACGTTTCCTGGTGTATTACGCCAACTGTTTTTACATTTGTGTGTCATCCATCTTGAGCTATGAATTAAATATGGTTTATCTTTGTTATTAAATAACAATGATAAAAATATGAATAAATAATGTGCTGTTGCTATTATGAATGCAAACAAACGACTGCATTAACGTGGTGACACAGGCTTTTCAATGGAAATTGTGAATATTCATGGTAATGATTTAAGTGCCCTGACCGGATATTAAAGCGATCATTGTTTATGCGCAAGTTTTGGCCGTGAAGGCAAGCCTCAGAGATCCGGGTTGTTTGTGTTGATTTACAGAGATCCCCAGGCTGCCTCGAAGCCATCCAAACTGTGTCAGATTCCGACATCTTTGTTCGGAGCTCGGAGTGAGTGATGGACAGCGAGGGGTAATCGCTGGAGTCATCCAGGAAAGGCGTTTGGGTCTCGCAAACTTTCTCGGAAGCGCCTGTGATGGAGGCGATTTTTAGGCAACTGAAAATTAGCAAAATAAACATAACAGCGACTCAGAGGACTACGAATGCGTTGCTTTTGCCACAGCATGAAAACACACTGAACGTGCAAAATGCATCTATTGAAGAAGCTGTTAAGTGGGTTGGAAATATTTTGCAGCCTTCACAATATTGTATATCCCCACTCGTAGATAAATTAGGCAATTAGGGTTTATTTATTAATCAGTCTAGCACAGCAGACTATTAATTCCACAGTTCTACAAGCGTGCAATTTAGAGTACACACTTGAGATGGAGGAACATATTATTGCAGACAAAGGAGGGAGATTGTTTGCTGTGTAAGAAACTGCTAATGAGATTCACTGGGGAATCATGGTGGTGAAGCCACTCTGAGCCAGTGCTAACCATGTGCTTTATCAAAAGCCCGACAGCACCGCCTGAATCCAACCGTTCTGACCAAAGCCAACCCTCTTCTGGGCTTATTAGCCCGACTGAGAAAACCTGAGGGCACCTAGCAAAACGTTTGCATGACCACCCCGTAAATCACGGTGAATTACTTATGCTCATGTGTCGTACCTGTTGAATTGGATGTAGACGTAAATAGTGTATGCAACAGATACGATTGGGAGGGGGGTTTGCAGTGTAAACTGTTTTGCAGGATGGAAACTAGGTCTTCATATTTCCGGGGGCCAGTTTCCCACCGCTGGGCATTTTTGACAGCTTGCACACCTCTGACAGCTCATTTCCTTGGTATCCTGTCCTCAGATTCTCTCCCTGCTGTTTTGCAAAGGTCTATTGAATTGGGTGACTGTGTTTGCGTCACATAGATACATGTAGACTGTAAATGTATTAATTGCTGCTAATTACAAGACTGAGAATAACCTGGATTCAAAAACCACGATATAATAAAGTAGTATGTTGGATTCAAAAACAAAATACAAATACACTGGAATATTAACACCTGTTGTGTCACGTTCCCTGCAATATGCTTTAATGTTTAATTTCACAGCCTAAAATTGAGTTTGAAGACCAAAGTTTCATGTTTTTTTGTCGTTCTCGATGGCAACTAGGGATGACCTTGTCAAACTCTCCACCTTCTAATCATCTGGCATCCTGGGTCGATCCTCCGGAATCTCTTGTTGCACCCAGTGGTCCAAGACACAACACAGGATATCGAGAATGTTGAATTCACGGTCATTGAGAGCGGGGGATCTTCTGGGGACTGAATGGCAAAGTGGTACGTGAAGTCAAGCTGAAACATGGCGCAGAAAGGCACAGCAGAAGTGCAGAGGTCTCCTCATTTATTGAGTGAATCCACTGCGTGACACCCCCCCCCCCCCCTTCAAGCCCCACACGGTTATTCAATTTCAGTGTGGGAAACAGGCGTTTGAAAGCCGAAATGTATTCGTCTGCTGGTGTTGAGGGCCTCCCCATTGCTGAAGTGGTAGATCAATTTATCCGTGAGTGTGAGACACAGCAGTGTATAGCTCACTGATGCTGGCCCCATGTTTGGATACCTCCTCCCATCCTTGTTCTTTGTGAAATACGCAGCTACGCATGTTCCTGTGCAAAGAATCAATAAGCGATTTTCATAAATATATAACATATATATAGAGGGAAGACAAGCCAGTAGAGTATTTATATACTATGTATAATTGTACAGTAATCACTGTAAATTAAAATGATACCAAAAATCACTCCGAAATTTAATCTGCATGTTTGTCACAAGAAAAAAACAAATAAATGTGATCTACATCTAGTTAATTAAATTCCACCTTATATTTTATTAATGTTAATTGGTGGCTGTTTTGCATTACAAATGCGAGCGCATTTCATTGAGAAGAACACAAAACTCTGCCGTAACGAGTATGACGTGTCATGTGACCGACACATGGATGGAGGGGCTTTGCACGTCGTCGCCGGGGTTTCAGTCGAGACTCAGGTAAAAGGAGGCGGAGCTGCTGCACGCGTGATCAGGGCATTGGCGGGGCTTCACCACATGCATCGCACACGCGTGTGACGCAGGCCTTGCCGTCCCACAGGCCGTCCTCGGATACCACCATGGATGCCCCCACCCTTACGGTGCAAAACGACGGACAGCTGGTGACAAGGGCCACCCGACAAAGGGGGTTTCAGAAAACGGGAAAAGGGGTCTGCGCGATGGACGACAGACGGCCGAGAGATGTGAGGAGAGAGAGCGAGAGAGAGAGAGCAGTGCCCGTCCACAAGTCTCTGGCATTTTCCGGCTGAAAAGCAGAACGAATGAACAAATGAGAAGGTGAGAGGATGGGAGGGGGTGTTATGGTGAGGGGGGGGGGCTTCAGAAAGCCTGGAATACCATTCCCGGGGAGTCTACATGGCATAGTGCAGAGCCAGGGCCCCTCGGAGCGGAAGGCCCCCGTCCCGCCAGCGCCAGACGCAGCCCCGTGTCGCTTTGTTCTTCTGTAATGAACGCAGATCAGAGACCCATCCCTCCCTTTTCTTCTCTGCCCCACGCGCCGGTTTGATGTTAGTTTAGTTTTGTTCGGCGCGCTATTCCCCGCTGACTCACAGGGGAGCTGCATCAGCGGCAGCACCTTTAAACGTGTTAAAACGCGCAAAATAAAGTCACCGCTTCATGATAGATCGTACGCTGAAAAGTCACATTGCTGCCTGCCTAGCGATAGCACTGGTTTGACTTGAAATGATTAAAACACCATTAAAATGACTTTAAAGATAAAAATGACTCTTAGCCTGTCC
Organism: Hyperopisus bebe; assembly: GCA_026777045.1. Lineage (NCBI taxonomy): Eukaryota > Metazoa > Chordata > Actinopteri > Osteoglossiformes > Mormyridae > Hyperopisus > Hyperopisus bebe. The sequence continues at coordinate 18,458,921 of JAODJW010000038.1, forward strand.
GAGCATTATTTGATTTTTGGTGATTTACCGCTTCCAGTTAGCCTCGTGTAGCAGTCTTCCACAGCGCCCCCTCTGGTGTCCTTCTGAACTGCATGCCATGTTCATCACTTCACCTTTTCTATTACAATTTAACTGGAAACACTTCATTCCCAGGGTGGTCCGGCTCAGTGGGGAGCTGAGTTCCACGGATATAGAGCATCCCGACTTTAATCTCCTACGGCAACAGACGTCAGCCCGGAATCAGATTCATAGAGCAATCCTACATTTTAATTAACTTATTTCTTTTATTTTTCATCTTCTATAAACCTGCCTGGCTTTCAGAAATCCCAACTGCCGCCGGTTCATTCAATTATCCGCAGAGATTGATCCGGTTTCCGCATCACGTATCTGGAGTCGGAACGTAGGCAATCCTGAAGTCCACCCCGGAAATAACAGGGCACGGGGGAGGGGGAGGCACTCTCAATACTGTCGGGGAGTTTAAGGGTTCTTGGACTGCAGGAGGAAAGCTGGTGGACCCATGTGAGCTCGGGGAGAATGGGCAAACTCTACTTACATAGAGCTGGGGGCAGAAATTGGAAACATGGTAGCATGAGGGCTCAGTGCAGCAGTTTAACCACCAACCCGACACACTATGGCTGCAAACACACCGATACACAATTACACAGCAGCCGTAATCCCTAAACCCAAGAACCACCACATAATCTAATGAGATCTGATCCGCATTCTTCAAAGCCTGTATCATTTTTAGAATTAATAGGTGTTATTGCAAACAGACAGGATCTGTTTTAATGCTCACCAGCTCCCAGCAGCACTACGGGGGAGGTAGCCACGTCTGTTAAATTGAGTTTGTTTGTGTAATCTTTTATTGAAGATTCCCGGGAATCTAAATTGCTCTGCGTATCGACGGTTTCACGCACCCCGGCACCCTGCCCCCTTCAAGCGGGTGCAGCCATCGGCGCCGCCTCTGAGACAGCGATTTTTAATCACCTAATATCACGGCACAGCGAGCAGATGCCCGTGAGTCACAGGTGGGGGGTGGGGGGGGGAGGTTGGTT
>JAODJW010000038.1:18534567-18569416 GCA_026777045.1 Hyperopisus bebe
CCCCCCCCCCCCCCCCCGTTGTCTCTCTTCCGCCTCCCTGAAATCAGTCTACGTACGGTGGGATGTCTGACTATACGTATGTTTGACTGGGTACTCTGTTCTTTCGCTTTGGAATTTCCCCCCTGGGATCAATAAAGTTGATCTTGATCTTAACATTTCACAGCTAGAGTGGATGTTGACTGCTCGCTATGTGTTACCAAAAGGGTAAGTCATCTAAACTACCATTCTCCTGGTCTAACTTTCTAATTAAAAAAAAAAAAAAAAAACTTTTGTTACCATTTTAAAATCAAAAGCAGGACCAGCTGTCTAGCACAAGATCATGGTGAGCTTAGAGCCCATCTCTGGAAGTCCGGAGCCCAGATCATCCTGTACAGGGTGCAGGACGAAAACACACAGATAGCAATACACCATTACTGCACATCTTCAGACTGCATGCTAAAAAAAATGGAAGATCTACAGGCACAAATGTGAGGAAAGCATGCATACTCCGCACACACGACTGCCCTGGAGGTGTCAGGCCACAGTTGTACCCCTTTGTTAGCGTCTCTTACTTTATATTGATGTATTTAAATACAGGTGACAAAGGTGCGTGTCACAGCCCTAACATGCTCAGAAAAGCCTCTTGAGTGATCCAGATGACTGCTCCTGCCTCCTTCTTCTGGCAGCCATGCAGAAAGTCAGCAATCCCTCTTACCGACGTCTGCTGGGCTGTCGGCTTCGGTTTGTCGGGAGGTCAAGCATCGCCACGAGCAACGGGCTGGCAGCTGTCATCCTGATAGATCCCTCCCCTCCCCACTGCGGCTCCCGCCGTATCCAATCCCTTGAGAAACAGACTATAGTGGATGCCCACCCCCCAAAGTCCCGCTCCAGCTCTCCAGGAAGTATACATCTCCCTGCCCGTCAGTCGCTCCTTAGCTTTCATGCATTTGGAATAAAAAGCAAAGTCCAGCAAGTAAAAATCTATACCAATATTTTATTTTAACCAGCCAGTTCAGTCATCTGTGACTATAACCCCTCACCTCCCAACTCTTTGAAGAGTTGCAGGTGGTCAGGGTCACGGAAAATACGTCATCAGCCTTTAGTCCTTGGTGGCTCACCTTGCAAAGCGGCCAATTTATCAACTGGGCCATATTACATCTGTTTAGATGAGACCCATTTGCTGGATGGCTGCCTAACATGTTTCTAACACACTGTGTTTTGCAAGCGGCCCTGCATATTGATATTTCATATTGAATTTGATTTATGTAGCATCCAACGCAATATCCAATTGAGAAAGTAGGGTCAGATAGTCCCTGAAGGTTTTGTTCCCAACCTGGAAATCACTCCGTTGACCTTGGGATTTGAGCTGATGATCTCCCGATCACAGGTATAGCTTCCTATACCATACCAACTTTATTTATAAAGCACTTTAAAACAACCACACTGGACCAAAGTGCTGTACAGAGAATTTACAATGCAACAATTAGAATTAGGTAAATAAAAAGTGCATAAAATAAGGGAATATTCAAAATAAGATGATATACCATCAAATAAAATAAACTAAAATCAACATCTCACAAGGGATCGAAAGCCAAAGAAAAGAGATGGGTTTTCAGGTGGGATTTAAAAACAGACAGAGAAGAAGCTTAACTGTCTAACATGCAAGGGCAACCCGCTAAACCGGTTTATTGGTGGCTCTGGGGGTCACACCTTCCCGATAGGGAACTCAAATTCCAAATCACCCCTGCTCTGTGTGTGTGGATATTGCTTTTCCTTCCGGTGTCCAGTGGATTTCCTCTAGGTACCCTAGTATCTTTCTGCAGTTAACAGCCTACAGTTTGCTAAACTGGCATCTCTAAACTACAGGGGAATAGCTTGTGGGTGGCTCCCTGGAAATATGTTTAATGAGGAATATTCAAAATGGAAGCAGGCCAGGTGGATAATGACCACCTCGAAATAATCCATATCTTGAAGTTGGCCACACAAACGTGAATTCCGGTATTGAGCTCTGACTGAGAGGTACAGTCACGAGTCGATTGCAGCCGCCACCTCGAAGGCGGATTTGAAACCTCATTCCCTCGTTTCATCTCAATATGTGAGCAGTGAGAGGTTCAGTGCATACAGGCAGTAACCCTCAATCACAGTTCTTTCAAGCAGAGGGAAATTTTGCGAGAATAGCACTATGCACTTCATCTACTTATAGGCCACGTGAGAAGCATCCTTTGCGTCAGTGTGGACATGTAACACAGCTTAATTGTTTTTATGTTAATGATGCTTTTGAGTATGTAGCAGTGTGGGGAGGTTTGCCCTTGGTTAGTAATGAAGAGCAGAAGGATTCCCAACAGGCTGCATTTGCTTAGTACTTATCCTCACTTTATACCCACTCTGGGAAGTAAAACAGATTCACACGAGACAACTGACGGGATTTTTAATTTCGCTCCCACTATAGAGAATGTCATCACTGAGGCCACTGATCATTAAGCATCGTTTAAAAATGCACTTTACGGTCTGCAGAGAAACACGCCTCATTGCGACTGCTGCACCGTTGCTAGGTTGCCTGGTGCATTCAATCTCTGTTTCATCTTCATGATGGTCTGGCAAAGTATTGATCTGGACTTGAGACTGGCTGAGGACCATTCAAATATCCTACAAAATAAGGTCAGCAACAAGCAGAGCTTTTAGCTGCTTGACCTTCCATTCAAGCACATGACTTAAATGTTTTATGTCATGTATATATACACAATACACAATCTACAATTCACTTCTGGCCCATTAGCTATTGCCATTAACATACACATTCTTAAGTGAACAATGAGAAAGAGCATTAGCACAAGCATATAATCAGTCGTCAACAGAAACTTGTAGAGATTCACTTGCTAAAATGTTACTCCATAATATGGCAGTACGCTCATTTAAGATACATACTGTAGCAGAAAACTGTTAGCTACTGTCTTATAACACATTCACACAAAAGTCCAGGCAGTGGGGTGATGAAACAGTGAGACAGAAATGTGAATACATATGAGGAATGGTTTTGAATGCATAGTGAAGGGATCACTTAATCCCAACTACCTGCAGACTCTTAAAATTGGAGTTCAACCAGAAGTTAAAAGGCTGAAGCAGAAGGAGGCAGTGATTGAAGATCAAACCAACACCCAAGGCTGGACACAGGCTTTGATTTCTAATCACATGTCCGATATGGAGGACTGTCACGATGGCATCAAGGAGCCACAATGCTGCTATTCCCTTGGATGCTTCCTATGCTAGTGTCAAAGTCATGAACTTACCGTGAGCTTCTGGTGGTACCCAAGGGGAAGACAAGGAGATTTAGGGTTACGACCCATCTGGCAGTGTTTTGGATGGCTTGTATTTACTGACCATTCATTCATAGCAGGGTTGGAACAACATGACTTTACACTATTATTATGACTCAGGATTTTGACCATAGTTATAAGTAACAACCCCTGAATTTAAAACATCACCATTGTTGCAGCAGTACACTGGCAACAAATTTTATTCAATTTATTTTCATTCATCAGACAACATCCTGAGTATATCCTGCCCGCCTGGCCCTCTTGTCTCCTCCCTAACGAGGCCCCGATGAGCCACACCTGTTGCTTGTTACCCCTCGTTAGCCTTTGTATCTAAGTTCCTGTTCATCTCATGATCCCCAGTCTGGTCACTGACGTTGCTCCTACTGTCTGCTTGTGTCCTTACCTGTACTCACCTTCTTGTTTTGACACCTCCCAGTCTCATTCGTTTCCCCGGTCCTGCTCGGTTCAATAAGCGCCTTTTATGTTCGCCCAAACGCATCCCATCACGTCTAACGTATCGCAGCTCGTGACATAAGGAAAAGTATGTTACACATGCAGTGAACAGCTGCCTTTCCAATAAAATCTGCTGTCTGACATCCCAGGGTGACATTATTGTGCTACAAAGAGTAAATCTTATACGCTCTACAAATTGTCAATACCTTTTTGATGCCGCTGTCAGTATTACTGTCCACGGTCCAACTATGTCGTTACTGAATTTTTATGACATCCTTTTATTATACTTCTTAAATGTCAGTAACAAAATGCTAAATGAAAATGTCATTACTTATCATAAAGCTATATTAAATTCTCCTTTGTACCACGATGAATTATCTCCATAGAAACACAGCCAGTAGCCAAGTAATTTGTTAGCTGTTTAAAGAGTCCCATCATTTACTTACGTCCATACTTTCTTTATACACATTCAATGGTCATTTTAGTAGGTACCTGCTTGTAATGCAAACAGCCTGATCCTAGAAACAGCCAATCATGCAAGTTGTGCTATCTAGGTATACCTAATAAAGTGGCTATTGAGTATACTTATTTGTTAATATGGATGCTCAATTCAATTCAGTTCAATTTATTTCTATATAGCGTTTCTCACAACGGAGTCACCCCAAGGCTCTTTACATGGATGTGTTGTGATACATTCCTGCATCATTTATACAGAGTAATTTAAGAACAGGGAATACGGAAGACAAAGAAATGACAGAAATAAAGCCAGATGACAATGGAGGAGAGGAACTAAAAACTCCCAAGTAGGGAGAAAAAAAAACCCACTGGGGGTCCAAGGTCAACTGGTAGCCTATCTCCCCTGATCATGGGCATAAATTATGGGGGAGAGCTTGTCTGACAAACTATTTCACAATAACTGTGGGAACACCTAGCATTTTTGGCATTACACAATAAAAATCACTACACGAATATTGGCAGTAATGTTTACAAGCAATCAAAGAATGTTACAAATATCATACATTGGATGATTAAATAAGTAACTGGAGCAACAGTTAAATAAAGATCTGCAAAAAATCTATAAAAATTGGAAGTCTTTCCAAAATTTTGGCCATTATTGTAGGGGCCCTGTAGCAGAAGGCCTTGCTGCCTGTTATTTTGTTTATATGTGGAATGACCAGGAACCCTGCGTTATGTGATGTGATGCTCTTAAGAGTTTTATTCCTTTGAAACGTTTTGCATACAAACGTCACCCTAGTCATGACATCTGTTCTTTAACAACATATGACATTTTAAATATTCATGATATTTCCAACTAAATGTGGTCTTAGCATTCTGGCTAACCGATTGTGGTCTTTGTGTCATATTTCTTGTTTCCTCTAGTAATGTGTCGTGACTCACGTGACTTGTACTCAGAGATCTTTTCAGTCTGTTGGTTTAAATAAGTGTAATTATAAGTATAATTGAAGTTTAATCATTTTTGAAGTAATATTAAGAGCAATGAAACAAAAATGGCCGTTTTGCCTACAGACCTTCTTTTCATTCAATTTCGATAAGTTCTGATGTACTGGATGACCAATGAGGAAAATCTGATCTGCTTTGGTGATTTTCAGGAGGAAACAGGGCATAATATTTTAAGCAACGGTTTTTAAATGCTAATTATTTTTAAAAACAGGCAGAAATGCATGTCTCTTCCCCCCTCAAACCTGACTTTGAAATGCACCGTCCCTGTTCACATGAAAGTGAACCCGAAAAACATCAAACTCACCGAAAAAAGGAAATGACATTCCCTTTGTAGCCAGGACTGATTTTATGCACGAGGGGCAAATAATAAGCTGAGGTAAATTTCATATAACTAAATGTTTCTTTATTCAGGTTAGAAAAAGGACTTGATGTACAGTTTGTCTTTTGAGAAGGATTTTACTTCCACGGAGGAGATTCCTCACACTAACCGTTAAAAACCATGTCTACCAAAGTCCTGGCCACTAAATCTGCTGTCAAATGCTTTTCTATATTGTGGCGTCGGGCGGACCACGGCATCACGGGAGCAGAGAGACACACAGAGACTCGCTTGCCGGGGAAGAACACACTGTTTATTGGAGGTCCTGAAAAGGGTTACATCAGGGACCCAAAGAGCACCAAACCAATTACACACAGGAGACACAAGGTTGTCAGACCCCGAACTGTAAGATGCATACATGGTGGGAGATTTACTTAAGCTAAATATCTCGGGGATCGGACAGGGTACACGCAAGACACAGGCAAACACACGCGTGACAATAAGGAAATATAACCATTCACATTAATAACAACAATACAAGGGCTAAATTACAACTGCATGCAGGGCATGCTGGGATATGCGCCACGCCGGTCCTACACTATTAAAAAAAGGTTTATGGCCAGTGGTCTGAATTTTGAGTTTTGATTTTCATTATGTTTATAAAAGTGTGATTCATGCAAGGGCAACCTGCTAAACCGGTTTATTGGTGGCTCTGGGGGTCACACCTCCCCAATAGGGAACTCAAATTCCAAATCACCCCTGCTCTGTGTGTGTGGATATTGCTTTTCCTTCCGGTGTCCAGTGGATTTCCTCTAGGTACCCTAGTATCTTTCTGCAGTTAAAAGCCTACAGTTTGCTAAACTGACATCTCTAAACTACAGGGGAATAGCTTGTGGGTTCCCTCACACCTCTAGGACCAAAGTGAGCGAGTGTGTCTGTGATGAGTTGGTGCTGCATCCTGGGTTATTTCCTGCTTTGCATCCGTAGCAACTGAGATAGGCTCCTGACCCCCATGACCCTGCAGAAAAATGGATAGATGCATGCCTTTAATGACCTTTCCCCACTACAGGAACTCACCAGTCATCTACATAACGCAGCAAAGTTCGACAACGGCAGCAGAAACATTGTCACATTGATTTGGCCATTATGGCGCGTCGCAAATACTCAGCCAGAGGCAGTAATTCATCACGGTCGCACGGATGGGCTGGGCAGCGCTCACCAAGCCTGCTTAAAAGTGATGACATAGTATGAATGCCAGAAAGCGGCTGACACTGCCAGCCCCCCCCCCCCAAATGACTTCCTAAAATACGGTCGATTTATTACCCTGCCCCCAGCTGGTCTTCCCACATCTTTATACCTCTGTTTTCCCTGTGACCCCAAGATAAACCTTCCCTCCCCACCCAGATTAATTAGTCCTTCCTCCCCCCCCTGAATCTTCTCCTCTTAACCCTGGGGGGCTCTGCACTGCATGAAGAAAGACTTTATCTTCAAAGGATTCCCTTACTGGGCAGTGATGCTAACGGCTTTAACTCATTATCATGCAATTTGCATAATATGTGCCTGAAAAGATATTCCAAGACCAAACAATTTAAAAATGGCAGGTGTACCAATGCGTGACAGACTTAAGCAGCACCCAGAAAAATGTACAGCTATTATGAATGGACCTGCAGCCCATTCAGAAATCATTCCACTAAAAAGGCTCTTTATGATGTATGGCTGGGAATGCAAAAGGACCCTTCCATATGCTGAATGCAAGGACAGGGCAGGATAATGCTTTTGCAATTAGATCAACCCCAGTTAAGTCTGTGTCCCCCTGACTTTACACCTTGCATGTGAATATGGAAAATGCCTCAGAAATCGAAGACCCTCTATTCCCCTGTGTATCCGCCTCGCATGTCATTAAATACATGCATCGTAGAACTACTGGCATAATATTTATGTCTATTTGTTCAATAAACATGAAGTGAAATTTCACTAAAATCCCCAGAGAGACAATAAAAATTTGCGGCAGGAATAAACAAACAGGAGAAACACACTGTGAATTTCGACTGTAAGACGTATAAAACCTGACCTTCACTTTCCATATAACTCAACAGCCTTCTGGGTTCTGAATTATCCCTTCATCACTTTTTAAAGCCTATAAAATGTTTATTAGGGCTCCAGCAGTATAAAGCTGGATGTATATATCAACACCAATACATGTTTTATTTTGAGTACATAATATATAATTATACAGTACACACACACACACGCTCCTCCAAACAGTGAATGATGTGGTTGCAACTTAACAGCACATTGACAAGATCAAGTGGTTCAGATACTGTTTGGATGACGATTAGAATTGCTAAGATGTACAATCACAGTGGTTTTGAACGGGGTGTAACTGTGACACCTGGAATTCTCACACTAGAATCCAGAATTGACATATAATGTTGCAACATGCAGAATGGGTGAAAACACTTTACTAATTAGCAAGGTCAAAGGGGAATGGTTAGACTCATTAAAGCTAACAGAAAGGCCACAAGTGCAAAAATAACAACTCAGTACAACAGCGTTGGGAAGAAAGGCTTCAGTGAATGCAGAACATGCTTATTCTTGAAAGGTTTCTGGAAGCAAAAGTGGGTCTTAGCCAGCACTAGAATGTCAATATTCACTGTAAAGTTTTTAGCTGATAGGAGTAAGCAGAAAATTAGCTTCAGCTTACACGCTACCAAAATATGCATGCAATATTTATCAAGTGTGCAGTATTCTACACTCAGCAAAACCTTTACTCATACATTACTAAGTAAAAAGTTGAACATTTCTGGCCGTTTCCATGATTCAGAGTTTTGTTCTAATGCAGTGTTTCCCAATCTAACTGACACTCCACATTTTTGCTCCGTCCTCTACTGGGAGCTAAAAGGGAGCAAAAACATGGGCCAACTGTGGGTCCCCGAGGACCGGAATCGGAAACACTGATCTAATGAGTTACACCTAGTTACTCACTTATACCTTGTCCGTACAACAACATCAAACAAATTTGTTTTTGTATAGCACGTTTTCACAACATTACAATGTCTCGAAGCTTTTCACAGCATCCCTGTCCAAAGCCCCAGTGAGTAAACCAGAGGCAACACTCTATAATCTCTATAGTCAAGGTTTGCAGTAAGCTGATGAAGTGATCAAAATTACACTGTTGTCCAGAGAAATGATAAAAATGTACATATCTCAATGTTTCAATGGTGTAACTTCAGAACTCTTTAATATTTCAATCATCATATGCTTTCAGGACCTCAATCTCCAAATTTCAGGGTAAATGTCTGTGTTGTTAACCATCTGCTTCTCAAATTTTACATTTCAGTAATTTAGCAGATTCTTTTCTCCAATGTGATGTACGTGTTTGAGAAAGCAGGGTTAGAGGGACTCTTGGGCAACTGGGGGTAAAAGGCCCAATGATGAGCTCACTCTGCTATTTGAGCCAGCAATATGCCAATCAGAGGCACAATCTGCTAACTTGCTTAGTCACACTCCGCCCCAGTGCTAAATTTCTCACTATTGAATAGCAATGCCCTATCTGGGATATATCACTAGCGTAACTTCAGTTTTTTATTCATGTACTGTAATCGGTTTAAGGTATCAAAAATATATGTACTGGCAACACCTCTAATGAAAACTTCTTATCCTGATTTTAAACAACATATAAGATGTACGCCATGAGCTGTCAAGGCACAATCGCAGAAACAAACAACCTCACAAAATCCAATTCCGATTGTTTTCTCCCTTTGCAGATATAAACGCCACGTGATTTATGGAGGGTGAGGCTGCACCCTAAATCAGTGCACTAGAAAAAAAGTTTCTGTTTTCTCAAAATCTCTGCTGGCTTCACTCATAGACAATTGCTTGTTGTTTCATCATCTCCAAGCAAATTCTTTCTTCTTCCTGTGTAATACATAAATTCAAGCTGAATTCAGTTTTCACTACCATTTAAAGTAATAATTGCTTAAATATTTATCCAAGGTAGCATAGAAATTCAGTGGAATTTAATAAAGTATCTAGGCTAGTGCTTGTAATTGGTAACTGACAATTACACTAAAATTACTACAAAAAAAGTAAATAAACAAAAACAAGCATACTGCAAGGAATCTGTCTGTAAATGGTAAATAATTTGGATTACAGAAACAGATAAGACCAGTAAGGGTGAAAAGACAAGTCAATGTCATGGTGTCAAGATACAGGAAGGACAGAGGCCAAGGCAGGCATCAGGGAAAAACCAAGGGACTTTATTAAAGCAAAACATAACAGGAGAGGCAAAAGAAAATGGACCACGAGGGGTCAAAACTAGACAGGGAGCGCTAGGAGGATACAGAGCGGCACAGGAATCCAGTAATATAACAATGACCGGACTGGGGAGCTCAGCACAAAGAGGCACTATATACACCACAGATGAGGTAGCAGACGAGAGGCACCTGGGATCATCCACACGAGGACTGAAACGAGAGGCAGGGTCAAACGAGGAACAGGTGAGGCTCATTAGAGCCTCAGAACAGGGAACATAGGGGGGGAAAGGCATGCGGGGCGTGACACAGGGTATAAAAAAAATATATTTTCTTCCTTTTAATTTAATAATGCAATGTTTTTTATTTAGAATTATTTGATTATTCTCAATGCTTTGATTAATACAGAGCTAATGATTCGATTGATCTTGATTATATTAATTTAGTGTTTTATTCTGTTTTACGCATATTTTAAAAAATAAAAGGAGCACCAGTACATGAAACAATTCTACTCATATAATTATTTTACTGTCATTAGTGAATCATTAAGTAGGCGACTTAGCACAAAATGATTTTAAATTATGAGATGCATTCTTCAGTCATTAGTCTCAATCTCAGTCTCACTCACTGTTAACTTCCTGTCCTCCCTGTTTTTTTCCTGGTTTTGTGTCTGTGAAGGTTACCTGACCTCCCTGTTCTTTCCTGGCTTGGTGCCTGTGAAGGTCGCCAGTCCTCCCTGTTCTTTCCTGATCTGGCATCTGTGAAGGTCTCCTGTCCTCCCTGTTCCTTCTTCATTTGGTGTCCGGGAAGGTCACCTGACCTCCCTGTTCTTTCCTGGCTGGGTGTCTGTGAAGGTCGCCTGTCCACCCCGTTTCTTCCAGCAGTCCAGGTGCATGAATTTCAGTGAATTTGTATCTCTACCTTGCCTGTGTTGTGTTTATTGTGAACAGGTGTGCCTCCCCATCCTCTGCAGTACAGCTTCACCATAACACTGTAGTGGACACTGGTGATGCAATGCGGAAACCATTTACTGGCTCAAAACACACATTGACAATATTTTTCTCCTAATATGAGATTGTGTTTGTGTTTCTTGTGTAGAGGAATTGCTTTCTTTAGCTCATTACTCCTCTTTGTAACAGTTCTTTCTGTACATTTCTGGGATAAGAGTCATCCAGTTCCAGTATATGTCTCTCTCAATATAACCTTAAGTACTATTAATAAAGAAACATGGATGAAAAAAAATTAATTCTCAGAAAAACACTGGGAAAATTCTTTCATGTGTCCCCTGCCATTTGCATATGATTGCCAGGCGTGTTTCTAAATGGCATCAGGGGGTGACGGAGGGTGCAATTTGGACTTCATAAAGACAGGGGAGGGAGAAAGCAGGGGCCCGACCCGACAGACGGAGCAGACAGCCGGAGATGATGGGAGGCTTTGTGGGAAAGCGAAATGGAGCCATTGCTGGAAATCGGCGGAAAAGTGGTTTTGTTTCAGTGGGAGATATTCCAGTCGGGGGAGGGGAGCTACGGCAAGATCACAGGGATAAAGGCCCAGAAACGATCAGGCTGACTTCAGAGTTTTGGACTTATTTCCAATCACACTATGGACACAAGGTCTTCCAAAAGTGGGCTAAAGTAAAACCCTCATTACATAGAAGTATTCAGGATATCATGATGTTCAAAGCCTTGTTAAACTTGGCTCAAATGCTTCAGAAGCTTATTGTAAATGTAAAAGTTAATGGAGTTTATAAACCATCTGGATGTCTATTATGAATATTAGTGCACCGTTCAGTGCCAGCTTGGTGGAGGAACTCCTTTTCTTGTCCTTCACTTCTTTTCTAATTTACTCTTTTTTCATTAATTAATTATTATAGAAATTAATGTGCATGCAGACAGTTACGAAAGCTAAATATATCCGCCTGATATTCTGGCAGGGGTATAAGTAAGAGAGTGTGTACACAGGGAAGCAGAGGAAACATTTACATTTCGTTTATTTAACAGACGCTTTTTAACCCGCTTTTTTTGAGAAGCGCTGCACAATTGACAGAAAAGGGTCAGTCATTTCCTGGGGCAATTGGGATTAAGGGCTCAAGACGGTCTATTCAGAAAAGCTTCAAGGGCACATGTTCCTATCCCACAGAGCCCCACACTGCCCCCAAAGCCAGCAAGAATAGTGGCAGTGTGTCCAAGCTGCACACAGAAAGCCACGAGAGGCTGCTGATTGAGTTTTAGTAACATCCATCCATCCTCCCTAAGCGCTTATTCAGCAGAGGGTAATGGAAAGCCTTGGGACTCTCTTGGAACGCACAGTGGACAAGGAAGGATGGGCTACCAGTCCATCACAGGGCAGATGGAAGTAATCATATTACGTGGGCAATGTACAGACACCAGTCCACCTATCTGCATGTTTTTGTAACCTGCTGCAACACAGGGAACATGTGCAAACCAGATACCCACAAGGGCCAGTGCGGGTGATCATTCACCTAACCTGGAGGTGTAACGCTACACTGTTACCTAGTGAACAACTGTCCTGGCAAACTCTAGTAAAGGCTGAAATTAATAATATTGTGGCAGTTTGATTTATTTTGATTGTTGGGAGGCCACATTTCTGGAGAGAATTAAAAATTGGCCAGATCAGCAGTGGAGCGCAAACAGAAACCCAGTAATCACACTTTTGTTGTCCTATCAAAAAACTCCTTTCTGGTTTATTAATTCTGTGGCAGAGAACTGAGTAGATCCCCATGCTATTGTGCGAGAGAAATATCATTCGTCAACATGACAACCGAACCAGGCTCATATGAACAGAACAAGAGGTTTAGATAAATTATTTATCCACTAATTCCACAGAGAATAAACCATGAACATAAGCATTAACAGATTTAAGGTTTGTTTAAGGTTTGTATTTAATTTACATGACAAGCAATCATTTCCAGGCTATGGTGAAGAAGAAAATTATTGTAACTATAACCAAACAATTTTCATTTAATAACTTTGAATATTAATTGTTTTTGAGCAAAAAAAGTTTGTGTGTGTGTGTGTAGCCAGATGTAAAGTTGTCTGCTATTAATAGCACAAAAGAACGATGAACAAACTCCTTTATGGCCTCTTCATAAAACCCACACTTTGCAAAATTCAAATGAGCAAAAAGTCCCCAAATTTAAACCCCAGCAAACTTAATGGCTCTGTTTCTTCATAAGGTAATCGCATTAGACTGTCTCCCTCAAGGATAAGCTCCTCGCCGTGCTTCACTGCAGCTGCCAACGCAAGCCTCTCAAGTTTTACACTGCATATTCGCAAACCTTCTATGGGACAGTACAGACAAACACACAGGTATGACAGACATGCTTCAGAAGAACAGAGCCAGATCTCACGCAAATTGAGGGCACCTGAAGTTAATTATGCCCGCAGGACTTTTTCACAGCCAGCATTTTCTTCCAACAGGGGACTAAGGCTTAACTGTGAGAAAGTAAAGAAGGATAGAAAAAGAAGGAATGTGATAGAGAACAGGAAACAAGCAGAAAAGGTACAGACAGTGTAGCCCAAAGGATAGGCAACAGTCATTTTAGCACAGTATTTATAAACCTGTAAGGGCCATGTGATTGATGAGTCATTTTAGTTTTACAATTGGAGAGCAAATTGCGAGAAATGAGTCCATTTTTTGTTGTGTTTAAGATGAGACCACCATTGACCTCAAGTCAGGCTTCCCCATCATATTGTAGCACCATTGGGACACATGTTTTCCCTGGCAAGCAAGTCTCCATGTCTCTCTCCTGGAACATTCCGCCCCCTGGTGTCAGAAGTGGGATCCCGGAAGCGATCTTGGTGGCGCCATCACCATCGTCCGGCAAGCTTGCTCCAGCTTGGTGGACCTCAATGCGGCAAAGAAGCGACAGCACCACAGGAGAGACGCAAAGCTCGTCTGTTGGTGCTGTAGGAGAGGAGGGCATCGGGCTCGCCACTGCCCGGAAGCTCGCACCAGAGCCTCCGGGAGATGAGCAGAGGGTGCCGGGGAAAGAGAGGCACCCTCCGCTCCATCCTGGACACACTGGACCCAAGCAGCGTGCCTTGAAGCAGCTCCTGCCTGCCTGCCAAATCCTCGGCAGAGACAATGTTGGCGACCAAGGAGGGCAGGCACCACAGCGGACTCCAGCCACTCACCGGCCGTCAAGGACTCCCCACCCGTCAGTGACGAGAAGCCGCGGCGCGACTCCAGCTGCGAGGATGACCAGCAGAGGCAGTGGGCAGAGGTTGCTCTGTTGGAGTGTTGGGTGCCTGGCGGAGGCGGCATTACGGGGCAGTGAGACGGCACTACTCACCCGGGAAGAGGTGTGTCGCAGCTTGGAGGCCCAGCTGGCTGAGAAACACTGCGGGCTGCAAGAGGCGGAGGTTGTGTTGCGCGGCCACGAGGAGATGCGTTGTGCATTAGAGGCCCAGCTAGCCCAGCTGGCGGCCCGACCAGAGCAAGGCGAACGGCTGCCTGTGCCCCTGAAGCGGGGGCAGCTGTGCAGGGCCGCCCAACCCAGCGAGCAGGAAGTCCCGCAGCAGGACCAGCCTGCCCCATCAAACCTGGGCCCTCCTAGGCGGGGTAGGAAGAAGGGCCGGGGCCAGGAAGGGGCCACACTGCTGGATGTCTCCAGCAACCCTTTGCGCTGGCTGTCACCAAAGAAGAGGGCCTGGTTATGGGAGTTGCTGGGTGTGGACCCCCTGGAAGCTGTGCTAGGTTCCCTTAAGGAGTGGAAGAAGAAGGGTTAATGGTTGCATTTCCCTACTGTCGCGCGTCTTTGCCTGTGTCTTGTGGGTACCCTGTCTGATCATCGTGTGTATTTAGCGTGTGTAAATCTCCCACCATGTGTGTCTCTTGCAGTTCGGTGTCTGACAACCTTGTGTTTTGCATTTGCGTATTTGGGTTCAGTGCTTGTTGGGTGCCTGTGTCTTCAAAGGACTGCAAATAAAGAGTGTGTTTTCTCTAGCAAGCAAATCTCCATGTCTCTCTGTGCTACGCGATGCCTCGGTCCACCCGGTACCACAATATGTTACTGTGTTGGGAACCAAAACTCAGTCAGTACTCATGTAATAGAACAAAGAACTTTCATTAAATTTCCACAGAACTTTTCTCAAAAACGTATCCAAGTGAGTTTTTGGAAATTTGATCTTCAGTTGTTTGTCTGTTTGTTCCTTATTGGCTAAAAATTGTCTGCATTTTCATACTTAAATGATGAAGCCAGACCACTTAAAAACTCACTCTGTGGGTTCCAACAAAAAATGACAGTACTGTGAGATTTATTACACTGCACTGGTTTAGTGTAAATTCCCATAGCAGAATTTCTCAAGAGTAATAACCTGGAAATAAATTACTCTGCCCGTTATTCTCATTTTTGAACTAATAATCATTTCAAATCAAACTTGCATTTTGTACACATTATTAGTATTTCACTGACTATTTTAAGGTAAGTTTTACAAACTTACCATGTTGAGTCATATATCTATTCATCTTCTACACTTATCCTGGTCACTGTTGCAGGGCGTTCATGGTAAGGTAGGTGGATACTACTGTATGTAACAAAAGGTCCCCATTTCCTCCTGCACTTGTATGAGGTGAACTTCTGTTGATGCTCTCTAGGCAAACGCTTTTAGCTGATGGAGCCATAGTGGGACACACTTTCCGTCAGTAAAAAAGTGCATATATCAGCAGACACAGACTGATCAAAGCATCTGTTCATGTGGTGCTGATAGCTAAAAGCAAGGTGAGTGTTTCTCCTGAAATGCCCGGATACCCCATCCGGGGTGTACCATGATTTACGGCCCACGCAATGGGAGGGGCCTCGGGGCGCCAAGATCCTGACCAGACGTCTAGCTACTGACAAGGAAAAAAGGGGCGGAATGTTCCAGGAGAATAGAGGACTCTGGGAAAAAAAAACAGAAGGGCACAGTTGCTGGGGAATTAAGATATCTCATTAAGACAGATTCTGTTGCTGGACCTTTTTCAAATGCCACAAGTTATAAACACCCATTCTTCTGAGTGGATAAAAGAAACATTTTATAAACTATGTTACAGAATGCTCAGCTCACAGTCGGAGGTGACGTTTTCGGTCCATACTGAAAGTGGGATTATAATATCAGAAATTGCCTGCATGTATTTATAGCAGGCACTAGAAGCTTCTTGATAGACAGTAATATTTAGTATATATTTAGAAAGACTGTTTGCCTCAAAGATAGTCTGGTTTCTTCAGGCCAACCGTCAAGTTATGATGGGAGTACTGAGAGGTGATAATGTTAAATGTTACTAGCTATCCATCTAAACAAGAAATCCAGCTCTGTGATACACGCCCCAGGATTAAGAGCAATGTTGACTCTTTTCATCCGTCTCCTTGAGTTTCATAAGTGCAGCAGCAGCCAGCAGCGTTTCACGATAAACAAACGCTATGGGCATGAAGAAATCATACTTGTGTTTGGCTAAAGGCTGTCTGCTTTTAAGTATCTGTCTTTAACGATGATGGATGGGCATGCTGGTTCTGGGCCCTGTGGTAAATTCCATATCACAAAGTGAAATATTCTGCAGTTGTTCATTGTTTTTATATTGCTTTTTCAACAGTATAGGGTAAATTTGTGGGCGTTGCCAATAACTTACAAAACGCATTTTTCATATGAGGCACATGACTTGCTGGCTACATTTCCGCTAATTAAATAAAGTGTGTTTACATGCATTTATCCACTGTGATCGTTTCCATGCCAAGCTAATGCGCATTAACGTGTATTTATATTAATTATTTATTCATGTTATAAAATTATTTTCAAAATACATCATTATCAGTCACAGTGAGTTTATATACACAAAGATTATGGCTTAAGGATGTGGAAATTAAATTCTGTCGCTTTCCATACTTCATTATGAGAGTCCAGCATCCTCACCTCATAAGCAACCGGTTGGAAGGTATACAGTAATGACATTTTTTTAAGCTTTTTTTATTTATTCTGAGCCTTTTTGACCATGTTCCCTTTATCAGAAGTGGTTAAATTGCAGCTTCTGAATCTGGTCATAGTTAGTGAGTGTGTGTGAATTTCTGTAGCTTGCAATGGACTTGCTTCCTACCCAGAGTGCCTTGTGCCCTGTACCATTGACTCCAGGCTCACTGTAACCCAGTACTGGAGAAGCAGCTATTGAAGAATGAATGCATGATTTTGTTTGATGTATTATATTCCTCTTATGAAGAGTGGCCCCATGGCACACATAATTACATCTAGCATTACAACAGGAAATTACAGCATGATAATGCACTATGATTTCCTTCTATTTTACTCTTGCATTGTGCCACTCGTGCACATACAGGCTGCTGTAAATGAACATGTCAGCTAAAATACAAATGCGATGCAGACGGCAGCTGAACACTGCCTTTTTTCTGCTAACAAAGAAAAACAGCCAGTAACTGGGCCACCCTGACAGTGACCAGGACATTTAGATTGAATTTTTAGGCATATTTTCTAATGCGGAAAAACGATACACTTATAAAACTTGGGTACAGTTGCTATTGTTCAAGAAACTTGTAAGGCTCGATAAAATAAGCAATATTTTTTTCCGAAATTCAGTACAGACAGTGCTTCTCAGACTAAGGTAGACATGCACACTCCAGCTTATATTCAGTTCTAGGCTATCCCACTCTCTGTTTGTCCCATATCTCATAAATGATAAATAAGGGACCGTGGCTGTGGGTTTAAATCCCACCCCTGTGCTGTGCAGAATTCCTCCCACAGTCCAAAGATAAACAGTCAGCTGCTTCTAAACTGCATGCATTGTGTAACCTTGCACTTCCGTCCAAAAGCTGTTTCCCTGGTACACTGTGATAAATAAATGTATTCAGTATCACGATAAGTTTCTCTATCCAAAAGAGCTAATATATCAGTTTATCATTTTTTTTAACACTAACAGCAGGTGACACTCAGTATCTGTCGGTAAGATTTAATTATTGATTTAACTTCTCACCTACAATACATTTACCTGCATGTTTAGCCGACGAAGCAGATACCACTCGTGTCTTTTCCCGCTGTCGGCCAGGCCACCGTGCACCCGCGGTGTAGAAAGAAAGCTGCCAGCTTGGCACAGTCCTCAGTGCCCGCAGACAGCTGCCCTCAGCGCTGCTGGCTGCAAGAGCGGCGTCTGTGATCTGTTTACACGCTTATCAAGACTGGCATCATGTCCTCTCACTATGGCCTGGGCCTTTCTGGATAAAGCGCTTGCTTCACAAGCCAAAGTGTAAAAATGGTCTACAGTAGGAGGCTTCCATTTGGAAAGTCAAGTTATGTCACATTTCACCAGCCCAGCAGCTGAATATGTGGATGGGGTGAAAAGTTTTTTTTTTATTTTAGTTTTCTGGTGATAAGATTGGACTACTTCGCTTGCCGTCACATTGATCTGACACTAAAAAGCTACAGCTCCACCTTCCAACTGACTGCGAGAAGACATGCAGATACTCTATAAATGAGGTTTATTTGGGCATGCCTAATAGTACTGTTAGGGTCCTGTTCATGGTCAAGGCATGATGTCAGCTAAAGATAAAACAATCCTTGCAATATCTAATGAATTACGTGCTTCATATATCTACAAGACTTATGTGTATTACACCCTATAATACTTATCTTAAAAATGATTCAGACCGATTATTGATTGAAGCGTAAATGTAAAATAGAAGCATTATGTATAATCTTGTCTCTGCAGGAGTGCTCTTCCAGAAGAAATGTGTTTCTTTGGGGCTTATTCGTAATTGGGCGCTTTGTCGTGCGTACGTAAGGCAGCGTGTTTTTTGAGAACAGATGGGAGACCGAAAGCTTTTCTTATCCTCTCCGGCTGCGAGTGTGAAGCCTCTGCTCGTTCTTTGTTGGCACCCGATGGCAGTGTGCCAGCGCGTGTACCCCCGCTTCATCACCGCCTCAGCCATCACCCCCTTTCCTCTTCTCAAAGCTGCGACAAGTGACGTGCTCAGCTGCAGCTCTGCGTTTACACGGACTCAGAACCAAGCCACCTCAATACTCTTCAGAGGCAAATTATTCATAAATAATTCCAGACGCCTCATGTTTATGTTGTGGAAGTGAGGTGGTTGGGGACCATGATGACTGCACTGAGAACTGGATTTAAGGATAGAAAAAAATAAGAAAAGCTATTATTAGATAGGCTGACGATTCAGAAAAGTTAAGAAACAAACATCCATGCAGTTTTTAGACCATACTGCATTCCTTGAATTCCTGGTGCAGGTCTTCTGACTAGATACGAAGAGCTTCTTGCCAGCTTCTGGGAGTTTTACTTACAAAAAATGTTCTAGGGCAGTCTGAAAAATGATTGGTTCAGAGAAATATCCAATCAAATTATATATTATATATAGAGGTGTTGGGTCCAAGCAACTACAGGAGGCAGAACCAAGACATCTAATTTGTTGGTCCCGCCTCTTCTAGTTGCTTGGGGCCACCTCCTCCACAATCAGATTGGTTATCCCTCTGAACCAATCACACCTGGTAACTTCATCTCAACCCCAACTGATTCTCACTGACCTTCTGATCATAAAACCCATCCTTCCTTTTCACCTTCTCTTCTTCCTCTGCTCTCTATCCCAGGTCATGCAAAGTTTACACAGGAAGCCTAAATGTCAGAAACATTGTCTGATGTTGCAATTGATATACATATTTATGTTTGATCCCATTTGAATGGTGTCAGTCTTGAAACAGTATATTGTAATATTATAAAGATATAGAAAGTTAGGGAAATCTTTCCTTGTTGGAAGGCTCTGTCCCCTTGGTGCACAAAATTCCAAAACAGTTTGGGGACCTGGCTGTCCAATGACCCATTGCCATACTTTTAAGGAGATAATGACCACATCCTTGCAATAAAAATAATATTTACAGATTCCCTAAGAAAAAAATACAACTTCAGCCCTTGATCCAAGCCAGTGCGACACTGCGATCCGGGAACAAACGAATTTAGTTAAAAACTGGAAAAACTTAGAAATAATTAGATCAACCTAATGACAACTAAATCAACTCCCAAGCTGTATAAATTGGTCAGATTCAATTTGGGTTAGTAGGGTTAGTAACTTGGGTTAGTAACCCTGAGTTGGATCACTTGGAAAGACCTACAAGCATTCAGAGCATTCAGCCAGCCAATCATATCCTGCCATCGGGCCAGTGGCTGGTTCCTTACACATTCTTTCTGTCATTTATTACTACGACCGAAGCCAAAGGTCCTGAGCCCCGTGACTTGAAATTTGACAAAGGAGAATGTCAAGGACAACCACAGCTGGCTAATTAGGGCCGGAAAAGGTGGCCAAAAAATCATCTGAACGTGTCGACTGTGCATTAGCATGTCTGATGTCACTATAAGGATGTAGCACTCGGCACAAACGGGCTTCTTCATTATTATACAGGCAGTCGGCCCCTGTGGCAAGGAGACATAGGAAAAGGATTCTCTCGCATTCATTTTCATTCGTAAACAAGCGAGTTTTACGATGTATTCTGCAAGAGCCACGTCCTATTGTCACCTCTGCAACCCAGTGCCCAGGGCTCACTCCGTCCCGAGTGCATCAGCAGTCTGGAACCTGAGGAACGTGCCGGAAATACGAATGGATTTTCACCGTGCAGCTACCAAGGATGCTAACATATCGATGTCCTTACAGATTTAGGTGCAGGACGTTGTATTCGTGGCAGTGTTAAAATCTAGTTCAAGGTGACTGAACACAAATAAAAAACAGATGGATTTGCAGGAATGAAAAGATCCAGCTTATAGAAGTATGAAGCTCCATATATATACATACATACAACCCCAATTCCAATGAAGTTGGGACATTGTGCAAAACATAAATAAAAACAGAATACAATGATTTGCAAATCCTTTTCAACCTATATTCAATTGAATACACTACAAAGACAAGCTATCTAATGTTCAAACTGATAAACCGTATTGTTGTTTTGCAAATCTTCACTCATTTCGAATTTGATGCCTGCAACACGCTCCAAAAAAGCTGGGACAGGGGCAGCGAAAGACTGGGAAAGTTGAGGAATGCTCAAAAAATACCTGTTTTGAACATTCCACAGGTGAACAGGTTAATTGGAAACAGGTGTTTGTCATGATTGGGTATAAAAGGAGCATCCCCAAAAGGCTCAGTCCTTCACAAGCAGGTATGGACCAGGTTCACCAGTTTGTGAACAACTGTGTGGGCAAATAGTCCAGGAGTTTAAGAACAACGTTTCTCAATGTACAATTGCAAGGAATCTAGGGATTTCATCATCTACTGTCCATAATATCATCAAAAGATTCAGAGAATCTGGAGAAATCTCTGCATGTAAGCGGCATGGCCGAATACCAACACTGGATGCCGGTGACCTTCCATCACTCAGACGGCACTGCATTAAAAACCGACATCATTATGTAAAGGATATTACCACGTGGGTTTAGGAATACTTCAGAAAGCCATTGTCACTTAACACAGTTCGTCGCTACATCTACAAATGCAAGTTAAAACTCTACCATGCAAAGCGACAGCCATATGTCAACAACACCCAGAAACGCCGCCGGCTTCTCTGGGCCCAAGCTCATCTGAGATGGACTGACGCAAAGTGGAAAAGTGTGCTGTGGTCTGACGAGTCCACATTTCAAATTTTGGAAATCATGGACGTCGTGTCCTCCGGGCCAAAGAGGAAAAGGACCATCCGGATTGTTATCAGCACGAAGTTCAAAAGCCAGCATCTGTGATGGTATGGGGGTGTGTTAGTGCCCATGGCATGGGTAACTTGCACATCTGTGAAGGCACCATTAATGCTGAGAGATACACACAGGTTTTGGAGCAACATATGCTGCCATCCAAGCAACATCTTTTTCAGGGACGTCCCTGCTTATTTCAGCAAGACAATGGGAAGCCACATGCTGCATGTGTTACAACAGCGTGGCTTCGCAGTAAAAGAATGTGGGTAATAGACTGGCCTGGCTGCAGTCCAGACCTGTCTCCCATTGAAAATGTGTGGCGCATTATGAAGCGCCAAAAACGACAAAGGAGACCCCGGACTGATGAGTAACTGAAGTTGTACATCAAGCAAGAATGGGAAAGAATTACACCTACACAGCTTCAACAATTAGTGTCCTGAAACACAGTCGTAAACATGCCCCTTTCCCAGCTTTTTTGGAACTCGTTGCAGGCATCAAATTCAAAATGAGTGAAGATTTGCAAAAAACAATAAAGTTTATCAGTTTGAACATTATATATCTTGTCTTTGTAGTGTATTCAATTGAATATAGGTTGAAACAGATTTGCAAGTCATTGTATTCTGTTTTTATCTACGTTTTACACAACGTCCCAACTTCATTGGAATTAGGGGTGTGTGTGTGTGTGTGTGTGTATATAACCATAGCTCGCTCTGGGTTCCTGTGTGATGTCACCTGTCACATGTATTCACATGCACACACACCTTCACACACACACTAACATGTGAAACATGCAGATTTCAGTCTTGAAGTCTTTCCATCCGATGAGTTCTACTCAGGGGAAGCTCTCTGTCTCTTTCAAGTTCCCTAGTAGCCAAAATGTAGGCTGTGGACCCCTCTAGTTCTTCAATTTCAGCCCATTATGTAGCACTTTGAGCGAGAGGCTGAAACCCATACAGTAGGCTGATTTTTCTGGCCACTTCGTCGTGTTCCTGATCCTGCTACTGTGGCAAAAGGCTTTATTAACCTTTAATGGCGGAGCTAATTGCAATTAAACAGCCCTGAACCTGGGGTCTGCCACCATCTCAGAAGGTCAAAGCTGATCTCTGTTCTGGGGCTGTGGAAGGCGTTCAGCATATCGGAATATGATTGTTCAGGGATTTAGAAGCAGGCAAGAATAAAAGCTACAGCAAGCAACAAAGGTTCAGCACCACTAAAGCAGTCAGCAACCTTGTTTATTTCTCCTTCTCCTCCATTTAAGCACCTTGTTTTATCAATATGGTGCAGGAGGCAGAATTTTCAGTGGTACCACAAAGCGGTATTCAGGTTTATGTTAATGAATAGGCACTCACATGGAAGAGAACACTATGTCTGATGACTCTCCTCCCTAAGGAAGTGGAAATGGACCTCTGGGATCACAAGGTACCTTGAGGCAAAGCTGTGACAGGTAAGTGACCTTTTCAAGTATGCATCAGAGGCATGTTAATAAGATCTTGGTTCCGGTACAATTGGCTGAAGCAAGCTGTTCCCATCTCCTCGGGAAGGAAAGGTGCTGCCCCACTGGCAGCTGCCCTGGAGCTCAGGCAAGCTTACGGTAGAGCCATCAGCCACTGGAATCCCTGGGCAGAGTGGCAATCTCCGCTTACATTCATCTAACTGCATCCCAACCTCGAACACCTGGACTCTGCAGTGAGTGCACAGTGCACCTAAGGCAACACTTAGCCCAAATCCAGTTGACATGTTTTTTTTTTCAGTGTTCGGAAAGCAAGCGGTACGTATAACAATAGAATTCACAATACATTACCCTCATACTAAAATATACAGTTACAAAGGTTACCTCCACCATGTTACAGTATATGGAGTATATGGGCATCCAAGGACAAAACAAATGAACAGTGATTCCTTTCATATGGGGAGAGGATAATAGCATTTACCTGGTGGTAACGCATGGAAAGGTTTCAATTTACTTCCTTTTTAAAAGGGCAGGGGCGCAACGATAGTGAAAAAGCTGTCCATTTTCCACATCTTGAAAGCACATCATTCTCTGCGGCTGACGGTTCCGGGTTTCCTGAACAGGCCGACACCATTTTTTTGCAAATCTGAAAGTGACGGGTGGTTTGTATACCTAAAGGACTGAGCACACATGCATGCTGAAATTTACCTGCATAAATCCACTGTTAATTCAGTCCTAAATTACACACACTGGAGGCTTACAGCCTGAATTATTCAGCAGGATTGTCAGCAAAACACAGATCAAAACGTGTTAGCACACAGAGACTTAGCAGTTAGAAACTTAATGACTAGAGCATCTTGACAGGTCCCTTCAAAAACCAGGAAGAAAGTCACGCAGAACAAACTCCCTGAGTGCAGCGATGTGCTGTTGATGTATCTCTGGACAAACAAAGCAGGGGAAATAAATATATTTCCATCGCATTGATATATTGACATAAAAATGGAACAGTTTACTGTACTCAGTGAAAGCTAAACGCATCAGTAGCCATTATGAGTCAATCAACACCTAATTGATCTTAATAGACAAGAAAGGATGAAATGTGTAGAGACATAGCATCTGTGCAGGCCTTTGCATCTCCAGATGTTTGCTCTTTTGGTGCACATGTGCTGTGCCCTGCAGGTTCTGTCTTACCCTGAGCAGAAGAAGATATCTGCCAAGTATTTTGATTGGAGAGGTAAGAGCTAATTTCTCTGGCTGCTGTACTCCATCTTGCTTCTTATAAGTTGGGGAGGGGTGTGGTATCACAGCACTGGGTCAGCAAACATGCCCCTGCAGCTTATGATTTTGTTCAAGGGACCACAGACATACAACAGTTCCGCTAAGGCCAAGGCTTAAACCATCCATCCATTTTCTGAAACCCAGCTGGGGTCACCAGAGCCCCCGGCGAAAACCCACATGAATATGGGGAGAGCATGCAAACTCCACACAGAAGGACCTGGGACCAAACACAGAGCCTTCTTGCAGTGAGGCAGCAGTGCTAACCACTGCACTGGGCCACTGGGGCTTGAACCAGAGATCGTCTATTCACAAACACAGAGATTTAACTTACTGAGCCGCTGCAAAAAAAAACTGTATTTAAAAAAAATGTAATCCTTCCCTCTACTCTTAGTCACATAGGATAAAAGTATCACATAAATACTTAAACTTTAGTGTGTTTGTTTTATTGGCCAAGATAACACCAAAGTAATTTTTTAGACCCACAAGACTGGGACAGAGATATTGGGGCTAAAACTGGCAACCTTCCGATTACAGGCACCGAGAGCTAGCCTGCGGAGCCACTCACCAGCCCCAACTCTTGAATCAGGTCAGGTCCGTGCACTTACCATCATTCTGTGTTTGTCCCTTAGCGGCGATGGACCCTAAAATGCCTCAGCTGAAAAAGGGGACATGCACAATAGGACAGTCAGTCAACCTCTCAGGTTTATGCACAGTTGATCACTCCCATACATGTCACATGACACAAGCCCAAAAATTACCCATTAATAACAAAATCTGGCAAATTATAATCAATGTTAAAGTAAATGATTTTAATACGGTTTGTAGGGATTCTATGAAAAGCCCTTAAATAGCATTTTAAGCAGGACACGTACCTCTGTGTCAAGAAGAACGATTTTGATGTCATTGTGCTGCCGTCGCACGCGGAAAGGCATCGCCTTTTATTTACAATCTAAATGCAGAAATTCACAGCCTATAAAATAGGCATGAAACGACCGAGACGAAGGGAATACATTATATTAATCAGGCGTGACTCTCCTGCCGAAGAAATTGAATGCTTGCATCTATTTCGGGTATTTTTGTTTACCTCCGCATATTACCTCTATGCCGGTATGTAACCCAAAGAGGAGACGCTATGTTTCGTCTTTGACGGACTGAGCTGTGAGTTCTATTCTGCTTCTATTCCAAGCCTGCTTTCCAAGATGGATTGCGTCAGCTTTCCCTTTTGCCTTCATTTCCCGTTTACCGGGACCATGGGGGGCAATACAAATCCGTCAATGGCCAATATATGTTAGTGGGAGCAGAGCTGGGCTGGGATTTTTACACAGACAGGCCCATCATCTCACATACGTTCCATGATATATTTTGTCAATCTGTGGGGCCAGGGGGGGCATGATGAATTTTGCCAATTGAGGGGGTCCTCCACAATAAATTTTGCTGGCCCCAGGAAAATGTCTGGTATGCCAGGTAGCCAGTACAAGCCAGGGTGGGGGTGGGGGTGGGGGAGGGGGGTTACGTTTAAAGAGGAACGAGGAGGGAGCGACAAGCTTTTCATTTCATCCTCAGCTTTCACGGTGCAATTTTTGCCTGACTTCCACCCGCGAATTACATGCTGTCTGCCTCTGACAGAGGCACCTGGACAGCAGTGCAGAGACAGGACAGCAGCATCTCCTCCAGTGAATCGAAAGTTCATTACATTTCGAATTAGCCTGGGATGAGTATTGACCATCCATCAAACAATGAAAAAAAATGATAAGGAAACAAAATATGACTGAGGTCATACAACAGCGCAGATTTTAACCTACCTGCTGCTACGTGACGGTAGGTTTACATGGATAACAGGGATTAATGGCTAACGAGATGGAGCTGACAGCTGATGATTCACGTCTGGGAGGGGCACTGCTGTTGTCCCTTTGAGCTGCATCCTTATCAGTAATAGGCGACTTGTAAAAATGCATTGGGAAATAAAAAAGACTCACCCAGATGTAAATTATTGCTGCATAAAAACACATTAATGTATAAAATGTATCTGCTTTTTCAGGTCACCACAGTGCAGTTGGGTCATGGTGCAATGTAGTAAAAACACCTTTGCTGTACAGTTTGTTTCTCATGCACTTTCACGTTGCTGAGATGTAAATCAGGCTGAGAAATCGGTGACCTTTTGCTGGGACTGTAAATGTCTCATTTCCAGTCACCCTAACAACCAAGTCCTTTGTTTTCATCCTATATCGTCATCAGAAATAATTCTTACCCACAAAAAGCATGAACAGTCTGTTAGGTTTTTATTTATTATTCCAAGATTCATGTGTAATTCCCGGATGAGGTTGTGATATTTTTCTTCAGAGTACATTTGCATAAATGTTTCATTTGAAAGTAAACGGTCAGTATAATCTCAACGAAGAGGCTTTGGCAGAACATGCTACAGAAAGCTAGGTATGTCCTTAACTGAACTGTGAACCTCTGAGCTCTTTTTAATCAACTCCAGCACTTGTGCCGTTTCTGCTCTTCAGTCTCCATTGACAAATTTGGAGAAGCTGGTTTCCCAAAAGTTTTCTCTCCTTTCCTCCTAGAACTCACTCAAACGCACTGCAAAGACCAGATAATGACCTTCGCTCGTTTGGATTGACAAGCTCAGTCTCAATAGCGCCTTCTGAAGGCAGAAGATGGATGTGCCTTTGAACATTAGTTGGAGAGCAATTAGATGGGAAGTTACACAGGGTGAGACTGGGGAGGAATTAGCAGTAGAGGGATGATAACAACACAAATCTGCCCCGCCAAATGGTTCAGCTCGCCATATCCTACAACACGTCGCTCGCTTTTCTGGCCTGTTAAAGCAGAATCGGGGGATGCCCTGGGCTTCCACATTTGTCTCCGCAAGTTGGAACAATTAATGGCAAGGGGGTTCCATGGGTAGCACTGTGGTGTCACACCTCCAGAGCCGCCAGCTGAAATCCCTTTGCAGGGTATCCCCAGTCTCGCATCCTTTACTGCCTGGGATAAGCTCAAAGCATGGAATGGATGAAAACCACAGGGGGGATAAGCAGGAATAGTGTGTGCTTTGCAATATGTGTTACACTCTCCGTGTATGGAAAGTGTATGGAAAGTGTATGGAAAATGTAAAAGTACAGCCAACCTCATTATGTTGGTAAGTACAGAGAATTAAAAATTAAGGCAAAACCTTTAGAGAGGTGTAATATTTAGAAGTATGCATCTTTGAAAAAAAAATCATGCAACGGTTTATTTATTGGTATTTTTCGGCTTAAATTTTAGCAGACTTCTGTGGGGATAAAATGTGTCTTTTTGTTACCTTGTTTTTCAAATGAATGCATTTACCAGGCAAACTAACAATTTATCACATGCTGTTGTGACAAGGTTAATTAACCAAAATTACTGTACCCGGACAACAATTAATACAATTTTAAAAATTAAACCGCAAAATGACTCTGAACAAGCCACCATTTCTTTCCCTACTTTGATTTTTTTTGGTTTTGCTACAAACCATTTGGCAGCAAATTATCCAAAACCATCAGAGGCTTCTAGGTAATTCCGTCGCTCTCTATTTAAAACGGTCATCGCCATTGACGATGGGGAAACTATTGTTTATGCTGGGAAAAACTCTGTTTACCGCCACTGGGATGCACAGCGGGACGTCGGGGCACGGAAGCATCTTCTTCTCGATCCGAAGCTCATATATCATTGCTAAGCAGACCCAGCGAGCTACGGAGAAAAACAAGGCCTCAGGTCAAAGTCGGGCAGGCAGAACAAATAAAACTAATCAACGATGGCGAGCGGTTTGTCCCCCACCTGGGCACGAAATGACAAAGCAATAAAATGTCCTTGTACCTCTTCAACTTTTGTTCTGCGGCCTTTTCTCAGGCCTGCATTCAATCATTGACTAGCCGTAGGTGCTTAAAAAATAAATTAAAGATGTCCATGTGATGTTTTTAGGGAAGTTCTCCCCTCGTGCGTCGAAGGTGCAGACCCACGAGATGATCCCACCAGACGTGCTCAGCTCAGTTGAAGAACAGCACAAGATGGAAAAATTAGCTTCTTTGCCAGAGAAAAAGGACTGACAGCAGAGGATAAATCCTGACATTGCACTTACCGAACGGCAAAAGCAGGCTAAATAAATTTGTAAATTGTTCTGCCTTCCTGACTCTTATGTGCCACTTTGCTGCATGTATCATGTCGGTTGTCCATACGGATTCACTGGGGAGGTGGAATTTGTTATCTACAACTCAACTAACCAGGCCCAATGCAACATGTCTGATGGGTGACCCATACCAGGAACCAGCAGACCCCACAGCCTAATGAGACCTGTCACCACCAGGTGCCTTCTGAGACTGACTCAGACTGAGATGAAGCTGGAGAGAGGCGGAAAGAGGTGCTGTGGGTCTGGTTGCACTCCTCCTGATTGTCTCCTATGTACCTACTGGGCAAAGATTACACAACATTAGCAAAGTACAAGGGAGTGGCATCCAAAATCACAAACTAGCACACACATTCATGCACATCCATATACATACACTCTGCCACTGTAGGCTTCCTACTTGACAAGAGCTAAGGCCAGACTTACGCACAGGCTGACCTGGGCTGCTGACCTGGGCCCCAAGTTGTAGGGGCCCCCAACTTTCTTTGAGGGCCCCCACCCCGCTAAATCTGGCTCTGGAAAGACCTACAACTCTTGTCCAAAAACAAAGCATGACACACAACGGGGGCCTTAGGGCACAACCCCAATGAATCGCCTACTGCCAGCGTCTTTGGAATCCACCTCAGATCCATTTTAGGCAGAAATTGCAAATGGCCATGAGCAAAACAACTCTATAATGAGAGTTACTCCCATGTAGAATAGGATGAAGGGATGTTCGTGCATAAAACAGCTTGATGTCTTTGCCGAGAGATCAAATAAATGAGGTAGGAGTGATGGGGTTTCCCTCCCCCTGAGGGCATCAACAATCACACCCTCACTCTGACCTCACAGACGAGTCCCAGTGAAAAGCTACAGCCTTCCTCTCACCTCCACTTTCCACTCCAGTTTCCTTTTCTGTCCAGACGACCGAAAAAGAGCGTAGGGGACACCTGCCAAAGAGCAGAGCTTTGAAGGCTGAGAGAAAAAGGAGTCAATGTTGCATAAAAATCTGAATTTACCTGCTTTGCTTACTTACTGAATAAAAATGTCAGGTAAGCAACTGAAATGTAAATGTGTGGGTGTTTTTCTCACAACTAGGGCTTCGCTAATCAGAGATCCAGGCTGCTTCTGCTGTACACAGACAGAGGTCTAAATACTGGCAAAACAGTGAGAGTGTTGTACTCAGTGTGCAAAATACCCGTCAATATTCAGGGGGGTCCCCATCTCCCTATTGTTGAGCAATACCGATCTTGAGACTCCCTTAAAATTTTGCTTTTGAGGCTTTCAGGGGGTCTCATAGGTTAATCAGGGGTATCGTCTCCCCCCCCCCCCCACCGTATTTCGTACACTGGTTTTACTACGTTCTTTGAGAAGGCTGTCTCACTCCTTTAACCAGCCATATACCCGACGGCAAAGAGGGGGGATACAATCAGAGGCCGGGTCCTCAGAAGCTTCTAACAGGCAATGACAAAAAAATGCTAAAAGACCTCTGGCATTACTGAAGGCCATGATGTGATGGCATTTATGCTGTCCAGCCCACTGCCTGATTCAAACATAGAGTACTGCTTGGGGTTAAGTGCCGAAGTACGATAAGTAAAATCTGAAAAAAAAACTGGCAATATCAAGGGTGTCCCAGAGGGGGCGCAGACTGAGTCAAATTGAAATTTGTCACAGGCAATTTATTATCTTTTTTATTACCAGAACATCTACAGTAACATGCATAATATTGCCTTCAACAACACATACAAAACCACTTGGGCTAATTGGATAATAGAAGTTCTGCTGTATAATACTCTGGCATTAACAGAAGCTCTGTATGTATATGTACTGCCTTCTCCAGTCACAATCTACGCTGACATCATCATCACTAGTCCTTCCCAGATATTAAAACAAACCCGCTGCTCTTTTTCACATGATCAAACTTAGCACAGAAACACCCCTGTGTTTCACATCTCAGGGAATCAAGGACAGCAGCAATCAGTCAAAAAACACCGTGAGGCAAGTATGCGTGGAATGAGAGGTGCGCCCTCCAATCCCCGAAGTCCGGTATACAGAAAACCTAATCCTATAAAGCCAAGACTGACTGGGGAATTATGGGTGTCAAGTACCGAAGCAACCAAAAATAGGACTGGAACTCTTATACAAAGAAGTCATATAACTACTGAAATTAGGAAATACATTTGGAAAGCAATGCATGATTTCATACGGTTTGGAGAATTTTTATAAATTAATAATTCTACTGAATATATTGAACTTACTTGGATATTAACCTTTGGACCATAAAGAAACAGCCACACAGAATTATTAACATGATAATATATTGTCATTTATGTTATTAAAATTAGAATTCAGTCTTTTAAATCTCTGTAAATTTAGCAAATTCCCTTTTATCCAGTTGCACGCTGCTCATAGTTTATGGACAGGACTTCACGTCAGATGCTTTGAAATCAGGTAAATAAATCCTCAAATTCCACAGGTGAGACAGTTAATTCACCTGTGTGGGTAACAGGGCCATTGAGATTAATCCTTAGGACATTTGCGAAACACTCAATCCTCCTATCAGAACGTTTACCCCCAAAGGAAATTCACATTCATTCATATTATTACCCACCATGTTTATCCCCTAGTTCACATCACATAAATCAACTTGTATGACCAGATGTTTTACTAAAGCAAGGATTGTTGGTGTAACTTAGCCCTGCTACATTGTAGCTACATGTTTAAGTTCCTTAAACTGTTATTCTTTGAGAAGATGCCTACTTTACTATGTATTGATTGCTGTTTTACTGGTACTGCAATATTTATTGTACTGGGTCTGTGCTGCTACATTATTCAATCGCATTGATTATGTTCACAGGCACTGTATATACAGTCGCCCCCGTGTCTAGCACTGTTCACCGTCTTTTGCACTTTTTACCATTACTGTAAATCCCTGTTTTTGTCACTTACTATGGGTGAATGTTATCTCATGCCACCTTATACTTGTATATGCATGGTTTGACTTAACTTGAATTCCTCTTTGCAATAGAGCAGTCACTCTAAGAGTCACGGCGAAAATAAAAATGCATGATTTATATAATAAATGTGAGAGTTATGAGCACAGTTGTTGATGACAACTCTTGACATTCATTCATGCAGTCTTGAAGATCATTTTAATTAAGACTTAATTCAACCTCAAAGTCATATTAATTTGGTTAAGCTCATTTTTACATTTTTTTACAAACAGATTCTTGCTGAGTAGTATGGGAGAATTGAAAATTATTCCCTTAGTCTTGGGATAGCATTTGACTTCTGGAAAATAATCTGCATTAAACTGAAAATGGCAGACTACAGTCGCAGAAACACATGGTGTCTACTCTCCAGCAATGACAAAGGTGGGACCATTTTTGGAGGGTCTCAGTATGTAGGAGTCACGAGGAGATGGTGGATTTTGACACTAAGTGCCTTTGCAAGCTGAAGATGAAAGAGCTTGGGACCTGTTGTGCATACCACCAGAGAAGAGAAAGTGGAGATGATAGTTAGTCATTTTTTAAATGATTTACTAAAGTTCCCCAGTGCAATAGAGGGAATGTGCCTATGGGATTATGATATTGCAAAAAGTCAAAAAGATTAGGTGAGATGAGACAATTGCACCATCATGAGGTACGCTGAGATCAATCAGCACTAAACCACGGTCTGGTGCACCACACAGCCCAACCCTGTGGTCAGGATTTATCCTCCTCTAAACACCTTCAGCTATGGGACAGATAAAATAAGCTCCTAGCCTAGACTTGGAGACAGGCACCGTGGCGGAATCGCAAACATCTGCAAGCTGATTGCCCCATAAAACCTCAAGACGGCTTAATAAGGGACAGGATCACTAGCATCTGGCACCCACAGTTTATGTGGTAGTGGAAGGAAATTCTTTATGCCTTTGGACCTTGAAAAATAATGACTGGCAGGGAAGGCTGGGATTTTGAAAGCTTGGTCAGGTCTCCACAGCTATCAGCTATTCCTCTGGGGTTAACCCATTCAAAAGGTTGATCGAGAAAAAGACCATTCCTTTGCGATAAGCAAATTTCTTCACACCACGCTGTAGATGTCAACTTGTTTTCCCATCATACTTATCTCACCGGCTTGTGGGAAGATGGCAGCCGCTGTCATGTGAGGCATGGATGATGCTGGAACTGTCAACACGTGACTGAAACCCAAAACATGTGATCAAGCGGCAGCAGCCAAAGTGGACGTCCCAGGAGCTCCCAGGCCAGCAGTGAGAGCTACACATTGTTCTTCATCTCTCCCAGAGGGACATGCTCAATAAAACTTCAAAGGAAGCCAACCTGGAGGACTCCTTATCAGGTGTCTAACCCAGTTCAGCTGGCCTTCACTCAACCCAGAGGAAAAGTGACTCCACACCAAGGCTCCCCTAGATCACTGAACTCCACTGTCACAGAAAATCAACTCAACAGTCCTGCAGAGAAATTTCATCCCATCTAGTCACCGTGACCTTAGCATTTTTTGTCACTACCCAAAGATCATACGCATGGGTCAAGATAGGATGAACACTGATTAGTCAACCATAAGCATCGTCAAGAAACTCCACTCCTCCCACCCCAATCACCTTCCCATGCTCACAGTCCTGCTTTCCTACACCCATGCGCAGTACAGGTAGACCTTCCTACCTGGAACTGAGCAAATCATTCTCTTTCTGCGAAAGAACCACATTCTCTAATTTGATGGTAGTGATTTCATTGCAAATCACTCCAAGACTCTCTATTGGCCATGAGCAGCAGGAGTTTGAAATGCTCACTTGTTTGGCCACACTCAGCTACAAAACACTAAAAAGGCAGAACAAATGGTGTAGGTAGTGCAAAACAATACAGAAAGTGTAAAGCAATACAAGACAGTGCAAATCAAAACAGATGGTGCACAACAACACCGATACAAAACTATGCAAAACTGGATGTTATGTGGTCAGAGGCTGACATGCAGAAAGAGACCTATAAAGTAAAACATCCATATGGCTGTTACAGGAAATGCAAATAGGAATTCAAATGGACTGGAGAAAGAAGCTGGTTTTGAATCTGGTATCCAGTTTTTTGATGCTGTGTAACTTTCTACCAAACTGCGAGGTGGGGCAGGGTTTCGGGCTGGGGTGACTATGGTTCAGAATTATTGCAGCCAAAGGTCAAGGGTCACAGTAGCATGGGGACCACATCATGCAGAATGACTAACAATGTTACCTGGAGACAGCCAGACTGAGCACTCTTCCATCATATGTTGTACCATTGCATGCTATCCTATTCTGTCCTGTCCTGTCCTGTCCTGTCTTATCCTATCCTGTCCTATCCTATCCTGTCCTATCTTGTCCTGTCCTGTCCTATCCTATCCTGTTCTATCCTGTCCTGTCCTGTCCTATCCTATCCTGTCCTATCTTGTCCTGTCTTGTCCTATCCTATCCTGT
The DNA here is from genome assembly GCA_026777045.1 of Hyperopisus bebe. Classification (NCBI taxonomy): domain Eukaryota; kingdom Metazoa; phylum Chordata; class Actinopteri; order Osteoglossiformes; family Mormyridae; genus Hyperopisus; species Hyperopisus bebe. The sequence goes on from JAODJW010000038.1 coordinate 18,568,320, forward strand.
CCTATCTTGTCCTGTCCTGTCCTATCCTATCCTGTCCTATCTTGTCCTGTCTTGTCATATCCTATCCTGTCCTAGCAGGTGACAAATGTCTCTCCATGAGGGCACAGTAGCTAACGTACCTCTTCAGTGCAGCATGGAAGGTGGGTTATGTACTATTTGGACCAAAAAAAATGGGAAGGTACTGCTCCCTATATGTATAGTGTGGGGGAAAAAAGATTTGTTCAAATGGAAAGTGTTTCAAATGTGAATTTTCAGATGTTTTGTGGCTTTGTCTCCATAATCAAAGGGACCGTGTGAAGTCGGGCACACTTTTCACTCGAAGGATTAACACCGATTTGCCGAGTCTGGCCTCAGCATTATTGAATTACTGACTTGCTTGCAAAGTTTGTCAAGAAGTTATTGCAAATTCTATTCAACAATGAGCCTCACAACCATTACTGCCACATTTTAGAAACACGCTCCCTCTCATTGTTCTATTCTGACAGTTAATATTGCAGGGTTTTGTTTTTTTTTTTTGAAAGGGACCCATCTTTAGAAATCCAGTCCAACTCTATATTTTCCAGCAAAGGCTGACCTCACCAGTTGATTACTGCCTGGGATTCAGATCAGCTGGACCATAACTCCCTGGGCATTCTTTGGAAATTGGCTGATGGATTATTATTATTATAAGCTTTCTAATGGTGGTCAGGTGGTCAGTGAACGGTCCATATAGAAAGAAATATCACTGTTCAGTTATCTACCCATTGCTGCTACCTCTTAAATATTGTTGCTGCCTATTTCAATCATAATTTGTGTTATTTTAACTCACTCATTGTATGCACTATTAATTTTTTCATAATGTATTCCTTTTAATTTTTATATTCCCACCCACTATGCCTTTTTGATAACTGTCTCTGTTATGCAGAGTCTCCTTGCTCAGATTGCTGCTTTTCTGCCTGCCAAACAAAACTTAATTGTGTGCTTTTTATAATGACAATAAAGGTGTACACCAGTGGTCGCCAACCCGTCGATCGCGATCGACTGGTAGATCTTTATCACTGTCCCGGTAGCTCCCGAAAATAAAAACGTTTTCAGTTTTGCAAGCATCTGTATTTCTT
>JAODJW010000038.1:18572692-18601026 GCA_026777045.1 Hyperopisus bebe
CAGGGTGCAGTACAGAGAGAGGGGCAGGGCAGGGTGCAGTACAGAGAGAGGGGCGGGGCAGGGTGCAGTACAGGGTGAGGGGCGGGGCAGAATTTAGTACAGGGAGAGGGGTGGGGCAGGGTGCAGTACAGGGAGAGGAGAAAAGGGCAAACTGGCGGCCCTCTGAGTATAATTTTAAAGCAGCATAAACCATATTGAAATAAGTTATATTGTCTAATCCTATATCTCGTATGAAAATATATCGATACATCTTAAAAACTCGATACATTGCCCAGCCCCACTACATCCCGTTCCACTCATCCTGTTCAGGGTTTTTGGGGGGGGCAGACTAAAGGATGTCCCATGGCACACTGCAGAGTTACACCCTGGGATCCCAGTCAAGCGTGATCACACAGCGCAGTGGGTTAGGGCACAGTGTCTGTGTATAGAAGGTTGCCAGTTCAAATCCCATTGCAGTTTCACAGTGGGAAGCTTGAGCAACCCCCCCCCCAATAATTTAGAGATGCCAATTAACCAAACAGCATTTGTTTGGACTGCAATCACCCCTAAGAAACCCACGTGACACTGGGAGAATACATAAACACAGCTTCAGAGGGATTCAAACCTCCAACCCTGAAGGTGTGAGGCGATCCACTGAGTCCCCATGCTGCCCTTAGGAGGCCAACAAGCAGCTTGGGAACAAAGTAACTGCAGCAATACACAGTGGCTTCCATCTGTTCAGTACATGATGCTTATTAGCATCGTAGCATCCTGTGAATTAGAGAATTGCCATTAGAGAAATCAGTTACAATATGACGAATGAAAAAGCTATGCAAATATAACCCTTGCAAGAACAGTAGTGTGACAACAGTGAAATCACTGATGTTCCGTGGGCGGCAATCGGAAAACAAAAAGGCAACGTTTTGGTTCTAGCATATGGATCCTAAGCATCCCACCCAGTTCCAGTTATCATATTTCGTTTTCAAAGGCTGAGCAGAGAAATGCAATAATGTGAATTGAGATTTGGCGTTCTTCCTAATGCATCTTCTTCTCTGGCATTTTAATTGGAAGCATAACTCCCACCCCCAGCCAAATCAGCCAGAAAAGGGGTCCCTCATCGCCATTCCAGTCAGCCGGGACATTTCGCTGTTTGTTATCCTCCCCACATTATGTGTCATGCACTCTTTCACTGGAAAGAGCGTGGAGCGGCACAAAGAGGGAGAAACAACCTGTGGGTGAATCCCTGCGGGGGGGGGTTGGGCATCGGGAGAAACCATTTGGGGCTTTTGCGAGGGATATTTCCACCGAGATCCAAATGACCAATGAAACATGACAGGCTACATCTTCCTCCTGAGAAGTGACATGAATTGAAATACATGGCCCCCTCCCACACCAAACGTTTCAGGCAAGGTCAGCCTGGGAAGCAGAAGCTTTTCTTTTAAGAGATTCCTCCCTCCTTATTCTTCCATCAACCATTCCTGCATTGTGTATTGGGACCAAATATGCATGTTTTCAGCCAGATGTTCTTTGGAAGTGTTTGGAACATTCACTCACCGAATCTGCAGTGTCTATGATCCATGTTATTCATAACAAGCTGTGTATTTCTGTGGATAAATTAATATTTTGATAATGATATGTTTTTTTTGGTTGATTTTGATTATAGATATTTTTAGTTGAATGTAACAGAGATGCCTGTAATATTTTCATGGAAAGCAGGGCTGTGCACGAGATCTGGTCAGCAGTGACCCACATGAAATTAAAAGTCTCATCGTGACATGGGTTCACACTCAAATTTCTGCAGTGATCTTTTAATACATACAATTCTACAGTCATTTGACCAGAAAAAAACACCTCCCAACTCTTATATATCAAGTAGTGAAACAGGGGATGAAGTCACAGCACAGACTTTAGGCATTTACAAAAAACCAGAAAAAATAATAATACAAATATGCTGGTAATACCCTCTTCATCTGCAGTATCTTGATGCAGATCATGATTAGCGAGGTTTTTTAGTCTGAATGGTTCATCTTTGTCAGTTTTACAGCTTACTAAGCTGTAGACAAAAATAGCAAATTCTGTATTGACCATAAAGGGAGACAGTAATGAAGTCCCTAGATGGCAGCAGAGAGGGAAAGCCTTAGTTTGCATATTTGCGTAACATCTTATCAGCCCCTTTGGGTGCTTGTCTGGTTTCCACAGAGACCAGTAGTCGTGGAGAGCATCCCTGGGGGGTGCAAACTTACCCATTCCCTGGTGGATCCAGTGGTGATTCAGCTACTCTACAAAGAATCCGATTACAACAGGCTCTGCTTCATCTGGAGCACCTGGCATTCTGGGTAATCAGGCCATCCGATCTTCAGGTGACCTTTTACAAGGAAAAGGCTAGATAGACAGAGATTGGAGAGAAAAGCTGGGAATTTTTATTGTTGAAGCAACAGTTTGGGCTGTGATTGTCCGGAGAATTGTTGTGCTGATCGCGAATGAAAGCATGTCTTTAATTCCTTTGTTGTGAATATTGGCCACCCGTACTCCCTCAACACAACAGGGAGGGCATGAGTTACACAGGAAGGCCTCTCATGGATATTATAAAATCCTTACTTACCTAGCAGGGGAGATACCATGATGACGAAGGTGGTTCACCCAGGATGAGGCCCAGCCATTGCACTTTGGCTGTGCATGACCCCTGTAAATTCCCTAAATGTCGGAATCTTGACTGTATGATTCGAGGCAGTACTGGCCTAATGGTTAAGGAAGTGTGCGTGCAATTTAAAGGTTTCTGGTTTAAATTTCTGACTGACAAGGTACCACTGAGGTTTTCTTAGCTCTTCAAAAGGATTATCTGTACGAATATGTGTGCCTAAAAATATTTCATGGTGTCTTCAGACTTGCAATCTGAAGTGGAAATGACTGCAAGTGGAAGACAAGCTCTTCACATCAGCTGACTCTTCATGGCATGATGGGTCTTGTGAATAATATGCCGACCAGAGGAAGGGGAAAAGAGCAGCATTGTATAGCCACAGAAAAAAATTAAGAGATCGTTCTATATTTTTAAACAAATCCTGGTTTAATCCTGGTTCTGCTGGCAGACTGCTAAACTGAGCAGCAGGTTGCTTCCAGGTTCAAAATTTATAAGACAGCAGTTCACAAGAAGAAGGTAAAGCAGGAGACACTGGGAACGACCATAAACCAGCCAGGTAAAAGGCGGAAGCGACTTTCTAATCCCAGAGATGACTGTTAACTTATCTGACAGTTTCTCATGAATTGGGGGATGACATCAAGTGACCTTCAAAAGTAGTGGGAAACATTAAGTGTAGGTGTGAGGTGCACTGCTAGGACAGTTCATATCAGGCTCCTAGAAGCAGGACTGAAGTCCCATAAAGCAAGGAAGAAGCCCTTCATCAATGAGAAACAGGGAGGAACCAGGCTGCAGTTCAAAATATGTTTGTGTGTGTGTGTGTGTGTGTGTGTGTGTGTGTGTGTGTTAAACACAGGGATACACCCATAATTTCAGAAATAAGTGAAACAAAAAATTGTGTGTTTGGACACATTGGGAAGTATGGAAGTAAGCCACACCATTCATTAAAACCCAGGAATAAATCATTAATGAGATACGAATAAAATTTCTCAACATGAAACAATAACTGCAGAAAGAACCTCTATTTATTCACAGGCTGCCAACCTTCCTAGACATGGTGAAAACCCCATAGAGGACATGTGAGACATGTGCAAGATATGACAGTGACACAGGACGAGTAGAATGTCATTTCCGGCGACTGCCTCTTAAGGTGCCCCAGGTGTGCTGCTGCCTCTTCAGTCCCGAGTGTCACTGTGCCACAGGACACTTCACTCCAGTGAATAAGAGCCATTTTGTCCCCTCCTGCTGCCTGTCCATTACATCACACGTCCATATGCAGGTGGCTGCCCTGTCCTTTTAACATCCATTCTGTCAAGACAGATAGAAATGATTTACCAATTCAGACTAAGGAAAATGGAGTCTGCTGTAGTATACTATATATTTTTATCTATATGTTGGTAATTTAATGCCCAGTTATTAGTGTTATTTGATCTAGATGTCTTCTTTAATTTCTCATACAATGCACAACAGCCACAGAAAATATGGAGCTTATCCCATGAACAGTGGTGTATACAGGGGTGGGGCCACAGGGACACTGGCTGAAAGCTGATTGGCCCCCAGAGTGCCTCCTCCGCTGTCACTCATTGATTCAAAACATATCATTGGCTAATGATAAGCTTGGGCTCTCTGTAGGAATTGTGGCCCCTATTACACCCCCAACCTTAAAATATCCTAAGCAGGAAGGCTCACTGTGTTGGACTGTTGCCTGACATCTAAGGCTGGGCTCTGCATGTGGAGCTTTCATGTTCTCCGTGTGTCTCACAAGTTTCCTTTGCCATTCCAAAGACATACAGATCACCTGACTCCTGGATCTCCAACTTGCCTGTAGTGTGTATGTATGCTTGCACTGTGATGGACTAGCACCCGTTTTAGGGTATCCCCCTATCTATCATATACTGCTTGGGATAGATTCCCTCCCTCCCACATTGACCCTGACCTTGATAATTTGTTGGAAGACGGATAGATGGAAAGGCTTCCTGTTTCTGTACAGAGGGACATGCCTCAGGATTACTTATCCCACAATTAGCAGCCATTAGGCCTGATTTCAGGGATGGATGACATAACCAGTAGCCAGCATGGAGCCGCAGAACTGACTCGGATCTTCGTCTGGACAGTATACCTTGTCTTTGCATGTACTTTGACATACTTCAGAAGCAGTTACCCTACCAGGACTCTGTGGCAGTGACATTGGGGCTACAGCCAGGGCCTGCTCCAATTACAGGCAGAAGGCATGACTGCCTGGACTCTGGGCTCCCCGGATTTCACAAACTGCAGAGGAAGTGAAATAATCCTCAATTTTCTGGATAGGGGGTCTCCCAACGAAAGCTTTGCCTAGTACGGTCCCTGAAAGGGTAGAGCCAGCCCTGGCGATGTCCGTGCTGCGAGGGGAGCATGGCCAGAGTGATACCCTGCCCATTAGGCTGGTCCATGCTGCAGCTAACACAGCAGGCTTCTGAATTTATTAGCGATCCTGCATCAGACATGGCCCCCATCCACCCAGCCCATTGGGTTCCTAATATCGCCAGGAAATCCAGACCAGTGTCTTTGCCCAAGGCTCATTTCACAAGGCTGATAACAGCTGGAGGAGGATTGGAAAGAAACTGGTAATGGAGGTCAACAGAAATAGCAGGCAGATCTTCATGCCGGATGCTGCACTGACAGCAGAAGCACTGCTAATTCTCGCACCCTCCAGCTTCCCTTCCTGTTTCCTAACTTTCATCCTCACCTGTGCAGTGCCACAGATACAGGAAGCACATCTGGTCCATGTGACTTTCATATGTCTACAGATGGTTGCCCTCAACCCTGGGTCGGGGGGGGGGGGTTCCCCACTTCTCCCCCACTGGCCAGGACACAGATGTATCCCTGGATGACAGCGGTGGCTGTTCCAGGCCTTGCTACTCTGAAACTAGGCATGAATTCCTATAGGGTAATGGGATTTCCCGGGCAACAAGGAAATGATGCGATTCAAAGAAACTGTCCACAACTTTTTCAACTTAAAGCAAAGCAAGTGAAATAGTTCACAAATCTCTGCTGATATGCAGTGTTCGATGTGTTTGAAGAAGAGCCTTCAGGCAATATTTGTAATTTACGACACTAACCCAAGAATACCAGTTTTCCTCACGGGAGTACTGTGATGTTTTTCTCTGAGCGTATCTCGGGAGCCTAATATTTTAGATAGTATGAGAACATGCAATTAAGAAACGTATTCGGCCTCAGGGAGAACTGGGGTCCTTTTGATTATCGGCGATGTTCCTGCAAACGTTTTCTAAAGGTGTCAGAGTTTGAAGAGTTATATTAGTAACATTTTGACACTTTGATACAGACTTTCAGAATAATGAACAAAGCTGAGAGTTCAGATGAATGAAAAACTAAAAATGAATGGAAAAACTAACTGGGATTATTAGAAAGAATTAAAACTACATATCTATCAAAGTTAGAATTAATTGAATAGTCACAATTCTTTTTCTTTGACAAGGACAAACAGTGTATAAAACCTACAGCCAGGAAAAGGGCTTTTCCATCCATAAAGCAGCTAAATATTTTAATATTCTTTTCACTGAAACCTTCACATGTAAGTGTAGCTTCAAGATAATTTCTTAAGTGAAGCTTCTGCTGTAAACCATTTTAAAAGGTTTTTTAAAATTGGAATTGTAGGAGCAATATGGAAAATAAGACATGATGAAGAACTTTTTTATTTTGCATGTATATTATAAGAAATAGTTGATTGTGGCAAACTTGTAACGTCTTGCTTTAAACCACTTTGCCGTGTTTTGTGAAGTAGATGACAAGAAACTAAGGTACGTCTGATGAGAGGAGTCAAAGGTTTGCACCCAGAGAATCATCTTTTTAATAGGCTTTAATAGTAACCAATCCAGAATAATCTTCAAATGGTCATAGAAGATAATGTCATTTTCCATCGAATCAATTGTTTAAAGTGGTGACACAAAATTTTAGGTCTTTCTGGGTGTATTGCAGAGAGACATGCGATTGAAGTCCTAGCGAGCTATGGTGACCTCTCTCCGCAAGACACTGGCCAACTTTACAGGAGGTGTGTCAAGAAACAGCAAGACTTTGGTAGGCAAACGTGAAGGATGTACGCTGTTGTTTTGTCCTCCCTGCCCTTGGCTGGTCAGACCACAGTTTTGGACACCTGGTCACAAAATGTAAGTCCCTTGTTCAGTGACCACCTTACACCACCAACTCTGTGACAGTGTGGTCACAAGAAAGAGCGAGGGACTGCTTGGGGGTGCCTATCCGAGACACTGATGGGCTCCCTCACCGCGTCACTGAATCAGCTTTTGTCACATTAAAGCTTTATGGTTGCCACATAAAAAGGCCTGGATTACGGCGGACACCAAAGGACTCCTCAATACGACAACGAAGACTTTCCTGATAGGCCGGATGTCAGGTCCACAGAGACAAGTATGAAAAGGACGATTAGGGTGGGAAGAAGGGAAGACGGAGAGAAGATTGAATGCAGGTTGAAAAATAACTGCATGAAGGAGGTATGGAAAGGGATGAGGTAGGTCACTGGCTACAGCAAAGCGGTGGCCCAGGCGAAGCTGGAGATCAGGAGTGGGTTGATGTGTGAAACCTCTTTGTTCTTTAACAAGTTTGACAAAGATTTCATCATCCCCAACACCCTCCCACAAACAGTCCACTGGGACCCTCTCCTGTCAGCCTCTACCTCCTGTTCCATGTCTGTCCAGTGCTTCCAGGAGTGGATCAGTGAGCCGCTGTCCCCATCCAAGGAGGATGTATAGAAATGGTGCAGTAATGCAGGTACCTTTGAGGAGTTTCGATCAGTTACAGGCTACCATGTCGACACAGAGGGAGGCCACAAGAAAGTGCAGAACAGGTTGGTGTTCCTAAGGAGACTTCAGATTGAATGATGAGGTACATCTTCTCCTCAGAGAGCTGGTGTGTTTGAGCGGCACCTGAGCACTTCAAATACTCTTCAGATACAACTTCACACCTACTGATCTACTGTCATTCGTTTGTTCAGTGCTCCCAGTCTCTATGCCTCTAGCCCCCCAGCTCAGAGGACACTAACCAGGGTCTCTTTGATGCATCACTGTATTGTCTGAATTATGCACTATATTATGCACCTTTCCATGTTTCTTCCACACTTGTACTTGAACGCTATGTTTTCTTGTTATTCATTTATTTCGGGTTAAAATCATGAAATGTGCTGCAAAGGTAAAGGATTGAAAAAGATTAATCTGTTATGCCGATTAAAATCACCCAATGGAACAGTCCAATGGTAGGAACACTCGACCAAAAACAGAGATCAGCACTTTTCCTAGTACAATTATGACCTCGACCTGTGAGTTTGTACCCATTTTAACTTCTTGTTATGGCCACTTAAATTGTGTTACCTATCTGAATTTCTGAAGATTGCTAGACTTGTTATTTTCTTCTCCAGCCATTTGTCCCGACCCAATAAAATTGTTCCTAGTGAACCACAGATCTGCAGGCCGCTGCTATGATTGCTTTTGCTGTGGTGACCTACTGTTTCTCACTGGCTGACGCCACAGGGAATCGGGCTGCAAATATTTTCTTACTTGCCCTAGGGTCACCCAACCTGCTAGCCAAGAAGAAAATAAAATATATGGAGTTTCATTGGGCTGAGCATATTAACTTTACACACCCAGGTTTCCATCGGGCGGATTGATGCATATGAGGTCATAGGTTACAGCTGAGGGCACCAGGGAAACCCGCTGCCCCGCCCAGGAAAATCGGGACGGTTAAAGTTATTGAATCTGGTCACCTGATCAGATGCACCCCACCCCTTATATGGTGAGTTTTATCGACAGAGCCCCAAATACTGATTACCAGATTATTTATGTTGCATCGTTCTTAATTCTCTCTTGTTTCCTGTTTTGGGGGGGGGGGGGTGCTCCTAACCAGGTGAGCCCAGTGCCCCCAAAGAAGTTAATCCACCCCTGCTTGCGGAAGACACACAAAAAAACCATTTGAACTTTGAAGTTCCTTTATCATCCCACTTTGAGGCGATTACATAATTACATGAAAGGGGTAAACCTTCTTAACCTACCACATTGTTCAGTGTCATGTTTTTTCTTTTTCATTTTTTGTAACTTCATGTTAAAAAGAAATCACATACTAGCAGTAAACTTGGTGAAATTAGCAAGTTATTGTGTGTTTAATATAGTCTGAACGTTCCTGGCAGTCTGTCTATACACAGCGGCATAGCGATAGGACAGGCAGGGCAAGCAATGGCCCCCAGGGGACGCATTACATAGCTCATTGCAATGTAGCTATATTTGTATAGTCTGTCTCTCACCAAAGTGAAAATAAAAGCTTGTGTTTATTAAATTATTAATTTACACTTTACAGTAAAGGTAACCAACGTTACCGTGCCGGGGGGGGGCAATTAGACCATGGACCCATGGATTTTTCTTGCTTAGGGCCCCCAGAGTCCAAAGAATCGCTTCTGTCACTGCTGTTCCTGTACCCTAGTCTGTCCATCCATTCATCACCATCCATCCGTCCTTCCATCCATCTTCTAACTGTTTGTCCAGTATAGGCGTCTCGAGCTAAAACACAGGGCAGGGAAACACCCAAGACAGAGTGCCTGTTGCCCCTGAGTCCTTCTCCTTCCTGCGGCCTACGACAGCCGGTGTCACCCTGCAGTCTGACAGGCTGCGCAGCTGGGGCGGAACTATTCGTTTTTGGTTTCACCCCTATAGCCAGTAGGTGGAGACAGTGTTCTTACTTTATTATTAATCTCCTCAAAATATAACCTCGTTCCAGAAACCTTGTCTAAACTAAAACGGCTTTCCTCTCCTGAAGAAATGATACGGGCAGTAAGCCAGTCAGGTGCTAATTAAAACACTTTCCTAAAACTCCTGAAACCCAGAGGAGCCCAAACAAGGACACGGGCAGACTAACGGTTTTGTTGGCCGCATATAAATCTGGATCCAGACGTAAGACATTTTCAGAGTTTGTGTCGTAATAGCCCAGATCCTTTGCCGTGAAATGGAGGGAGTAATTTCTCGGGTCGTCAGACTTCTCCCTGATTGCCTGTTAAAGCATCAAAACAAGCGAGCGGATTGCAGCTGCGCAGCTCCATATGCGGGTTATTTATCGGGCGCAGACGGGCCGTCAAAACGTCACTCTCCGTCTTGTTATGAACTTAATTAAGCCACTCTCTAAAAAAAAATTGCAAGTTAATTATTCGGAACAAAGGAAAAACTGATGGATTGCGTAACAAAAGCACTTGCCGTGGGCAAATCGTGAAGGTAGATGGTGTAACTGGTTAATGTTAGAGAAGGTGAACACAGTCTGCTCTTTTAAATGAGTACTCCTGAGATTTTACCTTCCCAGATACTTTTTTCTCAGAATACTGGTATCCAAAAGCTGCTTTCCCCATATAGATTCTTCCTTTCGTGTCTATTCATGTATGGAACTACAATTATTTCTTAGGCTGATATTGATGATTGAGTTATATAATTGTTCTTCAGTATGATTTTTAATGTGTTTTTGGGTAGAGGAAGCTGCTATTCAGTGATGCCCCATCTGGCCAGATGTTGTCACACCAACAGGCTACACTCACTGCGAATGCAGAGGCTGTGTGATTCTGATCCAGAACTGCGTAACCCTGGGGAGCATAAAACCTCAGCACTCTCACCATTACACCAGCAGCAGCCTGAATTGTTAATACAAGGCAGCCTCTAGGATCCATTTAGAAAACAATGACATTGGAAAAATCGATATTTCAAAATCAGTCTGCACATCCCTACAGTTCACCATGTGTCTTATCTTGCAAGTGTTTGCTTTGCGATTCTTCCAGATTTTATGACTTTTATAAAAGAAAAACACTCATTTAACACACTGAAACGGTAATATAACACATGTAATTCACAAGTAACATCCTTCGGACACCCACTTCCACCAGCAAAATTCAGGTGTTTTTTTTAAAGTAAAGGCCCATATTTATTGTGAGATCCATAATAATTCTTTTTTGGTTTCTATCTTGTGTGTCTGTCTGTCAGTCTGTCTGTATGTGTGCCTGTCTGCCTGTATATCTGTGTGTGTCTGTCTGTCTGTCTGTGTGTATGTGTGTATTATGTTTATATAACATTGTGGGGACCAAATGTCCCCCACAATGTAATAAAAACCTGTCATTCTGTTGTTGTGGGGACCACTTCTTAGGTCCCCACAAAGATCTGTGAATGCAGACAAAAAACTAAAAACGGCAAGTCTCATGTTTTGTTTGGTTCCTTATGGTTAAGGTTAGGGCTGGGCAGTGGTTAAGGTCGTCATGCTGGGATTTTTGGGTGTTTTGGTGGTTTGAATTTGTTTAACATAGTTTTTCATGAATGCCATGTTATAGCAGACCATACTGTATGATTATTTGTGTTATTTATGTTTGTTTGTTTATGGTTTAGTTCTTCATAATTTGTTTTTGTTTTTATCCAGTGAACACAAAAATCCTGACAAAGTTCTTGAACAAAGCAATCGGAAGTAAACTTCTGTCCTGATTGTGGTTCTTTGAATGTCCCTGCTGGGTGTTATTGCTGTGTTGCACTGAGATAAGTACTATTATTTGTTAGTTGACTGTTCAGAATATCACACACGTGCTGAATGTCTGGGGTCAGAGAGCGTAGTCAGCCAGTGTCCCTAAGAAGAGCTGGAATTAAATATTGCTCAAAGGTCCAACAGTGATATAATTATTCCACACACTATGGGATTCAATCCCACAACCTTTTGGATACAAGCACAGATCCCAAATCCCCTGAGCTACACACTACCTCCTTAAATGTCTCTGAAATTTGTATATGTCACACTGTACATAATCAAGTCCTAACATCTTCCTGACACTCCTCCACATGACTCCATATCAACAGACCCCCCCCCCCTTCCCAATAAATAAAAAGTGTGTTCCTTATCTTTTATTATGAATCTGCACATTACTGAGGCCAATTCAGTGCATATGCAGAGAGTGAGGATGCAATATATACCAAAGATTGCAGTCCTGAGTAAACAAAACTTATTTTGTCATATGGATCAGTTATATTTTAGTTATGTTTAGTTGTGAAACTGTACCTTTAACAGTGTTAGTCATTTTAAATAATGAAATCTTTATCATTCTAAAATAATTTAAAAATCTTTCTTGTATTGCATCCTTTCACGAAGTGACTAGTGCGTATCTGCCCACGGTGACGTTATGATATACATCGCACCCCCACACCCCCCGCCGGAGTAAATTTAGTCCCCCTCCAATGTCAGACTCCTTCCAGCACTACTGAATGTGTATCAGGTGCAAGTTGTTTGTGTGTCTTTTAAGAGATAGCCTTTTAGATGACATATACAGTTTACTGGGACATCCGTTCTATAACTGATAAAAGGTTTTCTTTATTTTTTTTACAAGTTCTTTGTTATTTGTAGGTGATTAATTTTGGTCTCAACTCACGCAATATGACACAATGTATTTATGACTGTGACAGTGTGGTTTGCATGGACTTTAGTCCATATCTGACTAGCAGTTTGTGTCATAACTACATTCACGTCATAATTCCATGACAAGATCACTGAACTTTCACATACTCCCCAGAATTCACGTAGAAGAGCAGTTAGGGTGCCAATGTCACTCTCAGAGTGTTACTGCTCGCCGACCACGGTCTCATAACATGCCAAACTGGGACTGCAGCCAGCTGACACATGTTGAGGACCAACTGCATTTGAGTCATGAGAATTGGTGGTTCTCTGCTAGCTTAGCCCCCACATGCTTCCTTGGTCATTAAGTCAGTGAAGGGGTGGGGGGGCATTTGATGAGGCATGGCAATGATAAAAGTTTTTTTTTTTTTCAAAATATCCACACATTAACCTCCAGTAACTGCTTATTTATCCAATAACTCACTACAGGGTCGTAATGTGCCTGTAGGCAATCCTAAGAAGCACAGTGAACGGGGCAAAGGAAACTCGCGACCGAATGCAAGTCCGCCTCAGAACACAGGCTGGGCGCCTTCCAGCATGAACTCTGCCCTCTGTGGCTTTGTATGGTGAGGGCACAGGTGTTTTGTGTACCTTTCAAGCACAGGTGTTACAGATACCACCTGCGCTCGAAAACAAAACAGCACTGCTGAGGGGTCAGTCCGCAGCTACTGTATACACCTCCTATACCAAGAAATGTCACCGAAATGAGTCGGTACCGTTTGGTCAGGTGTGATTTTCCACAGCAAACATCTACGCTTTCTTGTTTTTTTTTTTTCTCAGGATGCACTGGCAGCCCAACACTGGCACCGTCTTCCCCTCTAGGTGCCAGGCTTGTGCAGCAACCGTGATGCCAACCCAATAACTCCTTTTTATTAAGGAAACAAACACGTTGCATGTTCATTCTGGTTGGGTTGGCTGGAACACAATGTACACAGTGCCTCAAGGCTATCATTTTTTTAAATTGCATGATCTATTATTTTAATGTTAAAATAAGGATAAGCATGTGAACATTCTTATGGGTATACTGAAGCAATAGTGGATGACCCACTTATTTGTGATCCATTACAGCAGAGTTGAGTTGTGGCTGTTGTCAGTCATATATGTTGGTTGTGGAATCGTGTTGGAATCTTAAGGCTGCAAGAAAAAAACACACAGGTCACAGCACTACCTCCACCCAGCAATGGCTGACATCCCAAATCGGAGTTCTTGGCCTCATGGGCATAACTTTGGGTGGAGCGTTTGGGGGGGGTTGAGGTCTTCACCCATTTAAGGTTGTCCAGGGGGTTGTATTGGCTGGTTTTCAGTATAATTTACTCCCATGCCTGGCCTGACCCTCCACGTGGTGTTTATTGACATACTGAGGCTGCAGGTCGTAGAGATAAGCACGGCCCTAAACTATAAAAGAAGGAATTCGAGAGAGGAACGTCCTCACACACAGTAACTTACAGGTAAGGGCCTTACTGAGACACAAATAGCAGATACACCGACACACATTACACTGCCCCCTATAGCATGGGGACATCAATGCAAGACATTTTGAATTGGGATTTTCCAACGAAAGCATTATTTGGGTGCATATTATATTTTTATATTTCATCTATTCAGTTTTTTTCTTCGTTTTTAGCAAAATGAAGTACTCGTGGATTGCTCTTCTAGCTACCTGCCTCCTGACAAGTGCAGGTGAGTACCTCTTCCACAGCTGTCAAACCAGCGAGACTGATGCTCACCAGCTCTTTGTGTCCCGTTTCAGCACACCCATTTCCGATCGGCGGCAGCTCTTCCAGCAGAGAAGACCCCTGGGATAAATCCGTCAATTGGATAATAGATAAAACCGAAAACGTGGAAACGGAAACTCCCAGGGATGTCGCGTAGGTTCATCAACGAAGAGGGCGCCTTACTGGCATGCAGAATTTGTTTTTGTAGCCGATTGTAGCTTGTATGCCTTAAGCAAGAATCTCCAAATTTGTATCACTCTCTTTATTCCTTTATAAATATTTCAGATATTTGAAGAATCGCATGGATAGTAGAGACACGAACACCCAAGGCACATTGGAAGGCCAAAACCATCAGGTGGAAGAGTTCGAGCACAAGTTGAGTGTAGGGTCTGAGAAACTGGATGTACACCTGATGCAGGAGTTGAGCAGACTGCAGGAGAAGCTGTCATCCTACACCGGCCAGGCCAGGCTGGGTCCCGGGCACTTCCAGAGCTGCTTGACTACCTACACCCACCACCTCCAGACCATCTTCAGCAGTAATGTCCGGGAACTCTGTAGCAGACTCCATCAATATGTCGGGAGGCTAGAGGAGTCTCCGGGCCCCGCGGCTTGCCAGGAGTCCATGCGCTGGGTCGTTCTTACGCTCGATCAAGGTATACAGGAGCTGCAGTTGCACCTGGACAAGTTTGATACACAGGTGTCCAAGGCAACGGGCAAGTTGGGTGATGCCAACAAGAGCGAGCGATGGCGGGACGCTGCAGCCAAGCTGGGCCGGGGGGTGGGGGAGGCAGCGAAGGCACTGCAAGCCACAGTCACCAAGCTTCCCTCAGGGGCCTTTGGCGAGCAGCTCTCCCAAGGCGTCAATCAGTTCTGCCATAGATCCATGGCCTATATTGAGCACTTTGACACTTGGGTCAAACGGCAGTCAGAAGGACTGGAGACGCAGTGGGTCCGAGAGCACCCCCTGCATGGCAGGCTGAGCACCTTAAGTGGGGATTTCTCCACAACACTGAACGCTCTCCTCACAGACATCTGGCAAACTTTGAACTGAATCAGCTTTGTGTCTGACTGGTAAACAAGGCTGACGACACAGTCAGGGAGCCACAAACACTGTTTATCACAACAGTTTATCATCAACAAACACCAGTGCAGATTCTACCGTTCGCTGCATAAATGCCATTCAGAAATGATGTTGCGAAATGATGTTGCCATGGTAACCTGCCTGCCTTTAACATTTTTGAATTTTGACTTATAAAACACTCCCTGTTTGAATTTCCGATCGCTCACAAAATTATACTGTCAAGCACTCAACACTCTCTGTATGTGTTTGCTGGTCAGTTTGTTTTTGAATGTTTTCATTGCATTTACTTAACTTATAAATTGTTTATTAAAGGAATCAAGTCCTTGCATGCTGCCTGGTTTGCATCCTCCTCATTTTATTTATATTTTGCGGAGCATAATGTGAGCATGTGGGTTTGCATAGTGCTGCAATGTCACAGCAACCACACGAAACAGCACACTGATATCTATTTGCTGGTTAAAATTCAGTATTGGTAAGTTGGTGCTAAGCATTCTGGGTGCTGACAAATCAAACTTATTGTTAGTTTTTGTTCTGCTTAGACTTAATAGGCTGTTTAGTTTCCATACTTAAACTTCCATACTTAGTTTTCAGTCAAAGGGGCCTGTCCCAGAATCCACCAATCCATCACAGGGCACTTTCACATACTGAAATTTTGGCATGAGTTTGAAGTGTGTAGGAGGGGGGACTCCCAGCACTACACAAGGAGAACATACGAATCCCACATCCACAGAGGCAGGGCAGAGTCTCAGACCCTAGTACTGGAGGCGTGAGGCAACCCCACAAGCCACTGCACCACCATAGCAACTGTTATGGGCTCCCTAAGACATGTTGAACGTTTGAGAGAAAACAGCTGTGTTTTAACACCACAATTTTATTAAGACGAGAATGAGAGGGCAATTTGGCAAGTTACAATTCTTTCATTTTAAATGTGTCAGCCCCCTAATGGACACCATAACCCATACAAATATGTGACTCATTGAAGGTCCATCTTGAGCCTGTATTATATGGCGCTCCATTAAAAAACACTCGAAATTCCCTTCACTTCACCAAATACTCCATTCACTTTCTCTCCACTGCGCTGCCTTTCAGTATTATGTTTCAAACATCTTACTAAATGCTGCAATTACCCCAGTGTTAAAAATCAACAGGCCAGTTCCAAGTATCAGATAAAAAAGCTAGTTAATCCCAAGTGAATCAAACCGCATATGAATACAAAATGCATCCAGCTTTTGGCCATTTTTGTTTTGCCTATTTAAGAGTTTAAGAAGACCACAGAGCGATAGGTGAAACCAGCACGCCAGGGCAATGCGTATTTATACTGCCCAGTAAATAAATCTGTAAGACAGAGGTGCATGGAACATTCTAAAATGGCCAAAGGTATCCTATAGTAGTTCAGTAGCACTCATGCCTCACACCTCCAGAGTTGGGGGACTGCATCGCAGTTCTGCCTGCATGAAGTTTGCATGTTTCCACCACGTACTCACCATTACCACCAGGTTTCCTCCACAGTCCAAAGACAGTCAGGCTTCTTCTTGGTGTCTTCTAGTTGCTTGGGTATGTGTGCATGTGCTTTGCAATGGACTCACTTCCAGGGCAGACCCCCTATCCCCCAAACCAGGATAAATTGAAAAAGAAATCCTACCGGGAATCTAATGACTTTGGCCGTTAATAGATCGAATGCAGCACACAAGGTCACAGAGCCATGAGGAGGCTGCAAGGCCATTGACGCGGCCAAATGGAAGCACGGAATGCATTTTCTTGCCTGGAAAATTTCTTGAGTACAAACATCCCGCCCAAGATCAGAAGTACTGTGCCTCCTGAGCCCAAAAGTACCCCACCCACCAGGTTAGGATTATGGAGTTTGTCTTCTGGTGGACCTCCAACACCTGTGGAGTGCAGAGAAACACCTTGACCGCTCTCAGCATGCATACCAGGATGTATGGACATGTTAAAGGAATTCTGTTGCTTAGTCAATCTGTTTACGGCGGACAGGTTAGACACATCTACTCACTGTACACCAACAAGGAAGGCTGCTTTCTGTCATCTGTTGTAAAAATAACAGAAAAACAGACTTCATGCCACGGTTATATTAATCTGAATTTGGTAAGTTACGAAACGCATGCTCAGAGTAGGTTTTGTGCATTTCGATAATCACAGCTTTCATGACTGTCGGTAAATGGCATAGAATTATGCAGGCCAACTGCACCCGACAGGTCTAATTAACTAATCGACTGAGCTCCAATCCCGGGCCACTGAACCGGTTCACTGGAGATGAAGTATAGCGAAAGCATTACAGTTTTACAAGGCAGACAGCCCATACCATCATTTTGGGTATAGATTGGTCCTGCAGACACTGTTGTGGAATTAGCCAATGGCAAGTCAAATAAATCCTGGGACCTTCTTCCCCTTCTGGAGCACACCTGAAACAAGACATTTCTATTGGTTGGGGCAATTCCCCATCTACCAGCACATTAAACCTCATGCCCCTTCCCCCCACCCTGTCCTGCACACAACACATGGGCAGTGAGAGAAGGGCACCTGGCACTTGCTGGGTTCACAGAGCCTCACGATGCAGTGGAGGTAGATGCTAGATTTGTCCCTGTCTTGGTGCTGGAGGAAGCGGAAAACCTCGAAGAAGAACCTTGCACTCAAGCCTATTCCATTCTTCTCCATGACTGTCTTTTTATCCAGTTGACACCTAGGGTAGCGAGATGCACGTTGGCCAAGTGACAGCAGAACTACTCAAAAATAGCTCCCATCCTGCAAAATCAACAGGGGGAGGCAGAACTTGGGAGATACTACATGAGCAAATGGCCTCGTACCCTGTGAAGAAGCTGTGTTGTTCACCACTCAACACATCATAAGGCAGGGGTGTTGCGAAGCAGTGGTCAAGCAGCACGTGGAAGCTGGGTAGAGAGGAGCATATTGTCAATATAAAAGCACAGGCTCACAGTGAGAAACTCGTGTAGTGCGTGTAAAAAAGGACATATCTTACTTCCCAGTGAGGTTGGTGGCTTTGACCTCGACAAAGACTTTGGTGCGTAAGGCGAGTCCGGCTTCTGGTACAATGAGCGGGTAACTATAGCTACTGTCCTGGAATTCCAGCAAAGGTGGAAAGGTCAAGGGTGTGGCAAGATGTGGCAGAGTGTGGTCAGTCTGAGGGTAGAGTCTGACATTAGCTTTTGACTCTTGGATCTTGAACGGTTGCCCACTAAAGTTTTAGTTTGACTAGATATTTAGTGCCTTTAAAACTAAGTAAGCTGGACTTTCTCTTTAACCTTAGGAAAAGTGCAAAAATCAGTACTGTATTTTGCATTTATAGGGAGCGATGCGGGGATGGCACGGTGGTGCTGTGATTAGCACTGTTGCCTCACACTTCTGGGTTCGAGTCTCCGGCAGAGTTCTGTGTAAATGGAGTTTGCATGTTCTCCCCGTGCCATCATGGTGTTTTCACCAGGTACTCTGGTTTCCCACTACAATCCAAAACCATGCTGAAGCTAACTGGAGTTACCAAATTCCCCATAGTGTATATGTGAGTGAATGGTGTGTGAGTGATTGGTGTGTGAGTGTGCCCTGCTATGGGTTGGTACCCCATCCTGAGTTCTCTGCCTTGCACCCATAGACTCCGGGATAGGCTCGCCCCCCCCCCCCCCCCCCGACCCTGAATGGGACACACGGTTTCAGAAAATGGATGTAATGCAGTTAACACAGTAGCTTAATGCAGTTAACACAATAGCTTGGTGAGCTGCAGCGCTGCCTCACACTGCCATAGCTTAAATCCAGTGTGAATGTTCTCCCCATATTGCTTGGGTTTCCTCCCAGAGTCCAACAACATGCAAGCTTGATAGCTTATTGCATGTGACTAAGTGCCTTGTAAAGGGGTGACAAACTGTCCAGGTTGCTTCTGTGCCCTGTGCTTCCTGGGATGGACTCCAGGCTCTGTGCTGGATGGATGGGAGATGTGCTGGATGGATGGGAGATGTGCTGGAAATCTCATTTCTAATTAAAGCAAGTACCTTTGTTATTTACGCCATTTCTCCAGAAAGTGCTACTGGAGAAGTAATTGGAGATATCATTGAGCTGCATAAAAAAATTACTGACTTTTTAGAAACATGTAATCAAGTGAAGCAGCGCATAAAATCTTCAAGTAATTTCAGTAAGATGACTTCAGACATTTCCGGAGACTTCCAAAGTAATTTTTTTTCCAAGAAAAACTTTGAGTGTATGCCGTAACTCAGCATTGTGGTGTAATATGTTTTTATTCAGGGATCTCACTATTTTTTTCCTGTCATGTGGGAGGAGCTGAGGAAACCCGATACTCACATTGTAAACAGCCATGCTGAGGGAGCTGAAGAAGTGACCGTTGTGTTCATTGGTACCCACTGAGATTGAAGACCTTGAGGAGACAGAGCATTTATTAACATTTCATTTATATATATATGTGTGTGTGTGTGTGTGTGTGTGTGTGTGTCTTGGCAGCCAGACTCACGCTGTTATCTGACTGTTGTTGAAGAAATACACGAGGGGATAATGGCAGGAGAAGTGGTAGGAAAGGTCTGTAGAGTAGCTGATGACAGCATCTGCAGACTTTGGCATGTCGATGTAGCTGCCAACCACCAAGGCCTGGATGCTGGAGGTCTGGTCAAAAGCACCTTCACTAGTATCCTTTTCCACAGTGTCTCTCAGGGAAACACACCATTTTACATCACAAGCATATAAGTATCTGGGAGCCAACTAGATATGACTGCAACTAGACTGAGCTTACAATGAATGAACATTGTACAAGTTAGCATCTGGATCAAGAGCTGTATAACACGTCACAAAAAACATTAAAAGAATGACATTCAGAACAAAGCTTGAACACTACCACTTTTTGCAGTCTACCCACACACCCATAAAAATATCAGTTTAGTGGAGAATAACTGCCGTTATTGTATTTTTTGGTCCCATCCTGAAGTTGCCAGATTTATCGTGTAATTATTCAATTATTTGAAATACTCTACAGCATCGCAGAGAACAGCTTTATCGCAGACAACAACTTTATCACAGAGAACAGCTTTCACTTTATAACATTGAAATGTAATAAGATGTCAAGATAAACTGGGACTTTGCAACCAATTTGAGAAACACTATTGAAGTATTATCTAACGTTTGATGGTGACGCTACATGACAAATCTGTACACGCTGGCGGCCTTCCCAAAATGTCTTTATTAATCAACCTTTGAGAACATGCCACATTGCAGAGATAAGCCCCTTTTCTGTCATTAAGCATCATTTCCTGTCCCCGTGAATAAAAATAAATTAATGGACAAAATGATATGGAGTCATGTGGTTTTAGCAGTTAGCATGATCACTCCAAGTTATTTAATAATGTTTTATAATTCATATTAAATCATTGATTTGCATATTTTACTCACCAGGAGCACTAAACACAGTCTTTTCGTTCTCACATACCCGCCCATGCATGAGGACCATCGTGGTAAACGTGCTAGCATTAATATTAGCATTAGCACCTTGTCCAGCTCACCTGCATGGTCTGCCAGCATGAGTTCTCTTCGGTGTGGTTGACTGGCAGCTCGAAACGAACGATGGGCGGGTCAGCTTGGGCATCAATGATGCCACGGCACAGACTGTTGTCGTACTTGCCATTCATGGCCAGCCTTGCTGGGTCAAATCCTGCCCACATGGCGGCACAGAGGTTCACGTCCACTGTGATCAGAGCAGTCCCACAGATCACCTTGAGGTCTTCATTCCCTGAACAGGAGGGGGACAGAAGGTAGGACAACATCTCCAGTCACTGCCGCCATCTCTCGTTTCCTGATAGGTGGATGATAAAGCTTCAGACGTGGTGGGATGAGCTCACCTGGGATCCTGTTGTAGACAGATGAGCAGTTGTATGCGGCAGACTGTCCCGGAAGCAGAAGAACAGCTGCCACAGAGGCCACCAGAACAAGCATCTCTGTTCTCTGACTCCTGAGGGGGGAGAAAAATGCAAAGAAGAAGCCATCATAACCCGTTCCCAAACCCCCCAGAAAAATACTAAGAAAAACATCAGAGGAAACCCAAGAGAGCTTATTCAATGTTAGAAAAGTTCAAAACAGTCAAGTAAATGGAGCCATTTGAATAAATACACAATTGACAAATTTGACTATGATATATGATTACTGAGAGAAGTATGAATCCTATTTGATCAATGAGCTTTGACTCACATGTAAACCAGTCAAGAACAGGAATCTCACCAATTGGGTCATTCCTGTCTGATATATTTCTCATCATGGCGTGTATATAAATCCTACCTGCTCAACCCAGCATAGAAGGGTAATGACAGGGGAGAGCTGGGCTCTTGCTTATATAGTTTCCTATTGGGTCACCTTGACCCCTGGGGACACTTGGGTGTGTCCCGTCCCTAAAGGCTAAAACCACACCCCAGCTGTTAAAATGCACCTCTCCTTCTCAGCTTTCCGGAGATGCACAGTTCACATGCCACCAGATACAATGTATCAGCTTGAGTTGCGGGATCGATTCTGAGGGACGTGGTTTCAGGCATCAGCTCCCCGCGAGAAGATACCCAAGTCAAGTGGAAAACAAGAAGCTGAAATGGATTTATAACAGCCAAAAAAAGATGGAATTACTGCACACACAACGAAGGAATTTTCAGTCCATTCACTCCTAAAATACATTAAATATTTATGTTTATTCTAAACCAGGATATTCTACCTGGAAAACCGAATAAATTAACGCAATAAAACGATATACCTAGCATGTAATAACTCTCCAAAAATCATTATTTCTAATTATGTGACCCACTGAGCATGAAAAATAAAAATCAGTTATAAGATGAGAGGTGTTTATTTTATGTTAGTTAAAACTATCTCCTGTTACCTGTTTCTACTATTGCAAAGTTGATATACTGTATATACTGTATATAAGGGAGAGCTGAGCTAATGATATATAAACATATACATAAACATATTCCTTAACCTCCAATTATTCCAGGTCTGACCCTACTTTCTGAAAAATGTAATGTGTAAAATATCTAATAATTACGTAAAACGTAAATATATGCATGAACATCATCTTTACCTTCCTCCAGGATTCTTTTGGTGATCTTTCAGGCGTTGCATCCACTCGCACACATAATTGACACTAGGTGGAGCACCAGTTATGTAATTCTCTGAAATATTCACCCAATACCCCATGTGTCTTTTTTGGATCCGTATGTTCATTTAGCAAAACGCTGGTGGTGAATCCTGGTTATATGAGCATCTGTCTAGACAGTAGGTGCAATGGATACAGCACTTCCATTGCCCTCGGCGTCCATTCGCAGGGTATGGCTTGTCCTCGCAGGAATGAAGCACCATGAGCGATGGAAAGGTGATAGTGCTCACGACAAGGCATGGCTCAGTGGGCAACAAACGCTAAGCCTGTTTCAAATCTCCTGTATGATCACCTTTGGTTGAGCTGGATCGTTCAGCAATGGGTGGTTAAACAGAGGAATCTGTGTGTTCACTTGTGCCAAAACCCAGATTTATGAAAGAACATATTTGTCACCCGATACTCAAGTGTGAGGTGGAGGAGTGACATTTTCTTTCTTGAAAAACATTTTTTCAGGTCAATCACTAAGACACCAGTGTGGTTCAAAACTGACTGATGCCATTCTTATGTGCTCAGGGAGGTCATGACATTTGTGCTATTGTTTTGAACTTGATTATCTTTATGCAAAACAAAATTTTTTCAACAAAAGCTAAATTCAACTTGACATAGCTGCCATATATCGCACATGCCATCTAGTCATTGAATCGTGTCTCAGGCTTCTGGAATCATTTGTCCTGTTCCATAGGCTTGAGGTGCCTGCCTCACCAAGCATGGACCACTGTCCCCCCCTTGTGGTGGACAGGGAAAACTGCAAACTGGACCGCTAAGGGCATGAACTTGAGAATCCGCCCAGTAACCCAGCTAAAAGGGAACGTTCCCAGAACTTATTTCTCAAAGGAGACAGAGAAGGTTCTTACTGTAACATTGATACATCATGATTTCCATATTTTACATTTTAACAAAAGTTCTGTGAATGTCGGCATGATAACATTATTATCTGAACATCAGTTTAATGCAACTAAAGTAAAAAATTATTGTTTTGTAACAAAATACAATTTTTATAAAAGTGCTGCATGTCTTTGAGGTGTAAAGGGACAGTGTTGGCCACTGCTGTAACACGCCCTTCATTTGCTCCTACATTATTAGGAGGATGGTTAAGCATCTTCTCCAGGGTGTAAAACTGTCTTATGCCCCCTGCTGGGGGGGCTGTCAACCAGCTCTCCCATGATCCAGTTCAGTGGCTCAAACATGGATAGATTGCTTAGCAAAGTTGTGACAGTGCACATGCATAGCAAGTCATAGGCTGCGTGAGATATGCATTTAATAAGTGTTAAGAGCTGCATTTTATTTTAAAAGGGCTTTTACAGTAAAATTTCAATATCCAGGCATTTATCAGTTTTAACTGAAATGCTAACGTGCATATTCCCAGAGGAGAGTAGCTGCAGTGAAGAACGATTATAAATCACTTCGCCACTGAATGTCTACTCTGCTATTTCTCAAGAGCCAACAATAGTGAGTGTAATGTGATCATCTTCCTTGTAGTAACTAGCAGCAATGATGGCTGTTTAAAATACTGATTCAGTATGGAAACAAGATATGCTGAGAATTGTTCCTCGTGAGAGGAATTAAATAAAAGGGCACATTGCTGTTCGTTACAGTGGCCGATCGCAGGTCCTAACCTGGGGATTGGGAGCAGCAAACCATCACGATATGCAGTCTGTACAGGGGCTCTGCATTCGACATGCACAGCTGTGGATTCAAATCCTGGCCTAGTTACGTGTGTGCAGAGAGCTCCATTTTATCTCGCTGGCTGGGGATGTGGAACCTGGGAGTTCGTGGTTCGTGGACCGCATTCATTTCACGGCACACTCAGCCTTACACTGGGATAACCTCAAGGTCGCTGTGACACCGATTGGGCAAGTCAGTACTGAAGATGGTCACCCAATCAGTTTCCAGAAAAGGAGGAAACATATTCCCCCTGAATTTTAAATTCTAATCAAGGTTTGTTCAAAATAAATACTATTTGATGTATGTTTTCATCTGACATCCTGACTAGAGTGTCCAAAGCTATGTATCCCGACATTCCAGGAACAGACTCCAGACTTGGTGTGACACTACATGGAATAAACAGACAATAAAGTTGAATAGAAGTATATTTTTGAATTTTGCCTTCATTTCAACGTGCTTGGGTATTTTGTGTTATATTTTTGTTAATATTCACGCGATATTTCTACTGTGGTATGCACTTTTATGGAATTTAAACAAAAGTAAATCAATAAAAACAATCTACCCTCAAGAACTGTCAGAATCTTCGGTTCTGAATTTACCTAGCACTCATGCCTCATTTTAATTTCAAACCAGATCAGAATTAGTCTCAAAAGAGCTAAATATTTAGTGAGTCTGTGCTTTCCAAATAGAACTTTAAAAATTATGTTAGATCCAGCTGGATAACAAGGGGACTTCAGACGAATATTGGGATAATAGATTCAATTCATCATCATTATATGTTACCAATATTTAGGCTACGGGAAAGTTGAAATATATTTGCACTTAAAACACAAGCAAAACTCTTAATTTAAATGCAAGAAAAAAGATACATCGGCTGTGTGTGAGATGTATGTAGTACAATATAAAAATTCTATCAGACCAATATTTATTTGTGTGGGGAGGTTTAAGCACATGCATCAAGTACTTCACAACACAGTAGGGTGTTGGTTCAAGTCAATTTCCCCATAATATGTGCAGAGGTGGACAAAGTACACAACTCCATTACTAGAGTCAAAATATAAATACTCCTGGTTAAACATTACTCCAATACAAGTGAAAGTTGTTCAGTCAGATTTTGACTTGAGTTAATGTACCGGAGGACTTGATTTTTAAAATACTTAAGTATTCAAAATTTTCTTTTATAATGTCAATGCATTGTTTTATTGTTATCATTATGCAGTTACAGAATCTAATGACTCTGAAACAGCCTGTAGAATAAAAAGCTTGTGGAATTTGATATAATGACTATAGGAAAAAAAAATTGAATTGACAAAGGGACAGGCATTGTCATTTTTTTACTTAACACCCACTCCACCTCCAGTGTTCTGGCACAGGCTGTGTGTGTGTGTGTCTGTGTGTCTGTGTGTGTGTGTGTGTGTGTGTGTGTGTGTGTGTGTCCATCGGGCATGGAGTGGAATTACTGTAGATGCAACTTCCTCAGAAAATAAAGAATAAATAAAACAACCAGCCCAGTTACTCACCTCTAGCTTCATTACTGCCCAACAGCAACTTGAATGACAGCGTGAATGAGAACCTTCATAGAAATGTAGTGGAATCAAAAGAACATCATTACTGTTGTAAATGTAGTGGAGTAAAAAAAATAATACTCAAATAAAGTACAGATACTCAGAAAACGTTACTTAAGTACAAAACTCAAGCAAAGGATGGTACTTCGTTACTGCCCGCCGCCAAATACTGATTCATTTAGAGCTAGCTACTTATTGGGCCAGGTATAGAAAGCGAAGCTTCCACTGGAATCCCAAATGACGATGTTTGGCGATTCTGTCCTTTATCTCCCTCTAGTGGCACTAAATGGAAATGAATACTGGGACTAACTGAAAAACCAGAGCACAGCTGTTTACAAGCCCCAGCTATGCTGGAGTGCCTGTGCAGGAGAATTGGGTGTCCTGTTCTGGTCGTGGGTGGGTGACAAGGGTTGGAAAACAGAATAACTTTATGTTTAAGCTATTGGTTAGTCAGTATTTCTCAAATTATGCATTGAAAATTACTGGGGGGAGGTATAATCCAGTGGGACTGTGGAATGAACTGAATATCATATCCTGCTCAACAAATTGTATTGCCAGCACCCCTGTCCCCCCACTCAACATTCCCGGGCTCAAACTCAGTCCCACTCCTGCCCTGAGCCCAATGCTGGTTTCAGAACTACATACATTACATGTATATGATCAGAGTTGGGTAATTCAGGTCCAGAGGGTACTCTCTGGACCTGAACTACCCAAATCTGTACATGATCGACACAGAACAAAGAGTGCACCTCTCAGATATGCCATTTGGAATGGAGAGTGGGGGTGGAGTGGGTCATGTTGTTGAGCCTCAGTTACCAGCACGCCAAATGTACTACCACCTAGCTGTGATCAGGGGCCCATTGAGAGCGGTGACTCACAGCTGTGAAGGCACAGGGCACGCTGCTGCATTCCTAATATAGATAGGTAAAGGACTTTCCCAGCATGCATTGCGGGGCAAGCTAACAACGGTCAAACAGAACAAAATAGCTTTCCCTTTTACAGAAGGCACTCAGGAGAGGACCTCAACAGGTGCAACTTATAGATGATCGTTCAATCAGAATTTTATATATATATATAAGAGTAAGATTAAAATAAGGGTTTAAGGAGTGTGAATATAAGTAGAGAAAGCACTGGAAGACCTAAACCCTTAAAAGGAAACAAAAGTTGCATAAGTTAAGTCAGATTTGCTTAAAATCAGGAAAACTGTCACTGCAATTTAACAGTAAAATCCCAAAGAAGCAGAAGTAACATTTACTTTCTCCTACTTTGCTCCCTGTGCAATAGCTGGAAGTCATTCCACTTTGGTCATATATGGAAACTAGTCAAACAATTAGCGTGCCTGAATGAAAGTATAATTCTTCATCAAGTAAACCAAGGCCTAAGGGGATAAAGAGGACAGGGCACTGCGTGCCACCAGCTAAGGGACTATAAGCTATAATATGATTAAAAGCACTTAAGGACGTAAGGGGTTAAGGCTAAGTGCTTGTTTGCTAACAGGAATAGCTTAACAGAGACTCATACACCCTGATTAAATTATGAGCTGCCAGTATGCGTTGAGCGGGCAAGTCCAGGCACGAAGGGAAAGGAAAGCGTCTTCATGCAAACACCGTTACTGCGGTAACACTCCGGCAACACAGACGCTCTCCGCTGCCCCCGTGAATCCAGCGTAACGATATGAAGGAAATGCAACTGGAGATGATACATTTTTTTATTGTCTCCAAAGGAGGTCCACACAACTAAACTTTATTATTTAATTCCTGCACTCCCCCATCCCCCCACCCCTACCTCCCCTCCCCGCACCAAGGACTCCGGATGAAGACCTGCCTCGTGGTTCCTGGGTTTGGTCCCCAGGCTGTTTAATTGGACAGGTAAGACGAACGCCAATGGCTTCCTCAGGCAGCTGCTTAAGACCTTGACAGACCTCATTTCCTCGTATATACCAATTGCATTTCACACCAACTGCCAGATATTACACGAGAACAGATGATGGCGGTTTTTATGTGCCAGAAAAGGCACTCTTTTGGAACCCATTAAGTCCAAATGACAATAGAAACAAATATCCAGACGTGAATGATGCTTCTGTCCAGTCCAACACGGAGGTAGACAGAAGGCAGTAAAACCTTCATAACTTCACTGTCGGGGTTATATATTTACGTTGCCATCCGCACCAGTGGCTTATTCGGCAAAAAGACAATGAAATATGAAAGGACAACTCATGCTTTTGTGGACCAGACTCTGGTGTGGTATGTCTCAAAACAAATAAATAAAAATAGGACTAAAAGATAATTAACAAAAACAATAATGGTGAAGACCGACCAGATTTGGAATTTCTTTTCTTCAGTATATTATGTTTTGAGTCTTACTCTTAATGTATGTGAATTTAAAAACACGAATGCCCTAAAATAATGATATATATATTCTAACATTGTTTTCTCGCATGTGTGTGTGTGTGTGTTTACATATTTCATGGGATAGTGTTTAAATCCTTACAATGAATACCGAAATATTTAATAGGAGAGAATGGAAGCTTTTTTTTGTCTCGTAGTACACAATACAAGATAGTATTACATGGACGTGATATTACATGTCAGGAGTTCGTGTACAGTAAAGGCAGCCTACAATGGATGCGGTTGCTAAAACACTGACAGATCTTGGCTGGGCTTCGTCCGCTGGCCGGTCCCCTTGCCAATCAGCCCGCCTCGTCCCAGTTCGCTATAGCGCCCAGTTTCCCGCTGTCCAATAAGTCCCGCTCCTGCCAGCGCTTGGTTTGAAGTTCTGCCGCCGCTGCCGCTATAAAGCCAAGGCCAGGGGACCACGGGAATGAAGCGGAGGGGCTGGTGACTGGAAGTGGCCGCTGTCACAGGTACATCTAAGAAGTAAGAAGTGTACTCGATTGTGAATAATAGACATTTGGACATTAGAATAACTGGAAATTGGAAGATAGATAGATAGATAGATAGATAGATAGATAGATAGATAGATAGATAGATAGATAGATTGATAGATAGATTCCAAATTCTTATATTAAATGTGGTGTATCACTAGGGCTGAAGCCATGACTGTTCCCCACAACGGG
>JAODJW010000038.1:18615568-18633238 GCA_026777045.1 Hyperopisus bebe
TAAGAAGATCTGGTCTCGTTTATCTTCCCCTCGGGTATTTATGCCCCCCAGGGACTAAAATCATGGCGGCAGATGGGATGGGTTGGGGGGGGGGGGGGTGCTATGTGAATCTATAGTGATTCTCAAAACTGAGCTGGAGTGATTTTAAAGGAAATGGAAAATCACAAAGAGGACTCTATATTCTATACCTATAGCAAAGAATTTCACTCTGAGATCAATAAAGTGTATCTGTGCATTTATCTGGTGTTAATTGGTATTATTTGGTGGGGCAGCGTGTGGCTCAGTGGGAGAAGTCCGCCTGTGATCGGAAAGTCCCCACTTTGAGCCCGGCCTCGGCACATCTGCGGATCCTTCAGAAAGGCGCTTGACGACCCCCCCTGCTCCCTAGGCGCTGCTATGGGTGGCTGCCTTTTTCCTGGCCAGCATGCTCTCACCCGCAGAGAGGCATACAGAGAAATTCCCCACACGGGAATATCATTTTTGTTACTTCAAGAAACCTTAACCTGGAACCACTCCTTTGCCTTGCTAGTATTTAATGTTGCCCTGCCATTGGTCAGTTCGAGTCAGACCAGGGTGTAAGTGACTGTGGTTCTGCCTTTGCTGAGTGTTGGTGCCCATCTACATCGCCCTGCTGTGATGTTTGCTGTATACAAGCCTTGAGCGGCCTGATCAGCGCCTCCTTTAGCACTTTTAGTGAAAGGTTGGGTTTCTGTTTCACCGTGGGCCTCGGATTCTGTGCTGTAGCACTCAAACACACTTGCTCATGTTCTGTTGTTATTTGCAAACAGAAAGAGATGATATCCTTGCCGTATAAGCCAAGGAAATGTGACAAGCATGAAAGGTAAGCTTTTTACTTTTCTTTAAAACATTTTTTAAGGCCAGAAGTTTGATTTTTCCACGTTTTAAATAAGAGTTTGATAATTCCTTGCATCCAATACTACATTTCAGATATTTTCTTCTCACTCTTAATGAATGAATGTCACTTAGCATGACACGGGTGATGTTGATATTTCAATAGTTTTACGATTTATCAAGCACCATAGTGTAGTGAAGACGAGACAGTATTGCTGAAAGTGTGTCACAAGCCCCAATTTGAAGTGGAGGAGATTGCTTTGTACAGTGGGTGGACAGTCTGTATTGATCCTTTCAAAAGTGAGCAGTAACCCTAGAATGGGCCGTGATTTACAGCTATAGCAAGTGTGCCCACGATTATTTTGCTGATAACGCTGGAGTAAATCTCTGAGGATTCAGGAAATAGACTCAAAGATGGCTTCCCATAGCTTCCTGGTAGAGGAAGGATGATATTTTTGCAAACACATCTGTTTGTTTGTGTACAGGAAGAGTGAGTATTCGTGTAAGGACGTGCAAGTGGCCTTGGATCTACGTATTTGCTTTGTGAGAGAAAAATACAAGACCTATTCTCATGCTACATTATATCCTCAATACATCGTAATTGTATACGCAATCTTATGTCAGGTTACATTATTTTACATTGTAGTTATGACATTTTATACACACATCCATAGTTTATGAATTGGAATTGCATGTCATTTTTTTAATGGATTGTCCATTTTCCACAGCTGAATAGTGCTGGAATAAACTGATATTAGATTGCTATACATTGTAATAGAATGGTTTAGGGATGAACTTACCCTAGAATGGATCTAAGTGGCTTGTGAAATACAGTCAAGAAGCTACATCTTGAGATGGATTCTCTCTCTCTCTCTCTCTCTCTCTCTCTGTGTGTGTGTAGCTGTGTATCAGCATTAGCAAGTTTACGAACCTTCTTCTACAATGCTGAATTCACCCAGCGTTTCCAAATTGATGGGGTACAACCGGCCAGATTTCACAAGTAATTGGAAAGATGCATCTAATTATTTTTCCATGAATATTTTTTTTCTCCCGCGATCTGTGGGAGGAGGGGTGGGGATTTAATGAAAATCTTATTTAGTCGAAATGGCCTGTGTGACCGTGCAGCTTTCTGCTACAGGAAACGGGGACGGAGAGCGCTTTAAACAAGGCGTCCGTCTGTCTGCACGCCCATGCATTTTAACGAGTGCTGCGGCGCGGCTAATGAACTTTGAATAGATCGGGCGGTTTAGCAGCGCATGTCGCACAGCGCCACCCGAGTCAATAGCAGCGTTTCTGTCTAATGAAGAGGCCATCCCCACCACGGCTCCCCCAGAAGAGCGCAATAAACTGCCGTGCTGGTGGGCCAAAGCCAACCCAGTTTAAAGGCCATTGATTTTCTGCTCTGTTGTATTAAATGGTGTCCACGTCGATTACAGTACGGGATAGCTAATTCAGTTTCATTACAGGGGCCTTTTCATCAGTCATTGGAAGTCACTGAGAATTATTTAATGCCCTCTTTGAATTTCCTGCGAGACGCAGCACAAATCACATCTGCGAGTTAACTGCTGACTGACACAATATTAATGTGTGTTTTATTAATGTGTGTTTGCCACTGACGTGTCGTTTTTTGGACGCAGTCAGTGGGAATACCAGGTACATTTTTATTTTATTTATCATTATTATTAGCCTATATGTTTGACTTAAGACTTGTGCGTATCTGCATGTTTCTTACTGAAATACAATTAATTAATGTGGGCATCGCGTAGTAAAGATTGTCCATCCATCCCGAAGGAAGCGGAAAGTGTATGGGGCAGCGGGTTTGATCCAACTACAGCCAGAGAGATATCTTTTCGGAGCATTTTCGTGTTGTGACAGGTCCGACACCAGAACTCCACCAGAACAGTCACGCCAGGATGCAGAGGAAGTGCGATGCTTGATCTAATGGCTGCTGTCACCGAGGAGACATAAACGACTGTCACATGTCAGCAAGTCTGACTCACCGAGTCCCCTGCTCTACATGCCCACGAAGTGAATAAACTGTTTAGGAACAAAAAGAAAACATTGTTGTCGCCATTTTTGAAGTAACCTTTGTGGAGCCTGAATCATCACCGAAGACGACGAAAATACATATTTAAATTACAGGGAAAAAAAATGTTATAGTTGAAATATATATGTAGTCAGTCGATTATTCATAACGATACGCGTGCGATTAAACGCTAAAATATCAATTTCGTTTGACACAGATTCGTTTAACGCATTTAGGGTTGAAAGTTGACCAACCTGACGCAACATGTCAGATAAACATCAATTAGGAATTATTGCAGGTGTTATTGAAGTGGTGTAAAATGTAGCCATGGAAATATAATCTGTAGCTAACACACTAGGCCGTACAGTTGCATTTGTATTGCTAGGTTTTACGCATCAAATGTGTTTAATTCAACAATTAAACATAACCGTAATACTTAATTGTCGTTACATGATTGTACATATTACGACAAACTGTAAACATTAAATATTTTGCTTCAAACTTAATTAAAAATATTAGAGTTCCAGTGGCCTATTTGTAGGTTTAATTGTTGGTGCATGAATAGTTCAGAACATTAATTCATCATCCAACCACTTACTCAGCAGAGGGTCATAGGGGTTTAGAAAACAGTGATTTAGAAAATATTTTAAAGCACGCAAGGCTGGGGTATGCAGTCCCCGTTATAAATGACCGCTGCTTTGAGCATATCGATTAGAAAAGAAACTTGCATTCCCTCCGGATCAGCATATGCTCTGCTCCAGATGGATGACGCTGTCTTACGGTCCGAAATGCCGCCTGCCTCCCCCTCCTCTTTATCCCCGTCTGATTGGACATCCGCAGGCATGTTAACTTATAACGGGGCGACACTTCAGTGCTCTTAGTCCCTCCGTGATCATTTCCTTGCTCAGGAAACTGAATAATAGTAAGGACGAGACGTCGTGGTACTTCCAGTATACAATAAACAAACACTGCTTATATAAACAGCAGTCGGATGGTTTGCACGGTGGAAAATATGAAGATATGGATTTTATGAGGCTGTTGCGCGCTGTGCTGGTTTTCTGCTGCTGTTCGGCTTCTGCGTCCAAACTGTTCAGTGGTAAGTATGGAGGACAAAACGCCTGGGATGTTTCCCTGTGGATTTTCAAAACTCTTAAATGAACAAAATAATTCAAAAAATCTAAAAGTGATATTTCCTTCTAAGTGTTTTATGAATAATTCTAAAACAGCTGGGTTTCTGTGACATAAAGTAGACCACGCTTTAAAATTTTATTTGTCTAGACACCCACCGCTTTATGGAAATAACGTTTGCGAACCATTCTGTGTAGGAGGAGACTTGCGATATTCGGTTTTGCAGTAGTGTTTAGTTTAATACTTTTTGAGTGCAGATTTTGTTAAATTCCCTTATAGTCCTGTACCCCTACGTGTGTTGTATTGTTTGTAGAGGAAACTCGAGTTTATCTTTTGGATTTTGATACGGGTTTTTTCCATGACCGCGCTTTTTGTAAATGACTGTTTCTTGTTGCATCCTGCTTTTTCAATCAAGTGGACTTTTTCGAGCCAAGAGGTACGTTGTTGCACTTAATTCGTCCCGCTGCATGACTGCATGGATGTGTTCTCTGCATGGTACGGGCAGGAGTAGCGCAGACAGTATTCACTGGCATATTTAAAAATTGGTTGTGTAGAACAAGCGGGTGCAGAAACCGCTGTGATCAAACACTTTTCAGAATCAATCATTTCCATATAGTTGCTGCCGAGAGTTTATTTCCAGGCCGATTATTTAAAAGCATTAGCGGATTCGGTTTACGGGATACAAATGGAAACATAATTAACGAAATGCCTGAATGATTTAATCAGTTGAGAGGAAACCAAATACTTTAGAATAAAATGCAAGGAATCTGTATGAACTGCGTATTTGAAATATGAAACAATGAAATCACATACTTATTTATGGTCATGATTGTTTTATCTGGTTTCTACATACTCCTTTAGGAGCTTTGATGCAGATTACGCCCCTGTCATGAATATTTTCTCCGTACATTACACCACAAGTTAGCTTTGTGTTATGTAGGTGGGTGGGTGGGGGCGTGGGGGGGCGTCGAGTCCCATGTGCTCTTCTAGAACCTTCAGACGCCTCATGTGACAGTTGTATTCTGACCCTCCCAACCCAACGATCCCCGGTAGGTCAGAGGATTTGCCGGCGTGGCACGGAACGGCCCTGCTACAAGATCGCCTACTTCCAGGACAGCTGGCGCAAGGTGAACTTCGAGCAGGCGAGCCAGGCCTGCCACAGCGACGGGGGCGAGCTGCTTAGCATCGAGTCAGACAGCGAGCAGCGCCTCATCCAGAGTTTCATCCAAGAGCTGCGGGCCACCGATGGCGACTTCTGGATCGGCCTCCGCCGGGACCAGACCTCGCAGGAGGCCAGCGGTGACTGCCCGGAGCAGTACCACTGGCTGGATGGCAGCAAGGCCACCTTCAGGTCCGAAACAGCCCCATAACATCCATGGCACTGTCAGGAGAAAGGTACCGTTTGTACCTTTGAGTGTGCAATTATCTGTGACTGTGGCTGTGACCTCAAGGGTCTGCCAATTGTACCCTAGCTGTAGGTAAGTGTACCTTTTAGTCTAATTTAAGGTACAGAAATGGACTCTGAGGAACAGTTTTGTACCATCGGGGGTACATTAATGGTATTTGTACCTTAGGGAACAAAACTGCACCTGGGCTGTACCCTTTTTTCTGACAGTGTACACTGTCTGAAATAAGAGTACCAATTTGTACCTTTAGTTGTCACTGACGCTGTACTCTGTAGGTAAATTGGACCATGTGGAACATTTTTGTGCCATCAGGGGTACATTAATGTTGTTTGCACCTTGGAGATGTTCCTCAGAATCCATTTGTACCTTAAATTAAAAGGTACATTTACTTTCAGCTAGGGTACAATTGGCAGACACTTGAGGGTACAGCCCCAGTGACAAGCAAAGGTATAAACTGGTACTCTTTTTTCTGACAGCATAGATAACTTACACTCCATGTGATGAACAGCAACTGCAAGATTCTCACTTTGATTCGAGTCTGATGTCCCAAGCTCGACCAATGCGGAATTACAGGTGTTGGTTAATAGCGATGTCCACTGACCACTAGCTAGTAACCTTGGTCGTAGTCCATCTATTTTAACTATTTTCAATAATAAGAAGCCTTACCATGTCTGGGAAAATGTAGAATCTGGGGAAATGTAGGGTACAGGATACAGCTTAGAGAGGAAGGTCATGCAGAACATGCATACACTGCCACACTGTTGGTGCTTTTCCACTGCCACAAAGAACTGAATCGAACCTGAGATACCCGAGCCGTATCATGAAGAGACAGTACTGCATTGTAAATTATGTGAGCCGCACCCAACCCATGCTCAAACTGACATGGCCAGAATCATGACACATTGGGCTGGACGAAATGCATGGAGATACCGGTGGTCTGCATCAATATGCATGGATTACCTGAAGGAAAAAAGGCCGTATTCTATACATGATTCATTATTAGTGGTATCGCAGATCATGATGTATTGATACATTCCCCATAACTTGGAATTTGAGAATTTCCAACCACCTACTTAAAATAGTATTACAGAACTGCTGAACGGAATGGATTTGTAATGCAGATTTATGCAGGCTAATGCCTATTCTGCTAGCGTTCGATGCTAACATAACATGGCGATTCTCACAGACATGCTAGTGGAAGTTAGCACATAGAAAAGCAAGATGTACACCATCTAAACAGTAAATAAGAGTCTCTTCGGTCACTTTCACTCTCCAAGCCCAACAACACCTTTACTGAACTGACCTTTCTGCAGTGGAAAACTGAAGCAAGTTGAAACCATGCTAAAACTACTGTCTTTTGCGGATACAGCCTGGTTCCTGTAGGCCAGTGGAAAAGCACCATATGTCAAATGCTGCTGATTAATTGCTGGTTTTCTCCAAAGCAAGTTTCCCCACTTAGCATTTTTACCCACTTATACAGTTGAATTATTTACTGGAGCAACTCAAGTTCAGTTGTTTTCTTAAGGTCTGACTTGAAGCAAAAATCTTCAGGGCCACATCCTTAATGAAAGATATCTGCTGACCTCTATTTACAACACACCACTGCAGCTCAGAGTCATCATCTAACCTTGCTTGTTTGTCTTTACATTTGGGGACAAAATGCGTAACTTGGGGAAACACTGCAAATCACACACACAATTTGAATCAGGACCTGCAATCCCGAGGGATAAGACAGCAGGGCTACTGGCTGAACTGTAACTTTCATCTTCATTTTAATCTCAGAAAGACTGGTTGGTCCTACCTGAGGTTTGATCACGCTGCAGTTGAGCACAGGGACATCAGCACAATCATGGCAGTCATTGAACAGAGTTTGTGTTCGTGTTGCAGGAATTGGCACTGGGACGAGCCATCGTGCGGGTATGAGGTCTGTGTGGTCATGTATCACCAGCCCTCAGCTCCTCCAGGTCTTGGTGGCCTCTACATGTTCCAGTGGAACGATGACAACTGTAACACCAAGAACAACTTCATCTGCAAGTACTCTCGAGGTCAGCTGGTGCTTCTAGTTTATTTTTGGATCCAGGG
This sequence comes from Hyperopisus bebe, assembly GCA_026777045.1. Classification (NCBI taxonomy): domain Eukaryota; kingdom Metazoa; phylum Chordata; class Actinopteri; order Osteoglossiformes; family Mormyridae; genus Hyperopisus; species Hyperopisus bebe. Next base: position 18,623,063 of record JAODJW010000038.1, read on the forward strand.
GAAGAAAAACACAAATAGATTCTACACTTAATTGTTCAATTTCTTTCACATAGTGTTTCAGAAAATTGCGACAATTGAAAAATGAATTGAGTATGATTTTTGGATTGGGTTACTGGGACAGGTCTTGGAAGAATGTTGTTTTGCACGGTCGATTAATGCCTAACCTGATCTGTTTCACTAATTACTGTATGCTCCACAGCAAATAGTTACATTACAGACGCCAGCTGAAGGTGACTCCCTGTTAAGCAGATGAGTAATAGAATGTTTGCATTTCCAGAGAAACAGCCCGTTCCCACGGCTCTAGGAAATTCAACAAACACAGGTAAAAATTCGCCTTCCCCTTCAGAACTGGGAGCTTAATCTTGCTTCTTGCCCCAGCAGTGTGTTGTGTCATCGCGACTGGATGATGCGTCACGTATGAGCCCGAGGGTCACATCCCCCTGTCAGAATGTGTTTCCTGCTTGTGCGATTGTGACGGCCCGGCAGGCCGTGCAGATCAAAGACCTGTCACGGCTGGGGACAGATGAATGCTCTTTAATATCCCATTTAGCTTTCTCAAGCCCACCATCTCAGATAGTCTCCTGTCTATGTCTATGCGAGTTTGTGGAAGTGAGGACACCTTGTGGCCATAGATAGTAACACAGATAGTTTCCTCCTTCACTTTGTATTGAGCTGTTATATAAGGCCCTTTGTCCTTACGAGGGACTGTGTTATGTCTCGCTGGCTAAATTGAGTTATATATTCTCTTAATATACTGTACTGTAGATGTCCTACCAATCAAGGCAGAACTGCTTCCCAGGATACAGCCAGTTCCATAATTAAATTACTTGAGATCTCTGCCAGGATATTACTGTACTGAACATCTAAATAATACATTCAAATGATTTTCATGTTATATATACAGACGCTCCCAGGGTTACGATGGTCCATGTTACAATATTTCGACTTCATGATGGGTAAATGATTTTCACTTTCAGCACATTATTCAATAAATTGCATGAGATATTCAACACTTTATTATAAAATAGGCTTTGTGTTAATGATTTTGCCCAGCTGTAGGCCAATGTAAGTGTTCTACACATGTTTAAGGTAAGATATAGGCTAGGCTGTGATGATTGTTAGGTTAGGTGTACTGTATTAAATGCATTTTCGCTTACGATGTTTTTGCCTTATGATAGGTTTATTGGAATGCCAGCCCATCGTAACCTGGAGAGAGCCTGTGTTTTAAAGCATCAAAGTCTTTCTCCTATATGTTAATAATTGTATAAGCACTTGTTTTGCTTGTTGATCCCTTCGCAGAATCCCCAGCTGTTTCGCCGAAGCCGAAATATACTTCAGTTACAGAGGCCGACGGTGAAATTAAAATAAGGCTCCCGACAGGTATCAAAGCGAATGGATTCACTTTTTATTTGGAAAGAGGCACGCTGAGAAAAAAAATCTGGCAAAAATGAAGCTCTGTAAACAATAGCTCACACTATTCTTTTTTTTTTTTAACTCTATCAACGGGTCCAAACTGGCAGAAGGTATAAGGGTGGTTAAGGACACACATTTGTCCTTGTCTCAGGAGCCTGGAATGTACTTAACTGCATTAGTAAAATATCCAGTTTTATAAAAAAAAAAAAAAAAGCTAAATTCAGTGTCATTCTGGATATAAGCACAATCCAAGCAACCAAAATCCAAAATACTATGCTAAACATTCAGACATGTTTTGCATTGTATTGTGTTTTTTTGTATCTTATTTTAATTAAGGTTACTGTGGCCTTATAAAGCACTGTCTGTACATTGGGGTCCTCTTTTTGATGACGATTGCCAGCTATGTAAAGAGAGTGTAGCATGTTGGCTGGAGATAACCGTATAGATCCTGCTGTTCATTTTGTGACGCCTGTGTGACCTCTTCCCTTTCAGACAACGCCTTAAATATCATGCACATCGTGCTCCCTACTCTCCCCCTGCTGTTGCTGCTGCTGGTAGCCCTCGGTGTCTTCTGCTTCAAGCTGCTGTCCAGAAAGTAAGGACGACACCATATGACAAGCCATGTAAGGTCCCATGGTTCCGTCTGGGCACGGCTGCGGGGTGTTCACTGCGGTTGTCTTCACGTAGGAGGAAAGAGCAGACCGAAGGAGCTTGCCCCAAGGAGATGGGATACTGGGCAGACCGCTGTAACAGCCCCAGCCCAGACGTCTACAACGTCATCCGCAAGCAGCACGACGCCGACCTGGCCAGCACACGCCCCGATATCAAGAACACCTCCTTCCTGGGCTCCTCACCAGACACGCCCCCGGGCGACTACGACAACCTGGCGGGCAGGGACACGGAAAGTGGCTTTGTGACGCTGGCCAGCACGGAGAGCGGCTTCGTCACCAACGACATCTACGAGACGTGTCAGAGTCGGGGCCGCTACTGTCGTGAGGCCGGATGGGTGGAGAACGAGATCTACAGCTACTGAGAGCTGTGGTGAAGGTGCTTGGAAGGGGAGTGGGGGAAGATGACAGCCATTAGAGATCCTAGTCCTGACACCCCCCACACACAACCCATGTCCCATATCTGGCTCCATACTCCATCCTTCCAGACAACAGCTTCCCCCCCCCGCCGAGTGTAGCAGCTCTCTATACGTTCGGCTACTCTGGAGCAAGCCCACAGGCCGCCCACGCTACTCCGACTCCTGTGGAGTGGTGGGCTGGAGGGGGTCAGCCCCCCCGCCGGCCTTCATCCCCAGCGACTTCCTGTGCGGAGGCAGGGGTCTGAAGGTCTGGAGAAACTCGTCGGAGAGCTGACGTGGGAGGCCGGCACCGACACTAACATCTCTCACGACGATTCGCTTCTCGCCGCCAAAACACGTCTGCCACGAGCCCCTTGATACAATCACCCGGTCGTCTCCCATCGGAGAAGGCGGCCGATTGGTCCCGTTGGATCCCCTTCTGCATCAAAGACATTTCAGATGGAAATGGAACTCGCTTTTCAGTAGAAATGTGCCACTCTGGCCCAAAGTCCGCTTTCCCATCTCCCATGACTGTTCCGACACCAGCGGGAGTTGCTTGCTGAATCAGACCCTTGATGAAATAAATGCAGTCTTTAAGTAAATTCAGGGCAAACAGGTGTCAGCAGAGCTCCTGCTAGGTTTGCATGGACTATTTTTCGGCTTCTTTTTAACGCATTTGCACAGGTAGGGTCACTGCTCAAAAGCCTCACTGACACAGCCGTACAGAAATCGTTTTGCCTGAATGGTGGCTGCTCTTAATACAGACTCCTGCACTTTTTACCTATTGATATTGGAATGTGTTTGCTATGATGCAAGTTGTGCATATGAGACCTCAATAAACCAATGTATAAAATCAGAGGGAAAACCAAGCTTTTGTCCGTTAATGGAATCTGACGGGAAATATGAGTTTATAACTTCCTCTGCGAATTTTCTTTATCGGTTTACATTTGTTCATTTGGCAGCCAAATTTGACGAGACTTTTCTGTAGCGTATGTAGAAATAACTTTAACCCAAAACAACAAATTAATGGTAATGAGTCTGCACCCCGTTGTTTCCAACAGACAGATTTTTGGCAATGCGCGGTGTTAGATTGCATAATTGGAATACTTTCGATAATATGTTTATAACATGTGCAAACATATCGATATACAATGACATTGATGGTCGCATGGGGGTCACCTCTGCAACTCTACCCTCATGCTCTGATTTATCTGGCGATATGCTGGGAGCCTCTCCTGGGAACCTTTTGTGTCCCTTTCCATGCACCAAAGGAAGAAATTTGGTATGTTTCAGAAGGTAATTATAGCTATCGCAGGGGACACCGCGTGCGTTGGAGGAGGATGTAGCGGGAATGGTGGAAGCACATCTGGAACACACATGTAGGAAACGTAACAGTAAGAGGGACTTTCCAGCGCGATCTCCCCGAAGTATTTCCTTTCGTGCCGTCGCTGCAGCGCTATTCGAATATCATGCGTGTGTGTGTGTGTGCGTGCGTGCCCATAATCAGAGAAATTGAAATATTTGCATTTTTATTTGCAGAACTGTTGATTTTCTATGCATCCTTTGTGCTTAAATTTTCAGTGGCGAGGAGCTGTTCCATTGTCCACTGTTGCCATTTTTCCATCTCCTCGCAGTCAAAGCAGACAGCAGATGACGCTGCTTCATTGCTGTAGTGCGAGACAAAGACCAGCGATATTCCATGTGTATTTCTGGAGTACACATCCTTGAGAAGATTAGATCGTTGCATCAGGCAAGCCTTCTGCAACACTGGAAAAATAAGCTTTCCTAATTTTCAGGCTAGAAATAAAACTAAAACGACGTATTTTAAGTCTGACGAAATAATGCTGTGCAATGTTTAATCAGTGCCCTAGTAACAATACGCAATATTGAAAGTAAGTCACCTGATTCATACGTTTTATTTTATATAGAGTTAAATCTTACTTAATGTAACACACAAAATGCAATATTTTCGTTTGACATTGATGCAAAAGTTTGGTGCTTTGCTATTTGCTTGGAATATGCTTTACGAAGTTGTTCCTGAGACTTCAAAGCCAACGAAATCGCAAGAGCACGCGCCCCCCATCTCCGTTCCTTTTAGCCACATAACTGAACGTTAACGTTACTGAAAGCTTTTTTTACAGCGTCTCTTCACTGTATATGCTTAATGTGTGTTATATTTACGCCGGTCGGGCAAGCGAGCGCACTGACAGCTGATTGCAGTAGCTTCGCCGTTTGACGTAAAAGGCGGATCTGGTTGTCTAGGAGACGAGCTGGCAGGGAGCTGTGGAGCCGCTCCGAAATGCCCCGCCCCCTGTGCAAATACCCCCAGCGGCTCTGACGTCAATGCGCGCGGAGCTGAGAGCGCGGCGCGTCCTGCGGCCAGTCAGCCGGCGGGGCCGTGAGCGATACGGTCGGCGAGCTGTCCGCCTTCCCTTCGCTTCCCCTCCGCTTTTTTTGTGCCGGGGACGGAGCGATGTGACGGACCCGCCGAGCTCGTCGGGTGTCCGCGTTCGCGGGGTTTCCTTTTCTTTTTTTAATTTTGCGCTTCTTTGAGTTGCGCCCAGGGTAGTCCAAGTTACCTCGGGACCATTTAACCTACACGTTTTAAAACAGTTAAATTTTTACTGTAGGTTTTATGTTTTTATTTTATTTTATTCCCCCTCCCTGTCTAACTGACCCACGTTAGGTGGCTGGAACTGCTGAGGTACCCCCCCCCAACCACTTCGCCACCCTCCAACCCCTATTACAGCATGGTCATGGCGGACTGTCACCTAAAGCCAGCGCACCGGGGTCCGGTCCGAGTGGGTTTTTACGATATCGAGCGCACTTTAGGAAAAGGCAATTTTGCCGTGGTGAAGTTGGCGAGACACCGCATCACCAAGACCGAGGTGAGTAAAACAGCTGTCTGTTTGCTTGGGGCTTTCGCTGCACCATTCCTCATAGTCCCCAGAAATGAGTAAATAGCCGAGCACGTTTAATTACCCACCGTGTCACTTTGATTCTTGTTCAGTTTCTTTAAAAAAAAAATCGCATAACTTGCACTTGAAGTCTCCGAAATGCAGCTGCGATCCGCCCGAGGTCAGTGCGCCCACTGTCCGTTTTAAGTCTCCAGCTGCGGGACACCGGAGGAAACCGGACCTGTCCGGGCCGGATTGGACCGGACGGGTCCGGTACAGAAACGAACTGGTTTTACGGTTACGGGTTTTGACCCCGGATAGGATTCGCCTCAGTGGCTAGTCCTTGTCCGGGAGTTTCGCTGTACTTTCGTAGCAACTTTCGCTTTTGGACAGACTCCCGTGTGTGGGGTGGGTTGTTGGCTGGCTCGGTAGCCCGCACACAGGCGTGTTAAACGGCCGGTCCATTCCCACCACAGGTACCTTCCAGTATGCAGCTAATAAAGGTACATCGTGTTCCCACTTTTCCTAACCGCAGCTGCAGGTGTGATCTGAAAATATGAACGGTTTTTTACCCCCAGTTTTAAACAATTACTTCTGCTTTTGTTCTGAGTCCTTCCACAGCTATGGTCTGTGCTCTGAGTTTTTTAACGTTATATATGGGGGGATGGCTAAAGATTTGCTCACATTGTCTTCTTTCAGTAACCTCAGATAATAAAATGTAACTATTTAAACAAACTTTCTCTCCAATGTGTCTTCAGATTTTATTTTATTTTATTTGTAATACACGCATCGAGATATCTTGCAATCCACTTGCTCCACAAAACACAAGTAATTGTTGGACGTGATGCTGTGCTTCTATGAAGCACATTTTCCCATCGTGACATTCCATGTTCTATAAAACTGGGCTTTTAAGCATTGCAGCACCTCTAAGAATTCACCTCCCGTTCTGACTTGGATTGATCTGTCAGAAGTTGTCACAAAAAAGGTCAGATTTGACCTGTGCAAGTCTGAAAAGAAGCTACTCATGAGTTAAATGATTCCTCCATCCAGGTCAATGCTGATGTCCAGGTTATGGAGCTTATAAAAGATGCCATTCAAAGGCGTGTGCTTACATCAGGTTACCTGCTGTGGTGTGAGTGGAGAAGGTCATGTTTGCGTTTAGTATGTACTGTGGTGTGAAGTGGTAAATATTAATATTAAATAGCAGGCACACATGCAAAACTGGCCGCTTTCCCACGTGTCGCTTTTGCAGCTGTGCTGTGGCAACATGATTTTAGTGTGACCCATGTATTACAGCACCGTGCATTAATGATTATGGGAACTGACCTTGTGCCTGGAAGCCTGAAAACTGAAACACAGTCAGAAATGTCTCAGTGTGCAGCGTCTTTCTGAGTCTTGGTAAAAAAAACCAAATAATGCATCAGCCTGGTCCTCTCTCACCTCTGGGTTATGCCAGGCATGTAGAGTAAACGCCATGGGCCCGTGGCTCCGAGAAATAAAAGGCTTTGTATGGCTTATGTAATTTAAGAAGCCATGGGTGTTGTATTTTATGGCCAATGACAGGACTAAAGACTGCTAAATGTGTTCTAGTGAACCCAGTAGATAAACTCATTAAGATGAGTACCCACGGTCACATAATTATTCCCTGTAACTTGTTAATTTCTTACATTGTCTGTCCTTGACTTTCCTGTGTCAACTGATTAGCGATTACACTTTACTTTCTAATTGGCCCATCGTACATGCTGGTACCATTCTTAGCTTTATCGCAGCAGTAAACTTTGCCTTCAGTGTATGTTGTATTGACCATTTCTTTCCTTTATTACTACACTCTCTTTTCTGACTTCTACTAGAGATCTCCCGCCTTCCAAACTAGCGACAGGAGATTCTGACACTTGGATTTCCTTCATGTGCCCTTTCTCTCTTGTTTTTGTGTTGTCAAACAGTTCCCACTTCTGCAAAAATGGTCTAGCGTTGTTAACGGCTGACAGTTAGCCGGGCCGCAAGGCGCTATCTTCGCCATCCATTGGACCGTAATTTACAACTCTGCGCCCCTCGTCCAGGGAGGGTTCCACACAGGTTTTCTCAGAACGCTTCATTAAATGTAGTCCTGGATTTTGCCGGAGCTCCACGGGTTAGCAGGTGGGAGGGGCTGCTTTTAATGAAACACCTCAACCTATTAAAGACGCCGCTGACATCAGTGCTGTGACGTAGAAACACCTTTCCTCACTAGTGTGGTGAGACTTCAGCCTCGATTAGCATGTTATTAGATTGTTGTTCTTGAAAGATACGACTTTTTTCGCCTTTGTGATTATTGCTTGTTTCATGCCCTGTGAATATTGAAACCTGGTGTAAATCACTCGGTAGCACAAATGCCCGGTAGTTAGAAGCCAGGATTCTCTGCATTGCTGATCATCTTAATGACTGAAGTGTGAGTTAATGGGACCTTATAGGAGAAGATGCATGAATGCATTGTTAATGCTTCCCGGCCTTTTCTGTCATTGCTGTGGGATGGAAGATAGGATTGCATCAGACTGGTTCCACAGTATGGAGCTGGGTCACAGACATGGGAGGCCGGTGACGAGAGAGCCTCCTAGCTTTGTTTTGCTTGAAGGCCATGACCTGATGGATGAAAAGGCTCGCTATTTCAGAGTGTCACCCGGGGTGGCCGTTTTGAAGCAGGATTGCCACCCGTCGATATCGCTCATGCTGCTTTTTTGCCCCTCTGCTGTTGTCCACGTGGTAAATGGCAGTGAGGTCATGTGTCAGGCTCATTGGGTGCCCCGCAGCGGGGGTGAAGGAGGTGCATTTCTTTGAGTGCATCACGGCCGTGTGTCAAAGTGATGGGCGTGCAAGCGTGTCATCTGCGTTGCGTGATGTGCCTGTTAGCTAAAGATGGTTTCCAGGATGCCCCCCCCCCCTTTGCACTAACTGACTGTTTAAACCTCCTCCCTGTGGTAATTTGGTTCCTCTTATTACAGTCGCACTTATCATTCAGGGAGGTAAAGACAAAGGACTCCCGTCTGCCCCCAAAAAAAGACTCTGCCTGGTCCGTGACTGGCTGGCTGCATGTGGCGTAATTAAGCACGCAAGCGCTCTCTCACCGGGTGTCCTCGTTACACCAGTGACGTAGCGTCAGCCGGGGAAGATGCTAATCCTCCCACTCGTCTGCATCGTTAATGCCTGATTATTCCCCGAAAGCCTCCCGACGTGACGGCTGTAGGGGACTCGTGTGGTCAGGGTCAGGAGGTATTCAAGCACGTCCCCTGGGCGACGACCTCTGTGTAATCTGCTTCCCGCGTACGACGTCACTGCTGGACCCGCTTGAGTCGCCACGTTAACCCTGCTGTTTGCATCAATCTAAGTTGGCTGCCAGTTACGCACCATGACTGGTTCACGTTGCCGGGGCTTAATGGAGGCCGTCTGGGTCATGCAGCCTTGATTTGAGGGTTTAATGCCTGCAGGGCCTCTCCTGAGATTTGTTGAGTTGTGTGCTGCCCTCTAGGTTTGAGGTTGTGTGCTCACAGTTTTTTCACTGGCACTGGTGTGCAAGAGGGCTTTCAGCTGCTGGGGTAGGTGGGGGGGGGTTGCCAATTCTAGAGTGACTGTATCCCCTGTCTCGCCTTTGTTCCAGCTTCTAGGACCGCCCCCTCCACGTCTCATTCGCCCACTTACAGTCCAGGTGTCTGCTGGTCTTCGTCTCTCTCTCTCTCTCTCTATCTCGGCTGACGTGGTTCGTTTAACCTCCGGTGTGCTTGCAGTTATTTGGATAGAATGGTAGTCTTTAACAGGGCATTGTCAAATCCAGCAGAATGATGGTCACAGGTGATTACTGCATGTACACAAAAAGTCGTAAAACCAGCATAGCCCAGGTGATGTTGCCATGGTGCCCTATCAGTCAGGGAGATCTGTGTTGGGCAAGTCAGTATAGCCAGTCTGGTCAGACAGGTCCCCACTGTTAGATTCCCTCTCTTTCTCCCCCAGAGCTTTCATTTCTCTTGCTGTATGTTTAGTGTCTCACCTGCAATTGATGGAAAATGGCAGCTCCAGGAGTCTGTATGTGTGTATATATGTATGTGTACATCCATGATGACCTACTGTTGTCGGTTGCTGAGGCTTGGGCTTCCTGCCTGAATTCCTCTGGATCAGGAGCCCTGCTGTTAATTGTTGACTGCTGATCTCGGACATGCAGGTGGCCATCAAGATCATCGACAAGACGCAGCTGGACGCAGTCAACCTGGAGAAGATCTACAGGGAGGTGAAGATCATGAAGATGCTGGACCACCCACATATTATCAAGCTGTACCAGGTGAAACCCCCCCCCCCCTTCTGGTACACACATACCTGTGCGCCGTTTCCAGATCCTGTCGGCACCTTCTCGAAGCTGCTCTGAGCTCCCTTTGAATGTGCAGCACTGTGAGGAACATGACAGAATCGCCGCCTCGGGAGACCCGCGCCGGCTGGAACGCGTGGCAGCCTTGCGTTGGGTGCCGTGGTTGTTTTTTAATCCCGTTTCGTCGTTTGCTTTTTAATGCCATGCGTACTGAGCTCAGAAAAGTCAGCCGGTGGTTTTTTTCTCCTATCCTGATATAATACTTTTCTGCACCTTCTGCTTCAGGAAAACTCATGCACTACGCCTGTAGGTTTGGGTCCGTAATAAATGGGTAGCTAATGAAACGCTCTGCTCCCCCCCCCCCCCCACACCGTCCCAGCTGGCCTGCCGCCTGTCCCAATCCCGAGGTTAACAGCAGGCCATGCCCCCCCGTAGAGACCCTTGATCGCGAGTGGCCGGGGCAGCTGGGG
>JAODJW010000038.1:18646217-18675868 GCA_026777045.1 Hyperopisus bebe
CCCCCCACCCCCCCCCCCCCCCCCCCCGTTCACATGTGGCACATTACCAGCCCAGCACACTGGAACCTCCATGTTTCTAATCCAGCTGGAGCAAAAAATTCAAATTTGATATGTGTGGGGTCTCTGCGTGCGGTAGGGGGTGCCAACGTACCTCACGCCTACTTCCCATCCTCACGCCCCGCCTGTGCCCAGACTGCGAGCACCTGATTCGCCGCATGCTCGTGTTGGACCCATCCAAGAGACTCTCAGTGGCGCAGATCAAGGAGCACCGCTGGATGGCGCTGGAGGTGCCCATGCGTCGCCCCCTGCTGTACGAGCAGGGTTCTGCGGCCGAGGAGGGCGGCGGTGAGGCCGGACTGGGCGAGTACAGCGAGCAGGTGCTGCGGCTCATGCATAGCCTGGGCATTGACCAGCACAAGACCATCGAGGTGAGGCCCCTCTATGTGGCTGACGGGGGGGTGGGGACTGGGGGGGTGCACGGGCCCCGTGTGAGACCCCAACTGTTCCCTCACAGTCCCTGCAGAGCAAGAGCTACAACCACTTTGCAGCTATCTACTACCTGCTGGTGGAGAGGCTGAAGGCTCACCGCTGCAGCTTCCCCGTGGAGCAGCGGCTCGACGGCCGCCAGCGCCGCCCCAGCACCGTCGCCGAGCAGACGGTCGTCAAGGTAACACGCTGGCCACCACATGGCACCACTTTTGTGGGCGTCAGCTAGCCCGCGCCATGCCAACATGTCTGTAGCAATGCTGTCGCTTATGGGATTAACTACAATGAAGTCCCCCCCCCCAAGCAGGCAAGCAGTGGCCCCCCACAGGTGGGGCTCCTTCCACAGAACATGAGGCTCCTGCGTTCTCCTGTTCTCCTCCCAGCCTCCACCGACGCCTTCACCTTCCCACAGTCCCCCTGCCCACCTGAACACAGCCTCATGGAGGAGGAGGTCGGCACGCCCAAGGTCAGTAGAGGTCCAGTCCTAGGCGTGACCACACATTGTCATCCTCCATAGCTGCATGTGTAGCTGAATACTAATGAATGAGGAGCTCCCTACCACCGCCATGTAACCCCATGAGCAGGAGGTTCTTGGGGGTGTTTTTTTTCGGTCACCCTTAACTGAGCTCTCAAACAGCTCCACACCCTGCTGCTGTGACAGATTCCTATGCGTCTCATTCTGGGGGTGATTGTCTCTCTTCCTCCGATTGGATGGAAGGGCCTCTTTGGTCGTTTTTGAGGGCAAAGGCACAAGTGCGTCATCGTAGCCGCCGCAGCTGCTGTCCAGCCATGGGGGGAGGCTGAAGCAGTCTGTTGTTGCAGCAGCATTTCCCCTGTGTGCGTTGAGCAACTCGGCTCCTGGCTTCGGGCATTTCAGGAAACTAGGATCAGGGCTCCCGTTTCCCTGGCAACATTCAAATGATCTGTGTGTGTGTGTGTGTGTGTGTGTGTGTGTGTTTGTGGGCACACACTTACTCATCTCCGTGTGCCTGTGAGACAGGCCTCTCAGCCAAAACACACTTCCTGTTCCTGTATTCCAGACATGCCCCCCCCCCCTTCCCCTTGGCTATACCATGTGTGTGGGGGCTGGGGGGGCAGTGTCAGAGTGATTGCAGGCATTTTGGTTTATTTGCCCTTTTCCCGGTGTCCAATCGTCCCCTCTCTGCATGCAGCCGCTCCTCCAGCCTTTTTTGATGGACCGCCGTCTGCTGAGAGAGCTATGCGCAGACAGACCGCGTCTGCGCTGCTGGCTGCGTGCTTGTAGGTGACTAATCGCTGAATCTCAGGAGCTCTGCTTAGGGAGAAATGGTCTGGCTGTCCTTCCCAGCCACATACTGGTCAAAGCAAGCTGCCTCATACCACGGGGTCGATGCTCGCTGTGGCCCCACAGATGGCAGTTTTGGGGAGGCTCACATTACTTTGGAAAGGGGGGGGTTACATGGCTGGGTTCTTCCCAATGAACGAGTTGCATCTCTCCATGGAGTCTGTAGCCCGCAGAGCGAAATGAAGCAGATGGAGAACGGCACATGTCTGGAGCTGGCATGACACCATAGCAACCTTCCCCCCCCCCCCCAGGTCAACGGCTGCCTGCTGGATCCACTGCCCCCCATGGGCATGCGCAAGGCCAGCGGCTCGCTGCCCAGCAACATGATGGAGACATCCATCGACGAGGGCATCGAGACGGAGGAGCCAGACACCGAGGACGACCCGGTGCACGTCCTCACCGCACTGCAGGCGTCCCGCTTTGGCCAGCGCCGGCACACGCTCTCTGAGGTCTCCAACCAGCCCGGTGCAGCGCCCCCTACAGGTCGGCTCCAGGAACTGGAAAATCTTTTCGCTTTTATCGACTTAATTCCTGTTATCGGGCCGGGTTCAAGCTCAGCCACAAAGGTTTATGTTTGTCAAATCTCTGGAGGATCGGTTAGGTTTTAAGGTGCTGACATCACTGCACGTTAAGTCATCCGTGGTTTGTTTGGGGGAGGCTTGGGCGTATCTGTCCGGCTTGCTGAGTGTATGCGTTTGTGTGCACATCACAGGAAAGCTCTTCAGCCTAGCCCACAACCCATCGCTGGGCAGCATGGACTCGGAGTACGACATGGGCTCTGTGCTCAGTGACCACAGCCTGTTGGAGGACACCTGCTTGCTGAGTGAGGCGGCCCCACCCAGCGTTCCTGTGGGCCGCCTGACCCCGCCCTTCCTGGGAGCGCTACCCGCCAACCCCGCCATGCTGGCGCTGAGCTCCCAGCAACGGGAGACGCACAACCACTCACCCGTCAGCTTCCGTGAAGGCCGGCGCGCCTCCGACACCTCCCTCACACAAGGTGCGTGAACTCGGGCCGGACCATACCAGACCGTTCCGGGAGTCTTTGTCTACATGCCCACTCTCATGTTGTTCACACTCACAGATGCTAATTATCTGAGGTATGACTGTAGCTCTTCAGTGACAATTTTCTTTCCCGCTTTGCTGGCAGCCCACGCTGCACCACATCACTTTTAATCACCTAGTGTGTGTAATTGCTCTTAATCACTGCTAGGCTTAGAATAAGGGCTTTTTTTCCCCAAATCCCTGTGAGGAAATCTGTGAAACTCAGAAGCAAAGTATGTGAGGCTTTTGTTGCCCATTCAGACCCAAAGGGCTCACCTGATTGGCCTCAAGACAGAGTTCCCCATCCCTCTGTCTCCAATCAGGCCTGGTCGCCTTCAGGCAGCATTTGCAGAACCTCGCCCGTACCAAGGGCATCCTGGAGCTGAACAAGGTACAGATGCTCTACGGTCAGATGGGCCCAGAAGAGGAGCTGTCGCTGGGGCCTGCTGGAGCCCACCCCCATCTGCAAGACCTTCTGGATCCCCAGCAGCAGGTTAGTGCCACCTCGTCCACCTCTGACACCTAGCAGCACAAACACTGGGAGATGGGAAGCCAGGCAACAGGACACCAAGCAAGGGCGGCCATCATATAGCAAGTAGCTGAACGTTAAAGTGATTCAGAAAGGTGCCAGTTGCAAACCTAAGGGGTGATTTCACAAGAAGGTGCCTAATCTGGCCTGAAGAATCCAGGATAGTATACAATCCCACTGTACTACAACAATAATAATAATGGGGTATGACCATGGATACAGCATCTAGACGAGATCCAAGGTCTAGCATAGGCAGACTTCCTGTCAGATAGAAAGCTTGTTAGACTTATGCAAAGCTGTTATCGTCACACTACCATGTCCGTGTGTCTCCCTGTGGCAGGACGGAGCGGCCAGGCTCCCCGGCGGAGCCCAGCCCCCTCTGCTGTCCCGGCGACAGAGCCTGGAGACACACTACCTCGCACACAGACTGCAGGTATGAAAGCGGCGACCAAACGCCAGCTAGCAACATTTTCACAGGTGCTGGGGATGTTACGGTGACGCATGCTCTGTCCTAACAGCATCGCCCGGCGGCTGGTTTTTCTGTACATGCCTGAATGTGATGGAGGATTCTGAGGATGTAGTTCCCTGCCCCACCTCTTAAGAACAAAGCCGTGACGTCTCACCTGACCTTCACTGTCTCTACAGAAAATTGGCCCCTTGACCAGCAGCCCTGGGAGCTGCCAGATGTTCTGCAAGGAGACCCCGCGGAGTCTGGAGCAGCAGCTGCAGGAGCACAGGTATATCTCTCCCCGGGGTTGGCAGTGGGAGGTGACGGTGCGTTGCTCCTATGTTTAGCCCACCTTCTCGCCCGCCAACCATGCCTGTTCCCTTCGGCACAGATTATACCAGAAGAGGCTCCACCTTCAGAAGCAGTCCCAGCTGCAAGCCTATTTCAACAAAATGCACATTGTGGAGGGCTCCTATCCTCCACGTCCCTCGATGGGCCACCTGGAAGCTGCAGCTCCTGGCCAGTCACAGGGAATGGCCCCCCTGGGGCAGTCGCAAAGCGGCCCACAACCTTCTTCCCCCTTCGCCTGTGCGCATCCCCTCAGTCCCCTGATGGAACCCAGTGCTGAGGCCCAGCCCTATAACCCCTTCCTGGGCCCCTACCTAGACCTGGGTCCCATGCCACTGCCCACGCAGCTCCCCGAGCCCCCAAACTTCAGCTGTCTGGCCTCTCAAGAGCCGCACCACCAGGAACAGCTCCAATACCCCCTGGACCCGGGCCAGCCTCCACCACCATCGAGTCAGACCGAGGGCTGCAGTGTGGGGTACGAGAACCTGGCTTTGCCTCAGCTCAACAGCCCTTTCCTGGACTGCGAGATGATGGAGACAGTGGACCCGCAGCACGGCTTCGTGCTGGTGAACTGAGCCGGAGCACCTGCAAGGAATGGTATTACCAAACACCAATGGTATTACCAAACACTGGCAATGCCAAGGCTGTGTGAAAGGCGTGGGGGTTTAGGTGCGGTGGGAGGTGAGACTTGACCACACAAATGGAATGATAGTCAGAATATTGACTTTTCTACATTGTACATTTAGAACCTCAGAGACACTACCAAACCCTCCCTACCTCCCTCTCACATAAGCTACCATCTCCCACAAGGTGCAGCCGAGAGGCTGGTCTGGTGTGCTCCTGTGGTCAGCGAACGTGCGTGTTTGCCTGTGTGTGACGTGACATTTTCCACACACAGGAACCACAGGCAGCCGGAGTGCTGACGGTGCCCTCCAAAGTGAGGATCTGCTGGCTGTGAAGGCAGCTTGGGGCTGGGTTTAGAAGACCACTTTCCCGTAAGAGCACAAATTTTATATGAGAGTAGGAAGAAGTCTTGGCTTGCATGGGCCGGAGGTCAGAAACGACAATGACCATGCATGCCTCGGGTCTTTTTGTGAGTAATTTTGAAGCAATATTTTCACATGAAGTGGGAAAGGAGCCTTAAGCTTTCACAGGTGTCCTAAGGAGTGTTCTCCTTCATGGGCAGGCGTGACTCTTGGTCATGTGACACTGGAATCGGATGACTCAAAGGCTCACCAGTCTTTCTCACCACAAGCTAAAAAAGAACTCTGTGTCTCTGAGAGATGTTGGCCTGCAAAAAAAAAATCAACTGGCTAAAAGGTGATTTATTCTTTAAGGAAAAAAATATATATATCTTATAAACTGTATGCAAGTGTTTGCAGCGTACGTACCAGAGCTGAGATTTGGCTTAAAGCACTTTTTTCAAAGGAAGAAATAGATGAAAGGGAGGAAAGAAAATTAATTGGGGGTGGGCAGGGGTGAGGTAAGAAGGCAGCCTTTGTGACTTTCAATAAAAATAAAAAGAGCAGAAACCAAGAACTGGTTTGCATCACTATAGCTCTGGACTCCAAATCCCATGACCCCTCTGTCCTACAGATGGCTTCTGCACCCCCCCCCCCCCATCCCATTAGGAAATCTTATCTTGTGCTTAATGTCACAAGAACTGAGAAACAGTCATTTGTAGGTGTTCAAGTAAAAAAGGAGAGAAGGAACCCCAGGTCCCTTGTCCTAAGTGGGAGTTCAGTTACGTGTTGGTGGTTTGTTGTTTTGCGCTACCATAGAATTTAGGGGTTAGATTATTAAGACCCAGAAATCTGCTTAGAAGAAACAACAAATGGTGTGTCCAGTGTGATAGTGCTGTGCCTTTTTCCTCCTTTTAATTTAGAAATGAATACTTGATCATTTTTTTTCCTTTCTGGAAATTGTTTTTAAGGAAGGTACAAAACAACCCCCTCCCATCAGAAGTTCTGTCTGAACCCCACTATGTGGAGTTACAGACTAGCCCCTCCTTTTTTGACAGTGCTATTTTGGTCTATCAGTATATGCCATTAAAAAGTATTATAGCAATATTTATAAACAATGACTATGATGAAAGTACGGATAGTGAATGTGTTCTCTTTGTCTGTATCATTTCATGTATGCAGGAAAACCTGGCGTCTGTTTGGAAATACAGACTTCAGCATTTTATCTTCATTGTTGACCACACATAAGCTAACTTGCTGTTGAGATTAAAAAAGTTATATGAACGTGTCTCATGGTACAGTCTCTACTGCATGCAAAAACAATCCTTTGCATGACAACAGTTGGTCTGTGTGGAAGAGGTTCATCAAAGACTTAAGTGGTAAACCTGTTGCTGTCTGTTCATTTTGCTTTATACAGAACAAATGTGCTTGCGATTTAAAAAAAAAAAAAACAAAAATTATACCAGTTCCGCAACAACATAAAATTTTTTAAACAGTACAGTTAACCACAGTAGTGTTACGAGCTATGCTGTTTACAGCCTTCCTTTGGGAGCCAGCTGCAGTGAATCTGGTAGTGATAAATTCAACACTTTCTTTAAGTCCCGCATGGCCTCCTGTTTCCCCTCCAGGCTATAAAATTTCTCCACCAGCATAGGGATGTCTGAGCTTTAGAGGCTGGATGGTCCTCCATGGACCCACGTTTCTTCCGAAAGCAGACTCTTCCATCTTTTCATCAGCAACAGCCCCCCCCCACTCCTTGGGCATCTACCCAGAGCGATGACACTACTGCAGTCACGAATCCGCTTTCGCTCAGACCTAATGATTGCCAAATTTTCTGGCTTTTTATAGACTCGTGGTAAGCGCTTCTCATAATTTTATGTTGGCCTATGTGAACTTTTCTTGTGGTGGGGGTGGAGGATAGCTATTCCAGTCAAGTGATTCATACAATGTGATTCATTAAAAAAAAGGTGAATCACAAGATAATGCTAAATGTATTCCAGTACAAAAATACTGTAAAACTAAAGTTTCACAGGCAATATCAAAATGTATTATGTAGGCTGTCTGCATTGAAAACTATACTTACATTTTGGGTTCCCAAATCAAGACATGGCAAACGCCATACCTTAACATAGGGGACACAGTGGTCAGGTTTTTGTCCTCCTTTGCTGCCTGAGAAATTGCCCCTTGTCAACTCACTTTTATTTAGCCAACTTTCAGATCAAGGACAATGGCAAGTGGCTCTATTCCTTCCTTGTGACTCAAAAGGAAATCAAGGGTCTCACCACCATTCAGAACCTGTTGCCTTGAATGGAAATTGTAGGATCAAGGTTGAGGGACATGTTGAAATGCTGAGATGCTAGTGCTGAAATGCTGGGTGCAGAAGGGTCTTGGATGTTAAGCATCATAGCTGTGCAGAAGGGCCAGAGGGGAATGTGGATAGACTTCATCAAGACTTTATTCGAGCACAACAATGACGAGAGCTCCAACGGAGAAATCCCCCCCCGAGCACCACTCTCCCCACTGTTTAGAGAGTCTTTGTGAATTTGCTAGCTGGTCTGTATGAACTTACCTGTTTGGATGGAAATGATTTTGGTCCAGAGTTCTGTACTGTGTCATGTACCCCTCTCCCTAGGAAACCATGTTTGCTCAAGAGATTGAGACAAAGTGTGGGTGAGATGTCAGAAATGCAACTATTTCTGCAGTTTAAGATGGGAAATAAGAATGACAGGAAATTATGTGTTTAGAGCCTTGCTTTCATTCTATATTGTCAATGTAGCAAACACCAGACAAACAAAATTACCTCTCAGTAGTGCTCATCTCTGATGTAGCTTTTAGGCTGGAGGGCAAAATTGGATGAATCCGTCCTTTCTCCTCAACCAGCCAAAAGCTGCTTTAGAGCCAATTTTACTGTTGGGCTGTCAAGCCTTTGATCTTGATCAAGTTGGTATATTTATTCCTCTGGTTACTCTTCCATGCAGCTGTTTCTGGGTTAGATCAATTTTAATTTGAAGCTTCAACAGAAAGAAATTTCTGTTCAATACACTGGCTGTACAGTTTGGTTCATATATGAAAATCACACGAGACACTGGACACCTTTGGGGCTACCGTAAAGGTACTACTTACGCTGCTTCATCTGCCTGCCTTTCACACACATGATCATGTCATCTAAGCATCTGCTCTTTTCTGTAATTGAGATGACATCAACTGTCTCTATGGCGACAAGACCAGCAAAGATCAACATGCCACTAGCATGAAACAGAGACAAACAGTACCACCAGCACACTTAATCCTACAAGACCAGTCACATGGGTGTCTGAACCAGATGCCAGTAATCTCATTACCTGATTACTTACTATTGGAGAATGTCTTTACTGGTTGGACACAGTAGTACCTGCGATAGAGTTTTGGAAAAGTCACAGAGGCATTTCACTGAGCAATTGGTCTCCAAACTGGTTGGTACTGCTCCATGCGAGGCTAATCTGTAGGCACTATCAAATTAAATGTTGACATAATGAGCTGGGCGCATTGCAGCCTTCAACTCTGGACCTTAATCTGAGAAGCATTTACTACCTCACTAAATTTAGCTTGTTCATTAAGGACTTGAGTGTTGCATTCGGCTGTGTGAATGAAAATAAAAGTGAAGAATTTTAAAAAACTAGATGTCTTTCACCAAACTAGTTTGTTCTGACCGGCAACATGATTTATCTTCATCAACCGACCTGCCCACCATCTCATTGACAGGATCTGCTGTTTCAATGCCATCTGACCAAATTAAATGCCTATATATTTCAATCTTCTGGCTCCTTGATTCCATAATGGTTAGCACTGGTAATCAGCAGTTGACTAGATACATTAGTCAATTGAATAGGTATGAAAAAAATGCTACATTGGAATCCGTCACACAAACAGTGCGTTAAAATAGCATCGTAAGGTCTTCTTTTGCTGTCTTTGCTGTCTGTCCATCAGGAAGGCTTTACAACATACTGGTGTACCTACTTTTAACCATATTGCCATGACACAGCACAAAGTATGCAATTTATGGCAATATAAATATATTGCATAATCAAACTATTATGCAACAGTCCTGTGAACCAAAAAGGACCTTAATTTAAACAGTGGTATTGCATAGCAGAAACGTAACACGACTAAAGTTAAGGAGGAGCCGCTGTACTTAAGCGAATAAACATTTCTGAAAGATATGTATACAAACATCACAAAGACTGGCCTTGTCAGGTCGACCATGAAAACAGCTGCAGCTTTTGTTTGTGGAGAATAGTCTCCTTCAGGCTTTGTTTCCAAGGTTGTCATAGTGACCTAGACTACAGCACGAAAGTTTCAGCAGTGTTTTTTTCTCATAGATAAGACAGCCCTGATACACGGGGCATTTAACCCAAGTCCTACTGTGTTTGTTGCCATCTTTCTCGCATTCATGCACCCACAGTATTTGCAATCCCACCCAGACACATCCTGCCAGACTCCACTGGTCATCTGCAGGTTATGAGAGCTGACACAAAGGCCTAGCCTTGCTGTGGGATGGCCCACAGGAATTTAGGTCATCTGTTGCCACAATCTGGGCCCGAGCATTCACAGAGAGTGCCAACTGGTCATCTTCATGTGTGGCTAGACTACCAGTGTAGCCTCTAATGACTGCCCAATTACCACCTTTCTTGGCGCCTCCGTGTGCGTTCTGTGCCCCACTGCTAACATTTCACTGCACATTAAGCTGATAATGATGCCGGTAGAAGAGAAATATTCAGCAGTCACTATGAACCCCCATCAGGTGTCACCATCCACGGCCCCCCAACACTACGCTCAGATCCGCATTTGGCAAAACATGAATCGCCAAAGAGGTGTCACTGAATGTACTTCACAGGCTGTGTTGCCCCACTGAGCGTTGCCATGGCAGCCTTTGCGTTATTTACACTTTTCTGTCCGAAAGCAATCACACTCGCTGACCCTCTTCTATGCCGGCCTGCAGAGAGCCCTTCATCCTACTCTAAGGACAGTGGCAGATGAAAGAAAGTCAGCATACTTGTTCTAACCAGCTTCCAAAGTTATACTCAAACTCCCATCAGAGGTTTGCAGTGCCGGAGTCAAAGTGGAGTAGACCTACTTCCTAGTCTTTTTCCAACACCAACTTTGTTCTTAGTATAAGCCTTGGAGCCCCTAGGCCAGGGGTGTCAAACTCCAGCCCTGGAAGGCCATAGCCCTGTGTAGCTTAGTTCTTTCCCTGTTCCACCACAAATGATTCAGCTCAAGAGCTGTGTAGCAATTAGCAGAAGGAGGTACAAGGAGTTGAATCAGGCGTTTTAAATGAGGGGAAACCCAAAAATGTGTAGTTCAATGTAGAGGTCCTAGAGAGCCAGTGACTAATTTGACTAAGAGCTGACACACCTTAGCCCGAGGGCCGCTCAACGTCCATTGTCAGCAAAATCTCACTAGTACAATAGGAAGCCAATACTAAAATTGGTTCAGAGGCCACTCTCCTATACGGTCACTGGCAGTGGAGGGGACAGCCACGTGGCAGGGCTCCAGTTTTTCAAGTGACATTGAGTTGAGAGGCTGTCAGGCAAAGGCAGCAGCAGGGAAGGGGTGGGTGAGGGGAAGAAACTCAGATCTCCCACTGACCTCGATCCACCCCACGTCCCAGCACAAAGAAACTAAGTCCCTTCCTAACCTCATAATGTTAAGGACCATCAATAATTTTGATTCCCCACAAAAGGATGGAGATGTACCAAGAGAACCTGCTTTTCTCAGAATTCTCTTTTCAGAGAATATTCTAAAGGCACGACAACAAAAAAAAATTATAGCCCCATTCAAGTATATTTCCGTACGGCGAATTAATGACTTCAACAGTGTGCTTGGCCCTGGTTACTTAGCAATTGTAATATACCAAGATGGATGCAATATACCTCAGCATGTTTTTTGTATACCAAGATGGATGAAACATACCACAGCATGTTTTTCTGGTCACGCAGGAGGAAGGAGCCACTCAAAACTCACATCACAACCAAAGTCGACCTGCAGAAATTCTTAACACCAAGGACGATATAAGGGAAGCCATAGGGCTGTTGTGTCGACGAAGGAAATGCTGGACGCTTTTATTTAAGTGGACTGCAGATTTGCATGGCTTTTGGGGAACTAAAAACTTTCATTAGCCCTGGGCTCGTTCCATGAATGGTTTTCAAGAACTAACGTGTACGAATACCACTGAAAACTTTGCTCTTTGTATGAATATGCTGTTTAAGTGCTAAGGCAATGTGGGGGTTTATTTGTGCACGTGGACAAAAATATACTACACAATCACATCACTAGCCAGGACTTTAGTGGAGGTTATCCTTATGACTATTTTTAAAGGCAATGAGGCCAACTGGGGACAGAAACCTGCTCTAAGTTTCGTCATGACAAGACTAAGGGTGATTGCATAAAACTACAACTCCAATTTCAGAAGCTACAAGCAGCTAGAACTAGCTGGCTTAGGGCAGTAATATGTGGTTTGAGAACTTCTGCAATGCATTCAAAACTCTGAATAACATGTGCATGCAAACATTTCTATTTAACACAAACATTTGTTGTTTAATTACTTTATTTGGCTCCCCCAACACATACAGTATAGCACCCCAACCATGTTTCGCGTGGGGGAGAGAAGTTATTCATATAAAATCAAAGCACATTCTAAGGACACAGAACAAGATTTAGTTCAGATTCTAAAACATCTCAAAACATCTTGCAAAAGGAAGCAAGCAAAGATGTGATTTTACAAATGCCACATTCTATCCTCCTACAACCAGCATGCAGGGCTACCCAGAGGCTCTGCTGAAGTTGTACACAGAAAATTCTTGCTGACACGTGAACACAGGACCCACTGGAGCTGACCATTTCAAATGTTCAAGAAAGTGTTTATTGTACAAACGGAGAATGAAAGGCCGACAAAGGTAGGGGGAAAGCTCAAACAGTTATTGGCACAACAAAGACTTACAACTACCATGTTCTACAAGTAAGATTAGAGATTAAACAGGTTAGTCTGACCATTGGCCTCTGGGCATCAAACCTAGAGTCTTACCAGGGGACAAAGTCTAGAACCTTTAATGAGATTGAAACATGTGATGGTCCCTTGTTTAAAGTCCTTTTGCACATACATATCAGGGAAGAACCTACACAGTGGGAATAGCGAATCTGAACTGAGTGTAGCAGAAACATGTACTGTGCTGAAGAGAAGTTGTAGATAATTACTATACAAGATCCCCCCCCCCCCATAAGATTTAAGGATATCACACCGACATTAGGAGAGCTACGTTACCAGCCTGCTGCATGCATCTCAACGGCAGCAGACAGGTTTGCCTAAAGCATGCAAGAAAATAAACTCCTGAGCAGAGATTAAACTAAAGGGTGGGGATGGGGTGGGGGGGGGTATTGGGCTGAGAAGCTATACACACCTCCATGCCAAGTAGTACAGCCAGTAACTAGTTGAAGCAGATGGGTCAGACCTGTGCACATACATCGTCCACATATGTTGTTTGAATTAATTTTCTGCTGAACGCAGGGATATACAGCAAGCACAGCCAATTCTGAGGAAACGGTTGATTCCTCAAGACGTTCACTATCACTGAAAAAGCAAACTTGGGGGGGGGACAACATTTAAACAGCTTAAAAATTGTTTCTCTAAGCAGCTAGTTGATCCTGGATATCAATAAATACAGTGTGGTAAATCCTGGGATGTGTTGTATGTTCAGCAGATAGGCGAACGGGTCTTTTAAGCCAGGGCAAGAACTGCAGGAAAACGAGGGAAAAGGAGAATTACATTTCCTGAAGATGATGCTTTAATAAATTGCAATTTACTGGGTCTGGCCAGGTCTAGTCAGATCTGGCCTTCACAAGAAAACATGGGGAGGGCCAAGAGCAGCAAGACGTACCACTCATGGCTTCCTGGGCAAAGTACTTCACATCCATGTCCTGGTCTGTGGCCAGTTTTTCCAACACGGGCTTCACCTCTGTCTGCAGAGCACTATAAAGGAACGAGACAGACAGTGAAACCTCAAAGAGGAGCAGAGCCTAGTGAAAATATGAAGGCTGCAAGCTGTGAGCGGACGGCAAATCTCCAGGACTGGGGAGGGTCTGGCACATACTTGCTGTCTAACACCGGGCCGATCTTCTGCAGGGACTTGGCCACGTTGAAGCGCACATTGGCCACCTGGTCATTGGACATCTTGAGGACCACGGGCAGCATGTGTTTGGTAGTGATGTCCTGGCCGCAGGCCTCAGACAGCGCCTGAAATGCCACACAGGACGTCAGATATAAGCGTGACACTCCAGAGGCCCCGGCCTCCCATGTTTTCATACTGAACTCACAAAAAAAAAAATATATTAAATAAATCCACACTTCACAGCAGAGAAGTACAAATTTAGAGACACCCACACAGACTGCAAACCAAAAAGGTACACAGGAAGAACATGGGGGGGGGAGGATGTAAAAATACATGAATCTGACTCACATTGATGCAGAAGAGAGTGGTCATTCTGTGCAGGTAGTTGGGATCGTTGGCCATTCCCAGCACCTTGGGGACAATGGTGTTCTGAGCCCACTCCGCTCCAAACTTCTCCACCAGCTTCATCAGGTTGCAGGTGGCAGCCTCTCGGATGGCGTACACTAGGAATAAAGCAGATCCGTCGATAGATTCATGCAGCCTCCTCCCGAGCAGAAGCTTCAATGTGCAATATACTATGCGGCAGCTTTGGCCTGCAGCCCATCATGCGACGACTGCGCCGCATCACTGTAACCTACAACTGCATCGAATAAGAGCGCCAGCAAGGTCATCAAAGAGACACGCACACGAACGGCCAACCTTTTCCAAGAACAGACTATAAATCCTGCTGTACTGACAGCACTGACAGGGTATGTTTGGGACATTAAAATGGGTTAGAGCCGTCCTCCAAAAGCAGGGAGAACGGAACGGGGGGGGGGGGACCAGAACAAAGCCAGACAGAGCTCCTTTCCTCAGTGTGGTGCGAAAAGGTCTAATAATAAGCATCAGATGAAGTCAGTCACGGTAATCCCCTCCCCCACCCAAAATAACCCCCGAAGACCCCATTATTTAATGATGAGCTTGTTGAAATACAGCAAAGAGGGGCTCTGCTAACCAGCTGCATCTAAAGCATGAACAGCCATTTACAAAAAAAAAAAAAAAAAAAAAAAAAACTAACCAATGCATTTTCAATAGGATTACCAGCCAGCCAAAGACCGTGCCAGTGCATAGCCCTTGTCATTTCTTCGGCCATCATGTGGAAAGAGGTAATGGCCAATTAAACAGAACAGGAGCTACCAAATACGTATCAGCATCACCCTGGTGAGGGCCCTGGCGGCAGCATGCTAGGCAAGTCAGACCAGACCTCTCTTTGCATGGCAGACACGTGTCCAATCTGGGGGATGTTTCCAATCAAGCTGGGAGATAGTATCCCTATAGCGGGTCCTGGGTCTGCCCACGACCTTGACCCAGTGGAATGCCCACACACCGGTCCCCTAGGGAGCTGTCCAGGTGGCATCCTTTTGAGATGCCCAAAACAACACAGCTGACTCCTCTCAATCTGAAAGAGAAGTCCTTCGCAAATTCTAAACTCCTCGTCCTGTCATGGAGAGCGAGTCCCGCTGAGAAAACTCATTTCGGCGACATGTACTTGTGACCCACAGCACACAACCTCCCAAAATGTGAAAGGTGGAGGTCATTCTTAGGCAGCAGGAAAAGCTTACCAAATACCGCAAAGGAAACCAACATTACAGGGCAAAACCTATTCGGTACTAGCCGAATCAATCACAATTCCTTCCAGGCACAAGACAGAATCATTACCGGCATTTCCAATCAAGACGTGTTATGGTGAGATTACTCTAGTTTATATTCCAGCTTGTCCTTTTAGGATAAGACCAGGATTATACAGCATCTGGGAGGGTCAGGACAGAGCACCCTCTAACTGGATGCGCACACTCTCTCTTGCTGCCCTGGCCTACATACATCGGCTCCTGTCAGGCTGGCTCTGCCGTCTGTCCAAGGAGGAACACGGGCCTGTTTATCAGCCCCTACCACTAGAAATAAGCAAGACCTGGCATCCAGCCAAGCGCAGCTCCCCATGGCAACCATCTTCAGACACAAACATATGTGTAGAGACATAGTATGCCAGGTCCCACAACTGACAATCACATGGTCAAGACGGTGCTAAAATCCCCATAGTATATGTGGCTGTGCTCAATATTCAGTATACTCTGCAAAGTGATGGGGGGAAGGGGCCGTTAAATTCATTAAGTCAAATCCCTTCCAAAGCTTATTTATTTAACCAGCGTTTCACAGCATTTTTAGGTTAAATCTCTACGACACAGAGGAGCTCATGCAAAACCTACCATGGTCAACAAGCCACGCCATGCAGAGGGAGTTGAGCTTCTCGTCAAAGAACTCCACACCCTTGGATGGGAGAGGAAAATATATCAGACCCTGACAATTCACAAGAGTCAAATGGTAATACATAAAAACCACACTAAAAACCAATGAAACAAGACTGAGAATACTGCACCATTTAAAAAGTAAATCCGAGCGAGCTTCCAGTTTCCAGGTAGAGCGACTCACCAACTGGCCTGCCAGCAGGGGCATGTACTCGATGATGGCCAGTCGCACCCGCCACTTGGCGTCCTCGGCCAGCTCCACAATGGCAGGCAGCAGGGACTGAGACAGCTGCCGGATGCCGATGACCTCATTGACGCAGTCCAGGTTGGAGATGATGTTCAGGCGAACCTCTGGGCACTAGGAGAGAAAAAGGACAGGATTAAGGAACACACAAGTGGTCAAAGCTTTTCAGGGTCTAAAAAGCAGTCTAATCACTGCTACAGCCATCAGACAAGTGCTCCTTCAAAGAAGCTGGTTTGATTTACTAGTAATGTTGAAAGACGTGATAATCGTTTTGTGGTGTTTGGTGGATGGTTTACAAATTATAGTTTGTTTTTTTAAAAAGTACATTCCTCTCTAGCAGAAAGTCGCAGGGAAAATACAAACTGTAGAACTACTGCAGTTACCCAAGGCGGTGCTTGTATTGACTGATTTAGCACGCGGGCACAATGACGGGAACAGAGCAAGGAGTGCAGCTGACTCAGGCATTCTGCTGAAGACTTTAGGGAGAGGAAGCAGCAGCTTTGTCTCTGAGCCCCATACGCAGGCTAAGCTAATGACTCACTGCTGGAGGTGGACGTGAATACGGTTGGGAGGGGGAGCCTGAGAGTGACGCAGGCAGCCAGCTGAGAACCTGTTCCCAGGCAGCTGTTCCCCTTTGTTCCCGGGATACACAGCTTCACACCTGGGGAACCTTACAGGGCCTTGTCATCGCTGCCTTAAGGGCTTCTGAGCAGCTGCAACGGCACCCTTTCCACTCTTGAAGGCCACATTAACAAAATATAAATTAAAAAAAAAAACCGAACGCTGAGCAGGGTGCTCCTGCTTTGATCTCCACAGCAGATGCTTTTCCGGCTCTCCAAGGCCACTTTAAACCATGGGATGAAGCATTGAGCTCCTAAGGGAGGATCACTCAAGTAAATAGAACGATACAGGTTACCCCTCAGCCTCAGATGGCCCCCAAATCAAAGCTATTTCATTATTAGAGCGGCGAAAACAGCCTAGAGCTCAAGCCAGAGGCAACTATTTCCAGTCAAGAACACAAATGCATGCCCTTTTTTCACCTATCAGGACCTTCAGAAGAACACTAGCAGCCTTTTCCCAAGCCTACACAGGTAAGGCAGCCAAGCCTAGTCTAGGGTCAAATTCTTTCATTTCACTGCTGGTGTACCAATACATTCATGCACAACAATCAAAATTGTTTATTGAAATGCAGCAGTGCCGTCAAAGGTTTTTATTCAGGCGGGAGCGTACCTCATCCTTCAGCTGGGCCAAGAACAGCGGCAGCAGGTGCTCGATGGTGTTGTCTTTGCCCAGGATGGTGGACAGACCCATGATCACAGATGCCAGGGCAGACTTCACATGTTGGTTTGTGTCAGACACCAGTTCCTGCCAGATCAACAGAGCCAAGTCATTTAATAAACTCAATCCCTCCGACACATACGTCTTAAGCCTACTGCTATGGAAGACGATTCCCTGGCAGGTAATTGGTATGCAGTCCTTGATCTACTAAGGCTGCAATAAAATGTGGTTACTAATACAGAGCCTTAAATGCTAGCTTTGCAAAGGAGAAACTGGATATCTACTTACATTTTTTACTGTAATCACTGAGGTCACCAGGAAACTATACAGCATTTTTAATATTTAAAGCAAAGGTTACAAAGAATGCTGTTATGACAACCTTTGAACAACCATGGACTAAGCGAAAGGAAAAAAAAAAATGGCAAAGTATTTGTCCAGACCCATTAGCAATTTATTCAAAAACCCTACAGCAATCCCTACAGGTTAGAATAAGAGGCCAGAGTTCATAGTTACAATCCCTAAAGGTTAGAATAAGAGTTAATGTCAAGAAACGAGACCCAGGATATCATCCTCCGCAGACTATTCAAAAGCTTGGCCAGTCTCTCTATGCCTTCCAAGCATTTTATCCCATTTAAGCCTACTGAGATTTCGCGACAAGAAGCGGGGATGCGGGCAGATCGTTAGCCTGGTGTTCAGCTCGTCTGTAGAAATCGACGTGCACCCAAACCACAAACATATGGCCAACACACATTTCCCAATTCGTGCTTAGTCAAAATACCCTGCGTTGTGCTTCGAAGCATGGCCAGTGGAAAGAAGGCATTTCTTAAACCAGCACAAAGCAAAAAAAGAATCTTAGCATTTCACAATGCAGCCCGAGACTGGGTCAGGGACAGAAAGGAAAAAAATGCCACTTTCTGGCACGACGTCCAAAGCACGCTGCGAGTTAACACACAGCATGCTGCGGCACTCTGTGACATGCGGATAACCACAGAGAAGCCCGCAACGGCTTGCATTTCAGCAGCCAAGATGACTCGCCCCACTTTGAAGCATGGTCTCCTTGTCCTCCAGTGATCAGCAGCCTACACGCAGACTTCAGCAGCGTGAGCCTACTCCCAAAAAGCACTAACCTTTCTCTTTGAAACCAATGAATTGCTCAATTACAACTATTCATAAAACACTTCTTTATTAGCACTACCTGGTTACTTTACAAATGCAGTGGTTAACCAGGCATGGACCATCCGAAGGGCTCTTGAAAGGATTAGCCAAGCTCCGGGAAAGGTAGATCATAATCATCTGTACACTGCATCGCGGCACTTCACATACCTGGATCAAGTCCAGGCCGACCAGTGTTTCAAGCTCATCGTTCCGCTCAAGCTTCCCCCGGAACAACATTTATGAACTCCAAGAACTAATTTTCATGGAACCGACCACAGAGATCAGGAAATGAAACATGAGGCTCTAAATGCCAGTACTAACAACCCCACAAATTGTCTGCGAAATCAAAGTACAGTTTCTTGAAAACGACCTTATTTTTGTGTTGATCTCCTATACCAAACTTCCTACTCCCTGCAGGTAGATTGCTTGGATTAAAAGAAGAAATGCAGAATATCGCCTCTAGAAGCGGAGCATCCTGAAGTCTTACAGCTGCTTAACACATTAGACACCCATGGATGACACACAGCAGCAGCCTCGAAGTGACAGGCCTCTGAGACACAGTATGCACCAAGCCTTACCTTAACACAAGGAAGAATATGAGTCATGATGATGGTCTCCTTGCTGTCTTCCGGTAAATTCTCACAAAACTCTGAAAACATGGTTTTCAGTATCAATAAGGGAACAGTCCATCAACACAATGTCCTCAAATTTGATAAAGTAACCTTTTGCACGAAGGTCAGCGAACTTCACTCACCTTTGACCTTATTGGCGGCTGCGGCCCGTACCTCGGCCTCACAGTCCTTTAGCAGGTTCTGGAAGGCCGGCACTAGGTCATTCTTGGTGATCTCAGGCCCCACTGCTTTCTGAAGCTGCAGCACCAGGAAGAATGCAGTATATCATTACCATTTCTGTATCATTTCTATAAAAGGTCCAATGAGGTTAAATGAGCATGAGTTGTCAAAGAGCTAGTCATAAAAAATTATGAGCGATGTAGAAAAATTATGGCAAAGCAGGTTATTAAGTATAACAGGCACAGATGTAGAGGACCCCTGCATTTCACCATGTCTTGTCATTTAAAGAGGCTATGAAATTTTGTGCATCAGATATATAGGATATAATATTTTGATCCTGGATAAAAAATTTACCCCGTTTTGTTTTTAGTTATGTGACAGGATTTTATTTAAGCAGCCATACAGCTAACAGGCAGAGTAGATTATGAGAGACTTTATGCATAAGAGCTACAGTATTTAACTGCTTAAATTAGCAGAAAGGTTGTAGTTTCCATTTTGACATAAAACATGGGTATGATAAACGGCAGAGATCACCAGTGAAAAGGGTAGAGTGATTAACATTGGTAACAATTTACCAAAACACAAACTGGTATGAACCTTTACAACCTGATACATGAAAATACGAGTCATTTACTATTGAGGAATCCAACCCTAAGCTTTTATCCCTAATCATTCAATTATCATTAGGTATACATTTTTTTAAAAAGCCAGTAATAGCCTAATATTTCATGGATTGAAGGGAGGGACAGGTACAGCAAACAGCACACCTGGACACACAACAGAACCCCCACCTGCCCATCTACAACTGCATCCTGTCACTGTGAAATTGGGGTGGGGTCACTTTTCACTGCCAAAAACATTACACAGCTCAAACCAAATTTCAGGGAAAAGCAGCCAAAACAGCTCGTACCCATCAACTAAGAGGGGATCAAACATGGCTTGTATAAGATCCCCAGTAAAGCAGGGCTGCTGCTTTCAGTAGATGAAGTAGCCCATTCAAGTACAAAGTACTGATTGCCCTTGTGGAAAATGCAAAAAGTTCTGACAAAAATTGTTTTTTTTATAGTTTGGTCCAAATCTGAACGGATTCCTTATGGACCAGGGAGGCTGAGATATCAGCCTTCTAAAATGGAAGACAAAGTTAAAGTTTTTTACAGCAAAGTTAACTGGACAAGAACAATCCTTTGACTTAAGCCAGACTGTGAAATGGGTGTTCACTTGCACAGATACAAAGTCATGTGGGGTTCTGCCACCCAGGATCATGCAATTAATGACATATCTGTATCCCATAACCTGAAGCATAACCTCACCTCTGAGAACTTGTCTGCTACCATGTAGCGCACCCTCCAGGATTTGTCCTCTGCAGCCTGCCGCAAGGTTGGCATTACCAGACTCTCCAAGTCCTCTTGGGGCAGCAGTGTGGCAATGCTGACGCAGGCCTCTACAGCCAACAGGCGCACAGAGTCCTGCAGGAACAAGCCCGACAATCAAATGAAGCCAAGTGCCATTAGAAATGGTGACCCTCCGGAGCATCGCAACCCAATGCAATAAAACTTCCACAAACACTGAGATCATTGGCCTTAGTACAGCAATCAGCTGAAGTTTTTCACGGCCAGTTCTCAAGCCCTCTCATCCTAATACCTTCAACAACTGCTTAAGATCCATGATTTCAAAGCGTTCAACCCCCACCCTTAAGCGGACGGACGGACGATACCTGCTCATCTGAGGCAAGGGCAGTGAAGAGGGAGATGATGTCACTCTTCACGTATTCCAGCTCCAGGACCTTGGCAAACTCACCCAGCTTGGAGGCAGCGGCACGACGCACCATAGGAGTGTCATCTGAGCACAGCGTGCGGAAATGTCTGCGGATACGAGGGTTCCCCATCACACACGATAGGGATGACAAGCGCTACATCCTACAGATCTGTGTGACTTACCTACCCTGGAACATTAAACAATCATACAATATTAATCTGCATTTATGTGTTTACTAGGAAAAATCAAACCTGGACACATCCAAAACAAACACATAAAAAAATAATGTCATAACAAATACTGATAAAACACTTGTCTCTGCACACAGTTTTGTGTTGGATTATAAATATTGTAAAGCGGGAGTTCTCAATCCTTTTGCTCCTAAACCCAATTTTCACCATGGCAGCCGAGTCATGACCCTATATCAAACCGGTTCACATTAATGCTATGATCAAGTGCACAGCGCACTCTGCAATTTACACAAATAAATGCCTATTGCACAAAACTGACTGGATGTCCCAGTGAATTTTAAATTGAACATCTGTGGTTTGACTTCTTGGACTAGTTGAGTGTTCACTAGTTTTTGCAGTTACAGACTCAATGGCTAGAGAATCGCCGTTGTACAGTGCCCTTCAGTGTGACAAACACTATATTAAAAAAAATCATTAATAGATGCCTGACGGCTATTTGCTGAGCTCTACCTGCTCTAATGTTTCTAGGACATTTCAGATAGAGGGAGATGAGGCAACACCCTCCATCTAACACACTACTGTTCGGCGCTGATTAAGGGGCAGATCAGACACACAAACAGCTCTGGTGACACTCACTGGCGAATCTCAGCCTTGACTGTGCTGGAGACGCGAGGGTAGCAGACGCTGAAGAGGCCGCAGGCTGAGGTGCGCGAGGTGAACCAGTCCCCACTGGCCAGACGCTTCACCAGGGGCTCAAAGTGCACCTCCAGGTCCACAGGCGAGTGCTCGTGGGAGATCTTGCGAAGCGACTCCACAGCCTTGTCCCGCACCACCGTCTCCTCCACAGTGGCCAAGCTCTCCAGGGGAGGCTGGAAGGAAAGCAAACATACACGTGAGCTGTGGTGATTTGGATCACCATGTCAGAGCTTGTCTCAACACGATTACCTCACTTTTATTTTGCAACAGTACAAGTAGATTTACACCAGATTACTGATGGTACAGAGAGCAATAACATTTATTGTAATTCAGCTTGAGAGAGAAGACAGGATTGTGGCTTACCAGGAGACAGTGGACGTACTCTGGTCCACCCACCAGCATGGTGAAGTTGCCCAGCTGCTCAGCCAGAGCAAGGAGCACCTCATCCTCGTCATAGATGGTGTCTGAAGAAGCATGAGACAGGCCATGAGAGAGCTGGCACTACAACGGCATGCTGGGACTAGCCAGCTGATATATTAAACATAACTCGCCCACCAGGCTTCCCTAACCAAGGTCTCCACAGGTCACCACGTACACGTAAAACTGCCAAAACTCTTTAATGCTTGATTATGAAATCACATCTATAAAGATTACAATGTTTATTCGATTTGAAACTTTTAATGGTGAAAAATAATAGTCACTTGCTTAGGGATTTAATATTTGCAGCAATCAATCATCTCCCAACCCTTTGCACTAACCAACAGACTAGACTTTAATGTACAAAGAGCAATGAAGCCTAAGCAATCTGATGGGACCTACCAGTCAGGAAAGGAAGCAGCTCTGTACGCGTCCTCTCAACGCCCAAAGCCAAGGCAATGGTGGACAGCTTCTTAATGCTGTTCAGCCGCAACTGCGGAAGAGGGAAAGACGAGATTTAAATATATGCATGACACAGTACCGCCAGTCTAAGAACACAAAACAGTAATGAATGCCAGCACAGCTGCCAACTATGACTGCAGCTACAAAGCTGGAAAAGGCTTCCTCAGAGGCGGCCTCGCTCTCATAAAGGCAGATTAAAATCCTTATTTTGTGTGAACAGTCAACCATTCCACTTGTCTAAAAAAAAATCTAAGATTTTGGTTCAGACTTAAAGCTAAAAGGTCTTTATACAGCTATTTTGTTTATTGGTGGTAAAGTACATCTATTTACAATTACTTGAGAGCTGCAGTATGTTCAAAGTATATATTTAGCTGAGAAGAGCAATCTTCAGACTTAGGCTACCATGGCAACAGATTAGCTGTAACACCCACTGCAATCCATACATTGGTACATCAGGAAAGCTGTTTGACAATTATAAACAAACTGCGTAACATCAATTAAAAGTACCAGGTCATACTCAAGCCACTGCATAGCAAAATCAGAGGTACACAAAAAGACCAAAGCACACCTCTAGAAACAATTTCTTATTCCACCCCACTTGAAATACTTCAGTAAAGACAGACAATAAGGTCAAAATAGCCATGAGCTCAGCTCACCAAACTCATGACATCTGATCTACAAAACTGCTGTATGTTCGATGTGCAGGTCATTAAGGAGCTGACCAAGGTAGGGATTCGGCATGACATTTAAACCTACCCCGGGAAATCAGTCAACACTACAAGCGAAGTAGAAATGTATTTTTTAAATTATTCTACATAACACTGAAAACGGTATTTTTCGTTGTTGCGTCAAATGTCTAATGTTACAGAGTAACCGGCCGAAACATAAACCGTGTTTAAAAGCCGACCACTTACAAAAAATATAACTGCAGAGCAAAAAATGGAGTATGTTTATAATAAAAGGTCGGTACTCATTTTCTTTCTTTAGAGGCAACGTAACAGAGATAACCCAACCCCAGAAAGACACTGAAATATGTCTAAGGAAATGGGCCGTGCCATACCCGCGGCCCCGGACAGTACTCTGTATATTAGTCGTACGGTTTATGTGGAATAAATCTGGTGGCGAGAAATGTATCCATTCAAACAAAAATGTAAGCTTTTATAATTAATCCATAGCATATGTTAAGAGGAACTAATATTACGTCGAGTCAATGTCGCACCGATCGATAAAAAGGTCCTCCGGATAGGCTTCTCGGCCTCCTTTACATCGTTGCAACTAGCTAAGGAGCTAACGGCTAACCCGACTCGTACAACGAGTTCCAAGAACAGCTGTATTTTAAATCTATGGGAGGTGTAATTTCAAATTGCACTGCTATACGGTATAAATAAATAAGTCAGACATGCGAAAATAAAAAGCCCACAGACACCTTCCCACCCTGTTAGCCTAGGCCGGCTAATAAGCTACACGGTTTACGGTGCCGCTCGCCGGTGACTATTTTTGCAAGAGGCCTCGGCAGAATTTTCTAGGTATATCCTATAAGAAAATCGTTTGTTATTTAACCAAAAACTTTTTAAAAACGTATGGGTCATGCCCAACACATACAAAGTCATATTTAAGTTTACCTGCACGTCTTCATTCCGTAGCTCGTCAATGAGCACAGCAATAGGGTAAAGAGAATCGTCTCCGTCGGCGCCTGCCATTTTGGATACTGTTCACTACTTCCGCCTAGCCTGAGCTACGGGGTCTCTTGGAAGGGACACAACGGGACAGTGGTTGTTCTTTTGATGCTGATTGGCCCAATCTTACGCCAACCATGTCAGGCATGCAAAAGGGGCGGCTGCTCGCCTGCCTACACCCTTTTGACATGGTGCTGCACCGTTCTGGGATATTCAGTTTTCATCAAGGTAATTGGGACACTCGTGTTAGCCGAGCAAAAATTTCAACGTATCTCGGCATTGCACATCGAATAAATTTTGTTTAACCATTATTCTTTTGGATTGCGATGACATGGACTTCTGTCGTACTCGAAGAGACGAAACTATCATATACATTTAGTTGCGATATGTTAATGTGTGTCCTTAGTTAACATTTCCTCCCGTAATGTATTGTGATGGCTCTCCGATTCCTGCATAAACAGAAATAAGTTTTGTAATTGAAATATTCTGTGACATGCATTCGCACAACATCATTATACCCAAATGACTACTTCACTACGTTTATCTTGTGCTCTGTATCAGGAACGCAAATCAGTAT
Source organism: Hyperopisus bebe (assembly GCA_026777045.1). Taxonomy (NCBI): domain Eukaryota; kingdom Metazoa; phylum Chordata; class Actinopteri; order Osteoglossiformes; family Mormyridae; genus Hyperopisus; species Hyperopisus bebe. The sequence goes on from JAODJW010000038.1 coordinate 18,671,024, forward strand.
CCATATAGGTGAAAAAATTGCGAACATGCTTATTAGATGCAGTCAAGTCGACCATTGTCAACCCGTTCCTCAAGAACGTTCTCTGGTTCTCTGTTCTTTTTTACGGAAATTATACGAGATATTCCCTTTAATCTATGGCAATTTAAAATTGTCTTTATTAAACCATAAAAGATACCGAATATTAAGTGCAGCGATAGGCAGGGAGCTCTGTTCTGGTAGTAATGAACTAGCTCGAGGCCATTGCGAATGACGTCAAAACAATCCTGCTCTCAAAGGGCGTTCGCAATTTTAAATCCACCGTGCATACTTCCGATAAGTGCCATTCTTACGTTTTTCATAAGGAGCTCAATTCCCAGGGCATTTTTCTTCTCTATATCCGAGCCTGTGTCCTTTAGGCTTTTCTTTGTGCATGCACATTGGTTCAGCTTTATTTTTCAAGAGCATCTGGCAGTCTCTGCTGAACCTTGTGTCTAATTTCTCCCCGTTTTCCATCTGCATGGTTCTGTTCATCCCTGTGCCCGAAAAGTAACATTTCCTGGAGGTTCAATGCAGTGGTGATATAAAGACAGAACCAGAACGCATGTTACTTTAATGTAACTAGAAAATCACAGGGTAAATGTTCTGGCTAAGGAAGTATTGTCGTGTAAGATGCCGATGGATGGCAGGGATGCATATTTGCCTTATTCGTGCACATTTTATTTTAAAAAGAGTGGGGTAAAATTTACCTGCTCTGGAATAAACATTCTTTGTGAAACATAAACTGCTTTGTGAGAAGATGGTCCAAATTTTCCAAGAGTAATTGCATGTTCAATTGCCTGATTTGTAAAAATGGCAAGGATCCCAGACGTCAGAGGTTACAATGATCATTGAGGAAAACGCAAATGGTACGGACAAATCAGAGCCGAGGACACGATCAAAAGGTATCCCGGCCATCTGTCCTTCCCTAGTGATGAAAGCCTGCTCGTTTCATTCATTCACTAATTCCCATCTGATTAAAACCACAGCATCCATAATTCATGCTATCAACAGACCCCACTCAACCGGAGCACTCGTGTTTGCAGAAACAAATGAGAAAATGCTAGTTTTGTAGGAGAACTTGCAGAAAGATGAGTGGTAGTATTGCCTTTCATCAAGCCCACAGAGATGTTGCTTCTGGCACTCGTACTTAGTATCTTACTCTCGCTCTACAATGACCAAATTCTGGCCACAACGGAGTAGCAAAGTTTTGAGAGCTACACATATAAACTTCCAGCCAGTGTACGGACTCCAAAAGAGGCTTTAAAAAAACAATTGTACCAGAACAACTAGTTCGGTGATCGGAATTTAATTACATTTCATTTTAAAGTATATGGATGCAATTTAGAAAATTGTTATAGCAAGAACTGACCTGTTATTGGACCTGTTATCCTTTCGTAATTTCGTAATTCTTCTTTTGAGACCGAATGTTGATTTTCAGGCAATTTCATGTACACAATTGTACACTGACTTTTTACCATCTTTAAAATATCATAAGCAATCTTCCCTTTGCAGAGAATATAGATTATAATGTCATACGAGCAGAGAACATGATGTCAATTATTTTCCAGGTCAGAAATGCTAAAAAAGATATCTAATGCAAAAACAATTGGGGCGATTGACTTAAAAATCATACTATACCTGGATGCTTGACTGTATAGTTTAGCTGGCAGTTTAACCACACAAGATAATGACATGGGTGGTTAAACAGTTACAAATTAATTATAAATAATTAGTTATCTGATATTTTAAAGTCAATGGACTATTGATAGCCCCTTATAAAGCCAGATATTTTTTTTTACTGGAGAAGGTCTAATCTATTGTTAGTGGCACTTCAGTGATTCCCCACGTCTACTTTAAAATGAGCCACTGGGTTGCTTGTCTTAATCCATAACTACTTTTATTTTGCAGTGTTTCCCAACCCAGTCCTCGGGGACCGTCCACAGTTAGTCCACATTTTCGGTCCCTCTCAGCTCCCAACAAACCTGTACCAGGTATTTGGTGCTCTTGGTTGCTTGATTATTTGTGCTTGGAGCAGGGAAGGAGCAGAGATGGAAGGCGTGGTGTGTCTGTCAGCAGGCTGAGTCTCGGTGCCTGCATTCGGAAGTTTGTCGGTTCGAGCCCCAACCTCGGCGGAATAGTCACATGCCTGTGAGCCCCTGAGCAAGACCTTTAACCCTCAGGGGCACTACCTGCTGTGGCTGACCCTGCGCTCTGACCCCCCTCTCCCACCCCAGCTTGCCGTCACCTCAATAAGTGTCTGTGTGTATCATGGACAGCAAGAAGAGACTTACCCCGTTAGATTGGGAAACACTCCTTTAGGGTACCATTTGGTCACCCCCGTGCACCAATTTGCATTATTTCTGAAATTAACGAATGCGCTTGGTTTGTTATTATGCAGACAGATGAAGGACAAATGGGGTGCTGATGTGCTGAAAATGCTCACATCCTTCCAGTCCAAGCAGGCCAGCTCTCCAGAGGTGCAGAAACTGGAAAAGCCTGCTTCCTTCCAGTGGAGAAGGAGGACGAGAGCTCCTGTTGCCTTTGGCTCGATGCAGGGATGTGCGCTGTGCAGTGCCGTATATCCACTAACAGCTCATAGAAACTGTGCATCCCGATGAGGAACAGTTTCTGTCCATGTCCTTCAAAGGATCTGTATTTCCTCTTCCCTGACTTGGGAACACAAAATCCAGCAAAGGGCAGGTTACTGCTGATCTTCACACATAGCGGATCATAATGTAATTAACCAAAGGGGCTTTTCCTGTTAACAAAGCCTCATAATCCCCTTTGTATATGCTGTGATCTAACAAATAAGGTTGTGCCCGGTGACCCTGGGGCATCTGATTTGCCATTATCGTGTAATAAGAATCCATCCATCCATGTTCAAATGTACTTTTCTTGGAGAACGGAGGCATAATCATAAGAAGACACCTTATTTTTCTCCATCATATCTGCCGATGTGAAACTACAGAGGTTTGAATGGGTTAATATAATTTAAATTCATTTTATATAATCTTTGTTTCTCCTGGCTGATGTATTAGACAGTAGTTTTATTAAGCAAACTTTCAAGCAGAAGCTTTTTCCTCCTTTTTTCCCGGAGATTAAGACTGTAATAATAAACAGGGTGAGAAGACTGCCTGGAAAATATGTGAGTGTTATATATATAAACGCTCTGCTCTTTTTCTCTTCAAAGGGGTCTCTGCGTCATTGGGGTTTGTGTCAATAGCGGGGTTTAAAGGGATCACACTTCCTCATTAGTCTCCAGCATGGGGACACTAATCTACCTCGACCACACACACAGAGACATACATATGGTCTTGCTTTACAAATTAAAACACATATGTTCACAGTTCATACTCATACATTAGATGCCATTATTAATCCCTAAGGCTTTACAAATTACAAACACACAAACAGCAAACACACATGTGTTCTTGCTTTCCAAAGCACCACTACACACACAACAGTATCCCTGCTTTACAAACTATATCCATCCATCCATCCATCCGTCTGTTTTCTGAAATACATAGAAGGAGACTCTGGTCCTGAGAGCATATCAGTGACAATGGTCAAGGCTCAATGTCCCGTCTGTTAGTTTGCTGATGGACAGGTGTCCACATTGCTCTAGAGATTCCATGGAGATAAACCTAGTCTGTAGCTACTGATTCTGGCTTGTTGCATTATAGCACCAAAGCAATGAACTTTTGAGTCTGAATGAGGGGAAACATCAGTCCAGGTCAGACACTGCCAGGAATCCATGGGCACCACAAGTTGACTATATAACAACAGCTCAAACAAGAACTCAGATGAAATATTTCCTTAATGCAATGTGTTCCCTGTTTTACAGCCTTGTATTCTGTATCTTACTCTTTGTATCCTATCATCCACATTACAGGCTGAGTGTCACATTAATAATATTCTAATAATGTTCAAGACACATGCTAACTAAAATACATATAAATTCAATAATTACTTTAACAATGTCAATAACGTAAAATATTCATTGTTCTTATTGTTGCTATTACACTCATAGGCGCACCATCTGCTGACACCTGAACGCACAAGAAAAATCATGTAGGGCATTTTACTCATTAAGACAGGCTTTTATTCGATAATGTTATAATTACAGTTAACACTGTTCCAATTTCCTTGCACAAAACACAAGATGGTCCAAATGTAAACATTCACCAGACACAGCCTGATGTCCCTCGGGAACCGTCACGAAATCAGGCCAACGCTCGAGGATTTATGATTCTCTGAAGAGATGGTACCGTTAATGGCAAACCTGCAGAAGTCCTGCTGTTTACGGTCTGAAGATGTGAGCCCTTCCACGAGTTGTTAGGAGATAGGGGTCAAAGGATTGAGTAGGACTGGGACCGTCACAGCTCCGTCTTCACAGAATAAACAAAAAAAACGACAGACAACAAATGACCACAGGTCCGAAGGAGACCAGGACAAGAAAGCTGCTGAAACATCCGCCTCGGAATCTCGAGACATGAAGGACATGGCAGACAGGAGCATAAAGGGGCAAGTTGAGTCTTCAGAGAACTTCAGGTTTTGGGGTTGGGGGGGCAGGTGCATCATGGCAGATCAAGGGGATATATGAGTGGTGCAGAATGCATGCATTGGGGGGGGTGGGGGCTGTCTGTTGTCCTGTACCGTGTGTCATTTTCTCAACCAGTCCTTGTTCAGAAGGCTGCCATCCAATCACATTTGCTCTTTGGCTGGCGGCTAAGGGTTGTCACCTTGACGGCGTGGGTTTCTTCATGCAGTCCAAAAGTAGGCAGTTAGGGTAATTGGTCGCTCTAAATTGCCCATTGTGTGCATGTG
>JAODJW010000038.1:18677504-18694142 GCA_026777045.1 Hyperopisus bebe
GTATGTGTGTGCGCGTCTCTGTGCGTCTGTCTGTATGTGTGTGCGCGTGAGTGTGCATCTGTCTCTGTGTGTCTGCACGCACATGCCTCCATGCACATTTTGTTGGGGGGGGGGCATTAATAAATGCCTTTTTTAACCTCCTCCTCCATTGCCCTGCGCTATCGCAGCACTGCCAGGTGGATTTTTGACAGACTGGCCTCTTTCGTTTTTCTGGATCAATTCACTGACGTTAGCCCACTGCCCTGTGGTCTGGTATTAAGCCATTAGCAGCCGATGCCAGAGACAACACTCCCTGGATGGGCTCCACGCAAACACAGACTAAACACCAGTTGCGCGGAGATACGGGGATAATCGCCATGGTAACTTATTTACACTCAACCTTCACCCGCTGGCATTGGATGCATCTCACCGTTTCCAGACAGCCGAAACAGATCCTGGCATCACACCTCCTTGAAAATATCATGTCGGCAGGTAATATGCGATGTCGGCTAACTGGTGACACTAATAATGGTCTGACTGGTTTGCATTTACAGAGTTGCATATGATATAATACGGGTATGTTTACATAAACCTCTGTAACTAGCATTTGCAATGTATAACCCAAAATATATTTACGTGAAACATTCAATAATTACAGCGTCACTTATTTCATTCCTTAATGATTTTTTTCCTTGCTGCCCTTGTGGTTCAGTCAGAGATGGCGAGTTTAATCTGATCACTTTTCCATATACTGGTGTTTTTCAAAACCAATTGTCAGGGACCGCCAAACTGTCCAGATTTTTCCTCCCTCCCAGTTCCAAACACACCTGTACCAGATATTTGGGGTCCTTGATTGGCCGGGAGATGGGAAGGAGCTAAGTTGTGGACTGTCTGGGGCTCCCCGAGGACTGGATTGAGAAACACTGCCTTAGACAACTGACACCCAGCTAGCCACCTGATCTCTTGATAAACACTCACTGATCACTGGGAATGACAGCCATACAACCTCAGCCGCAGTCAATTCACTGCCCCCCTTACATATGACCCATCCCCATTATGTAGAACAGCAGGTCACCCTGCCGTCCTCTGGTCCAGAGGACTGCTGGGAATGACAGCGACACGAGAGGAGAGTACAGGAGGCATGAGGTGGGAGACAGCAGAAGGGGGGGCGGGGAGAATGAGGAAAAGAAAAAAGGAAGATGACTGGATGTTGGAGAGAAAGGGAAACGGGGGGAAGATGGTGGTGGAATTCATGAAAAGATGGGAAATGAAGTTGAGAGAGAGAGAAAGAGAGAGAGAGAGGGGAAAGTAGAAGCAGAGTGAGGAGAGGTTAACAGGGAGGAGAGCATGGGGGGGGGACTGCGCTCCTATCTGCCACTCTGCAGACGCGCTGCCCCTGTAATTGCTGGGACTGAAGGGCCCCAATGACGCACAGAGCTGCGGGACTGGCAGCCGGGCGCGCGTGTGTCTGTGTGTGTGTGCGCGCATGTGTATGTATGTGTGTCTGTGTGTGTGTGTGTGTGAGAGAGCAGCCACATGGAGGAGGGGAGGCAGGCCCAGTATATGGAACGGAATAAGGGCACCTTGAAACAGCACGGCTCTGCCGGGTCCGACCGGGGTGGCCCATGGCGTGTTTTATCTGGACACGCCCCCACGTCTACGCGTGGAAAGTGAGCTGCGTTTGTGGGAAATTCCACAAGCTGCAGAGTAAACTCTATGTCCGGCCCTGCTTGGGGGGGGGGGGCTGATCAGCCCATACCCACGATACCTCACTGCCTCGTACAACTACGTGAATATCAGGGTTAGGTCAGTATAGGTGTGCGAGTGTGGCTTATTTGCGTCTTTTGATTGGCCAATGACCCCACCGCCCCCTGTCCCAGTGAATGACCTGGAGGCATCCAGGAAGGGCTTGTAGGCGACGGTAGTCCACTCGTCCTTGTTGGCGGCGTAGCGCGGCTCCCGCGGAGCCTGCCGCTCCGTGTCCAGGTCCACCAGGTAATGGCACTGCTTGAGGTCCACCTGGGGAAACGTGACTTTAAGCCAGCTGGGTGACACGTGACGGGGGGGGGGGGGGGAACTACACACTGTCCACTCTAAAAACACCACAGGAGTCTGTCCCCCAGCATAACAGCAGCTTGAACCACAGGCCATTGTACAAAATACTGAAAAGCCTCACTCAATCTGTCAGTATCCCTCTGACAAAATGGACAAATCACCTCTCTGTGCCCAACCCCTCTGCTCTGATTGGCCATACTAATTCAGGCACTCCCCCACCACTGCCAGAGACCTAAACCCGTTTTGGCTCTCGTGCACAGCCGGGAAGCGAGGTCGCCTCACAGAAATGACCGCCCCCCCCACCCCAATCCCCACAGCTGTCCGGTTGCCAAGACGACCACACCACTGGTTCTCACAAATGTAATATGCTAGATGCTGCTAGGGTGACACTGATATCAACTGAACAGGGCTGCAGGTGGTATCAGTTTTGGATCCCTGAAGGACCCCCCTCCCACTCCACACACACTCACACAGTTCATATTTTCATATCATCGTGGAAACTCCAGTTGCAGGTCACTGCATTATGTCCTAGGTATGCAGCTGTGTGGTAATGCAGAACCTCTGAGGCAGAGTGTGGCACGGTAAACACGGCATCAGTCTTGTGACTGTCCAAGCAATGCCAGCAGCTCTGAACCACGGAGGACAATGCCGACACCTCATGGGCTCCCGGTGTGTGCGTGCATGTGTGTTTTTTGCCCTTTGACTCAATGCAGTCATCATGATTTAAAGTCCCGGTTTCCTTTTTGCTTGCAGGAAGTCCAAAGTACCGAATGTGCATGACATAGTCAGGCCCCCAGAGCCGGGCACGTGCGGACACACACGCACGCACAGGAACACACACACACACAGGAACACACACACACACAGGAACACACACACACACAGGAACACACACGCCCTGCGATAAGCTGTTCACCCCAACTGCTGCAAAGAGGTGGTTCGACTGAGACGGCAGACAGTGAAAAACAGGCTGACGTAAACGGAAGATCTTAGAACAGCAGCCGGTGGAGGGGAGTGGGGGTGGGTTAGAGAGAGAGGGACAGAGCAGGAATAATAGCAGGGCGTAAAGATGTAGGGGCCCTGAACGGGTGGGGGTCCTGACTTACGTATCGCGAGGGCTCCTCCAGGTTCTGGTCGTTCATGTTTGAGGGGATGGTCTGGGTGGCCAGGGGTCCCTGACTAAATGGTTTGGGCAGCTGACCCCGGAACTCGGACTGGATGAACTGGAGCTGCCAGCTGTAATTCAAACATTACACCTTGTTATTTTCTCAAAAAAGAGAAAAACATATGCACACATATAATATCGCTAAGCACAGTTCATGACCAGTGAAATCTAATTTACAGGCACTAAACGCAAGCAACAGGCCCATCTCCTGACCCAACAATACGCCACCACCCTCTCGATGCGTAACGGCTCCGGAAGGAGCTAGACCTGTTTACTGACAGCTGTATTTCTGTATACCTCTGCCTAAGTGCACTTTTTACACACTCATAAATTGCTCCCTAAGTGATGGGACAGGACCGGGGGTGGATTAATGCATATGTTATCCTAGGCAACAGCTTAAGGCCCCGATAAAATTAGGGGCCCCACCTGGCAAAACAGGGGCCCCACACCGTCTCAGAAAAAATGAAATGGTCATTAAATCCAATGAATTGACCAGACACCCAAATCCCACCTCCTGATTGGCAAATTTTACCACCGGCCTCCCATACACAGATCGGAGGATTATTTGGCGTTGTTTTCTATTCTCTTGTTTTGCTTTTGGTTCCACAAAATAGGTTGGGTGGCCCATTTGGGGCCCCCAGAGAAGTTATTTGGCCCCTGTACAGAAGTGGGAGAGCTATACAAACACTTTCCAGTGGAAATGAGCGTAAAGGGTGTGGGGAATGGGGGGGATGGACACTGACTTGTTGGGCAGGAGAAAGCTACTAGGGTAGCGATGCCACTCCTTCCCCACGCAGACGGTGACGGGCCGGCCCTCGGGGACCGTGTGCACGGTGGGGTCCTTGGCGATGCGGTGGAACTCTGGGTAGAGGTCCAGAGGAGCGTGGTAGCCTGCCAGAAGCGCAGAACACGGGGGACGGTGAATGCGCAGAGACGTGTGCACATGTATGCGAAACAGGCTTACACACACGTGTGCGAGATTGGAGACCATCAGTGGACACGCAGGGATGCGCGAGCACATGTGTGACCTTCTCACCTCTGAAGAGGGCCACAGAGCGTGATAGAGAAAGCACGGTAAACAGCACGACGGAGCCCAAGGCCAGCCAGTTTGAAGAGATGGTGTAGTGCTCCAAGCGGTACCGCTGGAAGAGGAAGTGGTAGCACTTCTGCAAAACACCCCACCCGCAACATAGGTCATGATAACTCACAAGTGGCTCGTGGGAGTTTCTCTTACACAAAAATGTTCTGAGGGTAGAAAGAAAAATGATTGGTTATCTCTCTGAACCAATCAGATTGTAGAGGAGGTGGATCCAAGCAAATAGAGGAGGCAGGACCAAGACATCTGATTGGTTGGTCCCGCTTCCTCTAGTTGCTTGGACCCACCTCCTCTGGATATCTCTATGAAGGGGAAGGAATGAGCTGGAGGGTGGGTGTGGTCTGGGGGAGAAACCCGTGAAAGGGGGTGTGGTTATGGGCAGCGCTTACCTGCAAGGAGGAAAGGGCCACAGCCCCACATAGGCAGATTAGGGGGTAGATGGGGAACAGAAACCGCTCCTCCTTATGGGGCCTCGTGAAGAACACCAGCATCCACAGATACATGGGGGACAGGGTGAGCCAGTACGGGCGGCCCAGGTTCTGCACTGAAAACAGAACCACAAGACTAGCCTCTGGACACAGCTGGCAACAGAAAAACCCAGTGTGCTGATTGCTTAAATGACTAATCGGAAGGAAGAGAGTTTAACCAGCCAGTGATTACCAGGCTACTGTTTTCCCACACTGAACACTGAGCGCTCAAGGCGGATTTTCCACATGGCTATTTATAACCAACAGCGCCACCTACAGGTAGCTCAAAAAATAGCAGCACAGCCATGGAGGGCAAACTGCATTTGAACTGAATCTGGGGGAAAAACATCGAGGCAGGGGCACAGGGGTGACACCTGCAGATTCTGCAGAATGCGGCCAGCAGGAGAGGGGTTACAGGCACCCAGCAAGAGCCAGTGGCGTTTAATTTGATCAGGACGCACTGCTTGGCAACTCGGAGCGTTGCAGGAGCCCTCTGGCCCATTCTGAGAGTCCTGTTTTCATTAGCAGGGAGATGTGATGTTCTCCAGGCGAGGCATCCTGTGCATTCATTTACCGCAGGAAATGGCAGCGCCACAGTCAGGATAATGAGCTGTCAGCGCAGCGCAGTACAGACGTGGACGCACGCACTGCCGCACGCACGAAAGACTCACACGCCGATAAACACATCCGAGGCACCCAGCGGCGAATGACGTATGCTCAGGGGAGCCGTCGCCGGCACTATGCGCAGGTCACCCGCCGGCAGAGCAGCAGACGTCAGCAGAGCAGACGCACTCGCCACCGCCCACCCACCCACGCAAATATGCGCCGACGTTTTTACACGAGCACATACTGATGTTTGACTTTGCTGCTCATGGCAGGGACGCCGTGACGAGTGAGGGTTGATCGGGGGGGGGGGGGGGGGGCTCACCGTTGAATCTCTGCAACAGGGCCTCCATGAGTGCCGTCAAGGGCAGGGAAAGCAGGGCCAGCACAAACACCACGTTGAAGTTGAGGAATCCATTCACGAAGTAGTACTGCCAGGGCTCCGTGCCTGCGGCAGTCGCGGAGACCCGAGCCAGCAAAGGTCCGAAGGAGGCCGTGGTGGATTGAGAAAAGAGGGAGGGGGGGGGGGAAAATGGTCAAACAGTGCCATCTTGTGGACGTTGGCTGTAACTGATAACATCTGGCACAAAAATCAGTTCATAGAATAGGAGATGAAAGGCAGCACCGTAAAGATCCGGGCCATGTGGGGTGAAGACGTTGTACAGGATGATGTTCAACGGCGCAATAACAAGCTTTCCGTAGTAGTAACTGTCCACGGCCACAACGGGGGCCTGAGAAGGAGGTAGGAAGAGGTGGTGGTGTTAAACAGGAGAAAGCATTGCCATGGAAACAGAAAGAGAGCAGAACTACATTGGGGGGGGGGGGGGGGGGGTAAGACCGTACCAGGAAGAGCAGCAATGACACCAGAGTCCAGGTGAGGAAGTTCTTCCATTTGCGTTTCAGGAGCAGCAAGTCGAGGGCGATGGGGAGCCTGACCAGAGAACATCAACAATGGAAAAACACGGGGTGAATTTTCAGTACGTCGTCCCTTAAAGTTCATGCTCCTCCGATCACACGTCCAGGGGTTACCTAGTGCCAGGTGTGCTGGAACTGGAGGCCCAAACAGGGGTTCCAGTATAATGCATCACCATCATAGGCAGTGCTGCAGCCTACAATGAACCAGGCCTCCTCACATCCCCAAGACTCTTTCTTACCCCAAGAGGGCGCTAAAAGGCCAGCCCACGATGGCCCCGGCCGCCACCCCCAGAACGGCCAAACTGGATCTCTCCTGGAACCACCCCGTCATGGCCACCAGGGTGCAGTACATGCAGAAAGTGCTGGGCAGAAAGGCTGAGGACAAAGAGCGGGAAAAGGTCAGCAGAGAGGAAGAAGACGAGGGGGATGAAGAGCAGCTGCGGAGGAGACCCACCTGCCGAGGAGCAGAACATCCCCGCGCTCAGAACCAGGAAGGCCAGCATGAGGCGACCCACATGCAGGCCAAACTTCTTGCACACGGCCCTGCAGAGGGACACAAACACATCCCTCACATCCTGTCTTACTTGTTGAACTACAGGAGCAGTAATAGCTTGTCTTAAGAGCTTAGGTCACCCCCTGTCCAGCCCTGTGCTCACTTGTAGAAGTAGAGCTCACACACGCAGCAGCTGAATGCCAACACACATCGCAGGAAGTAGAACACCAACGCCTGCGGGGGCACAGGAAGAGGGCATGTTAAAAGTAAACACACTCCATCTGTGGCTAGAAAAGGCCTGGGTCCCTCAGGGGGACCTGAACTGCACCTCTTGAGCGTTTCTCTAAGCGTAAGGCCGTTCCAACAGGCAGACCTCGCGGCCGAACCCACACTCTGGTGAAAGTGCGGCACTGAGAAGCTAAACGACGCAATAAGAGTCAATGGCCACAACAGCGCCATCATATTCTGGCACCAGCTTCATCTCACCTTGTTGGTCTGCAGGATCTTGGCATGGAAACAGGCTGGCAGAGCGTGGAGCCACAGGTAGGCATAGGAGCGGATGGCATATTCCGGGGAATACTCCCACGTTTGCATGCCTTTGCCATACAGTAGGTAGTGTGTCTAAATAAATGGAGAGGACAGAGAGATTAGCAACAATGTGTTCAGTTAGTGCTGTTATTTATGTAAAATGGGGCAGATGAGTGACTGGGAGAATGTCACACACACTGATCCGGCCACTTACAGGTTCCCAGTAATTGTAAGTCTCGTCACAGTCGGAGATGTTGCTAAGCAACGCAGCACAGAAGCGGGCAGACACCAGGCACTTGAAGGCAGTGGAACCCTCAGGTGCCCAAACCTGGCCTGCCTTGCCGGAAGACCTGTAGTATGAGGCAGGCTGAATGAAGGGACCAAATAGCTTATCTGGGTAAAAGCTAACCAGCCAAGGAGAATAGAGGGAGGAGGGCTAGTGTTAGACAGCAACAGGATGTTAATTCCTTCTGTTCGTGTTATGTAAGGAACTTAATATAATATGTGTGTTGTACTGTAAAATAAAACTGCCAGTGGCCTCAGCGTCACATAAGCGCGTGCTTATTACAAATAATAACATTCTTATCAGACTGAGCATGCGCGGTGAGGGATTAGCAATTGCGGTGAGACATTTCTCAATACTGCCCGGGCAGTACTGTCACTGACGCTTAGGGTTAGGGATTTACTCCAGTTTTATTTATTTATTTTTATTTTTTTGCAAAACATTTAATTACCACAGCAATGCCTGTAGACGGTTGATTTAGAAACTACCCCTGCTGGTCTAGACAGACTTGTAAGGTAACCGACTTTATTGTCAGGTTGCGATAATGCATTCAGACTGCTTAAAATAAAAAACGAGGTAAATGATACACCCCAGCACTATGCAGTCTCATTTCGATTGCAGCGTGACATATTAGGAACACCTACACAGCAGTTGGATCAGTCTGCCCTGAACGAATGAACCAATGAGAGGATAGACAACTACGGCGATAACGTTCCGTGTCGCTCTTACCTACACGTAATGAAGGAAAATACACAGAGACCTCGGTAACAATGCAATAATCTAATAGGTCTGTAATTTTTAAAAGCCATTTTACTTTCAAAATCAAAACGCATGGGGTGACTTACTTTAAAGACAAACCAATGGTTTTCGATGATGACCGATGGCCATTTAACCATCTATAAATTTCCCTTATGATCTGCTAGCTCACCACCCATCTAGTCACCATGCCTGTATATATGGCTTACAAGATGCAAAATTGCAAGACTCACTCATTGCGCGTTTCTGGCGTTTTAACGTCCTCGGTCCCTTTTTCGTCCTTTGCTGTCCGGGTGTCACTGGGAAGACTGGGGTTCACGTTGTTTGCGTCTTGTTTGCTTCCTCGTCTGTTTCTATGCCGGAGTCCCTTCGACGCCATCTCTACTACTGGCAACTGTCGGCGTCATTTTTTCAAGGGAACTCTTTCAGGCAGCGTAGTGGCCATTTTTAGTAATGGCAAGCAGCACTTTGTTACGAATCTGTCAGATTTCATGCAAGTGCGCCAGAAACGCTTCGTATCTTTATACTTATGATTGTAAAACGTGCATTTGCGTAAAATTTTACATGAGAATATGGAGTATAATTATTATACAGTATAATTTACAGTCACCATTTTCCGCATTGTAACAAATGTATCCTTTAATTCATTTAGAACTTCGAACGCTACATTTGAAAACTTATGTTTCGCAACCTGATGCACCTATAGTATACCAGAACAATTATTCAGTCAGTTCGTAGGAGATAGTCGGATGGATTAGTTTATTCCGGATTTCCTATCATAAATTAATTTAAAAATAATACTATTAACTGCGATGACGGAGTTCGGCAGTAGGCCGCGTGAAAAGTTATCCTAGGTAAACTAACTCAAACAGAGCAGGGAGATGTTCCACAAAGCAGGATTTCTCATTTAGCTGGGTTACCTTAAGCTAATAGTCATGCTTGTCCAATAGGAATGCTTCTGACCGTGGAACTGCCATAGATTAGGAGTTTTGCATTATTATTTTTGTATTTTACAGGTATGGTGTATCGTTCGCTAAGGGTTTCAAGTTTAATATTTTACGTGTGGTATCTGAAGCACAAATCAACGTCTGTGTACTGTCTGTATATTCAGTAACACTGAAAGCTTTCCATTAACAGAAAACATGACGCAAATAACTGCAGTCAATGCATATTCCGTATATTGAATTATATTTATAACAGAAATCATGTCCGAGCATCCACCATTCTCATGTCCACAGTACGCTTTATAGAACGCATTCCTACAACACATCGCTAAATTTGGGGGGGGGGGGGGGGGTAAAGATTAACTACCAGAAGACACAAATCCAACCATAAAGTACTTTATTAACCAAAACACATTAATCCTACATAACAGCAACTGAAATTCGCAGTCAGAAAACATCCATACATTTAACTAAACAAAACAGAAATTAACCTCCGTCGGTAACCTGCACGAAATTTGGGAGGTAGCTAGTAGTCAGTCCCACGGAGAGCACAGGTCAACGCAGTATCCCGTTATTATTAAAGTTATATCTCACGGTTACTCACAGTGCCATTTTTAGTCTCGTTTGGACTGTAAACAAAATAGCAGGTTTTGGATAACCTGTCACGTACAGCTTATGTTTTACCAACATCGCGTCAGTTCACAAAATTACACTTAAAAAGAGATGGCTTTGCGCATTAAAAGATTGTCTCACAAATACAAAAAACAAATACGCATTTCTTCCATAAACATGCTATCACCATGCAATTCAGCAGCATCATTTAATTCTATTGAATTCTTCTTCATGAGCGGCGATGGTGATTCTAGGTTTTGTATTAAATAACTTTTTGAGCGACACAAAAGCTGGACGTCGAACATAATTACAGTGATAGTACCAGCACTATACAACCATCGCGAAAGTTTCACTTTCATTTGATACATATAAAAATCGCCACAAGAATACGATCGTCTGTCAGTTTCAAATAAGCACACTCATATCACACATTCTGGCTCAAAATAAAGGAATTAACAGAAAAGTTAAATTACACATAAAATAGCAAAACAACATTGCATCGATTAAAGTACACGGTATGAAAGATAATTTAATAGGACTCTGTATTTTTCTTAACTTCTATAATAATTTCTAAAATATTTGTCCTTATACATGAACAAATCAAATACTGTTGTTCTCACTGTTCAAAAGCAGCCCGTTTACATTTGAATAGGCTAATGGGTTTTTTGTAAATAAAATATCCTACAATGGCCTTGCGTTCCATACTAAACTGATACCTCTTTACATTTCCAGATGGCTCTTACAGTATGCTGCACTTCTGGTTCTTGAATAATCTTATCTGGTTTTTGCTGTGTTGGAAGATGTTGTGTAGCTCCTGCTCCAATACTGCTTACCCTCATCCCTAGGCATTTACAGTACACTGGAAGCTGCCCTCACGGAATTAACTGTTTGACAGCATGAATGTTTGTTATGTGCTATTTGCCTCACTTGTACACTGCTTTGGACAAAAGCGTCTGCTAAATATATAAATGCAATGTAAATGCCTGGGGTAGGCTTCAGGTCCACTACAACTCTGTACCGGATAAGCTGATGGATGGATGGATGGAAGGAATCAAATTGTGAATAATCCAATACAGACATAACATTTTTTTTCTTTTACCGTTGCCGACCATAAAATCACTTCCAAAAAAAAAAAAGTGATCAAGATTCTCCAGAACAGTAGGATATACTCACTGATGGAAGTTTTACTTACTTAAGTGTTAAATGTTCTGAGGGTCCAGAGGAGGTGGGTCCAAGCAACTAGAGGAGGCAGGACCAAGACATCGGATTGGTTGGCCCTGCCTCCTTGGGTCGCTTGGACCCACCTACTCTACAATCTGATTGGTTATCGCTCAACCATTTTTTTCATTCTGCCCTCAGAACATTTTTGTGCAAGTCAAATTCTCATGGGCAACATCTCGCCATTGTAAATCTGCATGGATATTCTCAAAAAAAAAAAAGTATTTTCTTCTGTTAAAATAGTCAAACCAAACTCCCATGATTCCCTGCTGGGTTGCAACTGGATCTCAGATTGACAGCATTCATCTTGGTGCTCACACTCTCCACAAGCTTCTCTAGCGCATTGTGACCTGCAGCTCTAAGGGGAGAAGCCTGCGCAGCTCCAGCTGCATGGCCAGGGCCTGGCTGTACGACAGCGCGCGGTCAGCAGACTGGTACGTCAGCCGGTAGCACATGCTGGCGTGGCCCATGTGCGGGTGCCGGAAACGGTCGACCAGCGTCGCCTCCCTGACGGCTCCCGCCGCCGCCCGCCGCACCAGCGAGTGGAAAGCCAGCTCGTCGAAGCTGTCGGGCTCCACCCAGAAGCTGACGTCGTGCACGTAGGTGGGCGGGTACAGGGAGAAAGGCTGGAAGGGTCCTGGTGAACTGGAGAGGAAGTGGGACAGGAAGCGGGAGTCGAGGCTCCAAAGGAGCCGCCAGTCGGTCACGCCGAAGATCTGCGCGGCCAGCAGGTCCAGGTTAAGGGTCACCACACACAGCTGCTGTACATCCTCAGGGGCGGAGAGCACCTCCAAATGTCCAACCTTGAAGGAACCCTTTACCTTCAACCATAGCTCGTGTACACGGCTCCTATCTTCCTCCTCCAGTGCAATTCCATATGGGGCCAGGAGCATCTCCAGGCAATTCCTTAGCTGCCCGACTGGCTCAGGTTCAGAAGGCAGGGCTCCGACCAGGAGTAGCTGGTGAAAGGCGGGGGAGGTGTTCCTGGACACAGGAACCCTGCGGTAGACTGGTCCACACAGCCTGAACAGAACCCCGGGGCAGAAGTCACTGCGCTGGACCACTTCCTGGACATGCAGCAGCAGGGATGGCCAGAGTCCATAGTTCCCTGTTGGGCCGTCCTGGCCCCCATTTGGCCGACAGTCTTCTTCGCCCAGATTGCGAACCTCAACGGGCCGGATCCAGTAAATGTCGGACGTCGTTATATCAGGGCCACAGGCCTGCAGTCTTTCCGGAGAATCACGGAAGAGCAAGGGGAAGTCAACATCTACCACCTGCACAGGCCACAAGGATTCCAGTTCCTTCAACAGCTGCTCCTGGACCATTTGTACTGGGTGGTGAGATTTTGGATCCAGGAAATTCCTAAGTAGGAAAAACAATACAAGTTTACTTTTCACATCGATTCATTGAATGTGCCACTTTTATCTGAAGTGGTGTACTTTAGAGGGGTTACAATTCATATGTGCTCCCTGGGATTTGAACCCACAACCTCTGTATTGTTGGCATAATGCGTGACTTGTTGTTAAAAAAAACTGCTGCCCAATGAACTTCAGAGGCATAAGTGGTCTTTCCATTTTGTACCCCAGTTCACTGACATGACCTTGGTGTAATGGTATGCGTCACCGATTTCATGACCTATCAGGAAGTCATTTTAAGATATGGATAAGGTCAACTGCACTAAGCTAAATATTAACTATTTTCATTAATTTCTAGTGTCCTAGCCATGATCCAGTGAACTTTTTGTTGGCGAAAACATAACTGTGTATACAATACAGGTGTGCTTGTGTGTCTGCTTGGATGTGTTGGCGTACAAGTACCTGTTAGCAAACTCAGTTAGCTCCTTGGGAAACTCAAAGAGAATGATCTCCTTTCCCACAATGGCTTCCAGCTTTATACTCGGTATAGCAGCGTAGGGCAAGCTATGCGTAAAGATGTGATTTAGTGCCCCTTCTACATGGAAACCTTTGTCTTGGCTCCTTAAAAAGAAAGATTTTGAAGGCGTCACATTGCATCCAATCAGTTTGTTTTCCTGGTAATGCTGACGACGGCCAGACTATCACGGGTCACCTGTAGCCGGTGCACTTGTAGCTCCGGTATTTCTCATGGTCAAAGGGACAGATCTGGCTCAGGATAAGACCAGCCTCAGCCGCCATAGCAACGGCCTGCCAGCTGTTATGCCACTCCCTAGTTGGCTTATCCGCGGGCGTCCCCCCCTGCCCGTTGCAAAGGGCGACGTGGATCTCACCACCATCCTTTAGCACCTGGATGGAGCTGGATATGCAAATGAATCATTAATTACTGTCTGCCACAGAAGCCGGTTATCCAAGTTACAGTCCCACAGCTAAAATTCCTCACTTCCCGTACTTCGTCTATCAAATATACCAAATACTCCACTGGCACCAGACTTGGTAATGCATGCTACTGTTGGTTAGCATGTTAGCCGTACTGGAGAAAAGGAGCACAGAGATAAACACCTGAGGAAAAACTTAGCCAACAGGCTGCGGTTCTTCTTCACGCCACTCTTTCGCCCGCAGTGGGGGAAATTGAAAATGATGCGGTCAAAGGACCGCTGTTTCAGGGACGTGCACTCCTCCAGGGCCGTGCCGTCCACCTCGTAGTACACGGCCGCGCCTGCCAGACACAAAACGCCAAGTCGTTGCTGTTAGGCTGCCGCTGGCTTTGCAGGGTTGCCAGCTTTTGCGGGGTTGCCAGCTCTCATGCATCTGGCGTGAGACTCACCCTTTCATACTCTCACGCAATAAATCTTAAGGCAAATCTATATTATTCCACCATAAACCTTAAATCAGCTACATCAAAAGCGATGAGGCAATTTGCAAACCCTACATACTGTTTACAAGGTAATACAACGGTCACATACATGTCAATGCGCATGCAGACTTGTCTCAAATTGAAAATCTCACGCCAGCCAGCTGACCAAAGCTGGCAGCCCTGCTTTCTGTTTACTCATCCCCCGTTTGTGTGGGGTTATTTGCAGGTATTACAGTATCCTCTCAGTCTACTTGCATAGTGGTTTGTTTGGGATGTCAACATGCATGTATAAGTGTCCAGCAATGGACTGACATTCATTAATGGTGGGTCACTTCCCCATCTTTTAACCTGTACTTTCAGCAGCGGAATCGGAATCATCCTGATATGATAACTAGTTCCTGAAATCTGAATCACGGGACTGATGCCTGCCAGTGGCTACTCCCCTGTAAAAATCATCTCACAAGTGACAATATTTCAGGGTTGCCAGCTATCATGCATCCGACTTCAGACTGTCATGCAAGAAATCTTACCCCAAATCTATAATATTCCATTATAAACCTAAAATTAGCTACATCAAAAGCGTTAGTGTAGTTTGCAAACCCTACAGACTATTTGCAAGGTAACAGAACTGTTACATACATTTAAATACGAGTGCAGACATGTCTCGAACTGAAAATCTCAAGCCAGCCAGTTGGCATCCCGGAAATTTTATGACCCACTGTACTGGGAAATTAGAAATACCCCCTTTTCCCAAGAAAGTATCCCTCTTCTTTAACAAAGACAGCACAAAAAAACCATAAAGATCGCATGTATTAAACTGTACGAGTGTCAAGAGAATTATACGTATAATGAAATGTCGAATCCACTCACCGGACTCTGAAAGTCTCCGTATGTTCTCCGCAGCCCCGTCCTGCCGCCGAGCCGCATCCTCGGCCTGAAAGCAGGTGGCCGTAACCTTGGCATTGCCTCCCGCAGCCTGGCATAAAGCGGCCGAGAAGGAGAAATTTCCTTCCCCGACAAGCAACACTTCCCGAGGAGCTGTCATTGTGTCTCTGCCGGCCAACACATTTACTGTGGAAAAAAGAGATTTAAAAAATATTTTAAAGTAGTTTTGCAGAATGTCGGCAATCCGAAGGAAGAAATTGATCAGGCATTCTTGTATGCCATGCATGTCATTTTCCCGCATGGCCACAAAAGAAAGTGAACTCACTAATCCTCGTAAATCATTAATGAACTACCTACCACATCTACAAAATGGTATTTAAAACGCAGATTCTTTGTTACAGCAGCCCAAAGCCAAAAGTAGGAGCCCTAGACGTCCTTGACAGTGAACGGTTGTATAATTGTATGATTAAACAGACACATTATCAATGCAAATATGATTTGATTCACATATTCAGCAATATCACAAGTTTCGTTCAACTGGAAAAAATCTAGCTGATGATGCAAGCGGCCAGCGAGAGACAGTAAGCAGCTTTTAGTAACGCATGTGGCTGCAGTTTGTCCCAACTCACTTCGTGATGTATTCAGCGGGACTGCGCCATGCGCTTAATGATCGGTATTTTAAGTCATCATTCAAAATATCAACAAAATAAATCGCTAACAGCGGTGCACGATTCCGCCATTTTCACATAGTCGAATAAATCTCCATTCATATCAAAGCGACCTTTTCTTAAGTACTTAAATTTTCCCAGGAGTTCGGGTTTCAAAAAAACCCTGAAGGAAACACAGAGATGTGTTACAAAATTGTAAAAATACATTTAAACAGTGTTTTTACGTCCGATGGTCTATTTAAGCCACGATATTAATTTAACTTTTTATAAATAACCTAGATATATTTTTATAACAAGACGACATTGCATATTAAAAATAATTCGTAATAACGCGAGTCTCAGAAGTTTCTGCATCGGAGGACTAAACAATAACACAGCGCTAGGGTTAAGCAAAAGAAGGCACCTGGATGCCCCAATGAAATGTCGGGATTTCAGGCAGGGGCGGGTCCTTGAGGACTGAACAGAGCAGTGACTGGGGAAACGAGGCTTTCCAACCAATGGCTGATTAAACCCAGCGTGATTGGCATGATACAGTGGGTACCCCCATAATTTGAATATAAAGTGCTGGAGAATGAACGACTGCGCGCATGTCAACAATTCTTAATACCAAGTCTCGCTTTGACGTAACAAACAGTAACTCTAAAAATGTTAAATGGAGTTTATTGATTTTTCATTTATTTGTGTACACCAACGACTATGCATTTTCTTTGGAGAATTTAATTTGCTATTTCAAACACTACTTCTGCTCACTTCTCCCCTAGGACTGAAAATCCCTCTAATTGTCCTTATTGCATTAAGTGTGAATTAGGCGTCAATCATTAGCATCAGTGGATGGTATGATGTCTTTTTTGTTAATGTAAGGATTAGAAGGGAACAAGTTTCACAATCAGTTTTATTATTACCAAGCACATATGCGTGTAGGAGGAATTTGGCATGGTGCTTCAGTGCAGTCACAAAAATTTCAAAAATAAAACCACTAAACAAGCCTACGACAATGATACACTAGATACAACACAAGATGAGTATTCAGGGGCCACTAAGATATTTTTTTCTGATTGCACTATGTGTACTGCCTTTACATTTTATCGGGTTTGCATGTTTGTCTACTCTAAGGGTGGCCAATCATATCCGCAAAGGGCCGGTGTGTATGCAGGTTTTTGGGATAACCTGTAGGTCAGCTGTTCAAACCCAGGTGTGAGGAC
>JAODJW010000038.1:18694242-18711244 GCA_026777045.1 Hyperopisus bebe
ATAACCTGTAGGTCAGCTGTTCAAACCCAGGTGTGAGGACTCTTCAGCCAATCAGTCCTCTAATTAGGGAGTTGCAGTGAAAACCTGCATACACACCGGCCCTTTGCGGATAAGACTGGCCCACCCCTGGTCTACTCTAAGTACCTTAATGCTCTGTGCATAATAATTTCCCCTTGGGATCAATAAAGTTTCTTAACTTTGCCCATGATAACTTTTTATGAACAACAGCCATTCTTTTCCAGTTATGTGCTGATGTGGGTCCAGCATTAGACACCGACTGCTCAAATACTTGGTATACCTGTACATATACAGATTCTGGCTACAGCTGACTCCGGCAACTGGAAGGCAAAACAAACCTGACATGACGTTTATCATCCATTCCTATGGTGTGGGAGATTAGGCAAACGGAAAAACTAACTTTGCACCGATGTTAGGTTTCCATAATTGGGTCAATCGACATCACTACTTCGTGGGACTGTATCACTAAGATGGAATTTTGTCATAGCAGGATAAATTTAAACCTGCTACCTTACATTTGACCAGTTCAACGAATGAAAATCGAAGAGAAACACTGTTCTGTTTTTAACGGTGTACTGTACTGTGTATGGTTAAAATGACACTACAGAGCTACTTAACATGACTTCAATAGTGCCTTAAATCCGTGATACAGACTCCTGCGAAAGTACCGATTCGTCTATCTTTTTCTTATGGGGGAGGGGATGTTGCTTAGTCTCTGCCCTAGGTACCCACCTATACATTTCACATGCTTTAAGAGCTCCTGAGCATCCTTCAGATGGCGTTTGGATGAGTCAGGAGGAGGCTGCTGTACAACCTGACCAAAGTCTGCAGGATCATCATAGCATTTGCCAGCTCGCTTGATTGCCAGCCAGACTATCCGAACTTGCATGTCCACTCACCTAATTAAACTGATGCTCCTTCAGTTGTTGCGCATCACGCCTACACCGAGTACTGCTTTTGGAAAAACAAGAGCAACGGTGCGTCTTTAAAAGAAGTCCTTTAATGAAACCGATATTTCGCTCAATACCCCTTTAATCTCTCTGAGCTCCTTCGCCACTTCTCGGATGGCTGTAATTGTGTCCCTTTGTGTCTGCAGTACCGCATCTGTGAGGACGCGGCCACCGCTGTGGGTTTTCGGAACACGTGGCGGTGGCGTCAGCGTCTCACGCGATCTCGCGCTCGGACCGGGTGCATCGGATTCCTCCGCGGCTACTCCAGCATCCCGTCCCACATCCACCACTAAGGAAAAAGAGAACTAATTTACTACGATCAAAGCCATGCCATTTAATTATTGGGTCATCAACTTTTGTTAACTTCTTTGTATCTTTCATTCATAGACGAAATGGTTTTACCTGGTTTCGTTTCAGTGGCCTCATCTGCCTCATCAGGAGTTTCCGACTGCTCTGCGACACTGCATGATAGGGAATCTCCTATTATAGATGCCATACGCTCCTCGAAGTCTGAGAGAATAGGTGTGGGATTATTCCCATCTGATGCTTCTATACTGGCCCTGTGCGCAGCCAGTCGTTTTTTCCCTTCTACTTTAAGATCCTGCCACTTCTTTTTTACTTCGGGTACAGCGCGTTCTGTTGAGCTGACGGCATTTACTGCAGCGGTAATATGCTGCCATTCAACGTACTTTCTCTTGTTTGTGATACCTGTGGTATGGCTCCCCAATATAATATTTTTTCGTGTTTTTACCTCCGACAGCAGGACATCTACCTCGGACTTGTTAAAATTTAAATTTCTTCTCTTCATTGTTATAGCCGCCATCATCGGACTGTGCAACCAAAAAGAGTTGATTTGCGTATTATATGAGCACGCAATTCATTTGCATTGACCATTTATGGTTATTTGTGGGCGGCAACTGGGCAGAACCTCAGGCTCGGTCACGTACGCACGTTTACAAGATAGTTCTGATTTATCAAGAGAAGATTGCGCACATTTTTGCCTACGCCACGTTTCATACATTGGATTTTTCTGCGTACGTCATTTTCTATTTTTTGCGTACGCATTTTTTGTGATGAAATTTACGCAAATTTCTATAAACGAGAAACCATATTACAAACGTGCGCACGTAATAAATGCGCCATTTTCTCCCACGACAAGCATAAACCACGCCCTGCAGCTCTGACGACTTCTCCAAATCAATTTCATTGGCCAGCAGTATGAGACCGCTGATTGGCCACACAACACTCGCTGATACAATCTGTAGAGCGAATCACAATCACAGTCCCACCTTCGTCTTTGACGTGGAGGAATCTAGAATTACTCCCGACAAAGGAGGTTACTCTGGCCAAGAAAAACTGCATTTAATTAAATATCCAATATTAAATTCGGCTCAGATATAGAAAATAGGGTACATTGGGACACAGTCCCTGTTATATGCAAAATGTAATTTAAAAAATGGCAACAAACTCCTGGCACTTCCTGGACTACAAATGACCACATAAGCATAGTATGTATTGTAACTTCTAGATATTTCACAGTATACTCTGTCAGAATGTCATAGACTTACATTAGTATTTGATGCCCTTAAAAATTATTAAATGCTTTATTGTGACATTTGTACATGTATACTGGAATACATCTTTTCAAATCTCCCATCTTGTTCTCCTTTGAGATCTGCACACATATGTACAGTAGAGAACAAAGTTTGTGGTCTATTCACAGGGTAAGCTATACCACTCATTTTTGGTAAAGAAGAGGGAACTTATTAAAAATGTCTTTGTGGTTAATAAGAACATAAAAAATGGAAAAACATCTAACCCCTGAGTGAAATATATTTATTCTAAGAAAAAGGAAATTTCTGTTAGAGTTATGAAATAAAACCTTGGTATGTGTTCATATGCATTATACAACCTGAAACAAACTTGGAAGTGAGATTGTAATTGTAATTGTGAATTGTAATTATTTACAGAAAATCGTTATTTATGAAGTAGTTCATTTTTTTAATCTATTGATAGACCTAAGAAATATTCATAAACACCAAACAAATTTTGCACCTATGTTGGCTGCTGCATGTGGTGTGCACATAAGTTGTTTGAGGGAAAAATGATGCGTGAGAAATGAAGCTCCATTGTAAATTTGTGTACATGAACAAGCCTGAGATCCTGTTCAGTTGCCGTCCACAAAGAACAATCAATGGTCAATGCTAATGCTTGTCTCATTTTCATTACTTGTGTGGATCAATGAATGGTAAAATCTGGTGCAATATGAAGCTCAAGAGTTAAACATTTCACTGCAGTGTTGGGCAGTAACATCCTTTTGTGAATATAGTGGTTAAAGGAGATTCCAAACAAGAAAGAGCAATGCAAAAATAACCCAGGTAGATTTACTACGGAAGGTTGCTGGTTCTAATCCCATGGTTGCTGAATTGATTTCACACTAAGCAAGGCCTTAACTCCAGTTGTCTGACCATGCTGTCTAATCCTGACTCGCATGTTTCTTTGGACAAAAGTATTGACAAAAGAAAATACAAATGACCATAATTATAAACAATAAAGTGATTTCTACCGAATTGATAAAACAAGCTGGATTCCAGAATTACAAAGCACATGACATCATTTTCATGCAGGTTGTATGAGTTTCTAAAAATATGGTATATGTGCAAACTATGGTATATGTGACTCTACATCAGTGTTTTTCCATCCAGTCATCAAGGACCCTCAGACAGTCCACATTTTTTGCTTCTGCTATGTTGCTGTTTGTGAAGATTTTATGTCCTACAGGAGGAAATCATCTCACCTGCCTCTGCATATAAGGTAATTTCTCTTCATCCATTTGTCTAAACAAATGTCTAAATCAGTATTTCTCAAAAGTGGTCCTCAGGGACCGTGAGACAGTTGACACTTTTGCTCCCTACAATCTCCCAACACATGTACCAGATTATCTGTGTTCTTCATTGCGCTAATGTTTGGTTCAGGTGTGCTAGGACAGCTGGAAGGGAGCAAAAACGTGGACTACCTAGGGGTCCCCAAGGAGCTGTCAGTTTGTAGACTCTTCAAGGGTTTCATCATAAAGTACTATTAATTGCTGCTAGCAGACAACTTTAATGTTACAGTTACACTGTAATCAACCCCTCATTTACCTGGTTTTATCCAAGTTATACAAGCCACAAGGTGTAATGTTTTAAGTAACCTTTATTTTCAGACTGTAGGACAAGATTGGCTAAACACCTTAAAAGACCCTGTTATACACAAAATATGCGATGCTCTGTACTTCTGGATGAAAAGCTAGACGATAAGTTTAGTTTTAGCATTTCTATGTCAGTGGTTTACTTTTCTTGATATGTGATGTTCCGTTCAACTTGAAATACTGTTCCCACAAACTTGAAGGTTAATTTCAGGGTACACACTGGGCTAATCACTAAACTAGTTGTTTTGGGTGGCTATATTTTTACACGTGAATCACAAAATGGACTACATACTCTTTTTACAGGCTTATTCAAGAGACATCATTGCAGGAAAAGGGTTTAAAGTCAATGTGACTCTTTAAGGAGTGAACAGACCGCTGGTTTGACATAGAGGAAGTCTGCGGATGTGAGATGCGTCAAGGTTTGTGATAGGTCCATCGCAATAACATCTGTCCCGCTCATTCTGCAGTGAACAGCTCAGGACTCTCAACTGCTCTGCTGCTCCTTGTGTTGTACGAGACCCTTGGCAATGAGATCTGGCACTTCTACGGCCAGCCAGGGTCCAAGCTGCAGAAAGAGGAAATGGCTCATAATTGTAGCATTTGCTATTTATCTACTACCATATATTGTACGGCAAGCCACATACCCCTAGAGCCATCAGATGAGCAAGCCCAAACTTGGGCACATTTCTTGCCCAGAGTGGCTTGAAGTGGTCCGTCAGACAAATCTTCCCTCCTCTACCATAATAAAAGCAGTGCAAGTTAAAGCTGTACTACAATTAATCAAAAGTGAATCTATTGTTTATCTAAATCAGTGTTATGTATATAGGCATTGGTACAAAAAGACTGATGTTTTACCCACTTTAAGATTAGCAACCAATATTAATAATCATACCTACCTGTACATTTTGGCAGTCTTCCCATCAAGCTCAGGAATAGCAACTTCCGGAGCGGTAGCGGGGTATGTCACAGGGATCTGAGCGCAAAACAGCACGTGGACCAGATTCAGTCATGCAAACTATATTTACAGAGCTACAGATATAAAACACAAGCCCTGCCTCAATTAATTCACCTCAAACTCCATGTCAAACTCATACTTCAGTAGATCATGAATATACCAGCATTTTCCAAACCACCTGAAATGAACACAGGACTAGTTAAGGAGTAATAATACTTGATGCGAATGTAGACGTTTCCATTCAGTGATGCATAAGTATATAAATGACCATGCGTACCTAGTGCCCTCCTTGTTGGACTCCAGACGGAACCAGTCGTTGTCCGCTTTCTTGTTATTTTCCACATACTAGACGAAATAGGATGAAACTATAAATGGGAATCGGCCACTTAAAATTGTATCTGCAAGCCGTCTTCCTCATGCGATGGCCATATATTGCCGTTACCCCGTCATTTCTGTACAGCACAGTCGTACAATAAACAAATCAAACGTGCTAGCCGTTGAAGGATGAAGAATTAACTATTGTTAGTGATGCTAGCACGACAGTTGGTTGTTCTTCATAAATACCAATACATTACAAAACTGCATTTCTTCGTCCTGTTACTAAACAAAAATGCAGAACCACGAAAGTTTTATGATGTTGCTTTCTCATTTGGTGTATTATCCATTCCATGCCTCTAGATGGAAACATCTCTAAACAGCTGGTAGAGTAAAATGAGGTTTACCACCATGACACGGCATCCCACACTAATAACGTACTTTGATTAAGGCTAGATACTCTTCTTTAAGTCTCTGCACCCACAGTTCTTTATCGCGGGGCCCAGAGTTCGTTTTTAAAAGCGGTATTTCCGAAACGGCTTTTCTTGTCGCCTCATCTGCCATCTTGCCGGTGGAGAAGGGAATTTCCGGAAACACGTCACGCACTCGTCAGCTAACCACTGCCATCACTCAAAGTTTAGCAGGTGACCAGAAAAAACTGACAAACTTTGTTATGGGCAGGACATTTTCAACATCTTCTTAGAAACTGTTACAACTTAGACGCAAGTGTCTTACGTCATAAAATAAAACAAAAGTACCCCAAATGAAAACCTCCGGAACAACATGTTCCGTACCGAATTTATAGGGGGACTAATTTCTTTGTTGCTCGTAGACGGAGTGAAGTCGTGTTGCACATATGATTAGCCATTTCCGTAACCTTATTGTGTAAGTGTCTCATTCATTTTGTATTTGCTTTAGTGGCACGCCAGTGTTTTCAGCATCTTCTCTGGGCATCGGTGCTCCAGATATTTTTTAATCTTTTCAAATGAAATTAAACGTAAGTAGCATTCGTTTTATTTTTTATGCATTGAAGTTGACATTTCATAAATCTTCTTGCAGCCGACATTGCCCGTGTCATCGGAAGCCTACTGTTACCGTTACGAAATGCGCTGAGTAGAGCAATAAATTTTTAGAAAAGACAATAAAGTGCATTGCATTTTAATATTGAATGCTGCATTGTTTCGACGATAGGAGGTATAAATTGCTTTGATAGTTGTATTAATGGTTCCCTTCTCTCTCAAGTTCAGCAATGCCGACATCAACAATTTTATATTATAACGAACATTTTAATACTTATTTTTAATTATATGGCCCATGTATCGCATAATTGCTGATCTGAACCGTTAAAAATATTGTTAAAGTGGTATAATTTACTGTTCTGTAGTGAGGCACCGAAATTTTAATTGCAACAACGTAAACTGTGCACCCACATTGTACAATAAGTAGGCGTGTGCTTGTATTTCACTGTGCAGTACTGCCGGCAGAAAGTGCGACCGTCTCCTCGAACCCCTGTCGGTTCCCATGGGAAGTGTCCTGGCCTTGTCCTCTCGCCCAGGGCGTCAGAACTCTCCCTTCCCGCACGACAGGCCGCTCTCGCGATGGGACCGGAGGGACGGTCGCCTTTCCAACCCCGGCAGCTTTGACGGGCTACATCGCAGCTGCAAAGGTTTCCAACCTTCTGTTTTTACACATTGGGCCTATTGATCGCATCTAGCCACTAATTACGTTTAATTCTAAGAAACTTGATTTTCTGTCTGCAGATGTGTTTCCACAACAAACTGAAGGAGTCAAACTGGTTGTCAATAAGATTCTCAGCAGTTTCTTTAAGGTGACCATTTTTCTGTCCCTTTCAAGGCATGTCATTTTGAACAAGAACGAATGCTAAAAATCAGATTACACAATGGTGTAATGACTCGGATGTTGTGTTTTATTTAAGATTAGCCACACTTTACATCTCAGCGCTGTGGGCCCCTCATGTTACCGTTTCCATGCTTCGTACCTGCAGTCGGATACTGACAGCAAGGAAGAGGTATGGTGTTCTTTGTTTATTAAAAAAAAGTGCAATCTCGGGCATTACTTTGCCAATGTGGTATCCCTGTTTATGCTCAATAATTTCCCCCAGTACTCCCCCATGCTGATTGGCGA
The DNA here is from genome assembly GCA_026777045.1 of Hyperopisus bebe. Taxonomy (NCBI): domain Eukaryota; kingdom Metazoa; phylum Chordata; class Actinopteri; order Osteoglossiformes; family Mormyridae; genus Hyperopisus; species Hyperopisus bebe. The sequence continues at coordinate 18,701,813 of JAODJW010000038.1, forward strand.
AATGGACTCCTCCGGAAGTTTGAATGCCCACTCCCTGCTCCATTTAAGCGAGAAAATCCGAACTAAGGCTGTATTCCAGGTTAGACCATCTCAGAATCTGTCTATGCATGTGTCTGTCCGTCTGTCTGCCTGTGTTCTGTCTGTCTGTATTTACATGTCTTCTGTCTCTCAGTCTGTAAGCCAAAATGCTGTATATCATAAAAATCATTATTGTATTCAGTGTTTACAGGGCAGCTGTGGTTACAGCTCAGTATCACAATGACTGGCCCCTTAATTATTTGGGTTTATTCAGCTGTCTGTGACGAGGACAGGTTGAGATGGTAATCAGGCTTGCATTTTGTCAGGCCGGTTAAGCAGCTGGGTCTCCTTCCTGGTTCCTGCTCTACAGGATTGTGGATAAAATCTCATAAACAGCACTGTGCTAAAAGTCACATCAATGGGTGAGGTTCATAAAGCGCGTAGCAGTGGGTGACGGGTGGCACAGACATCGAGGACGTGCCTGCTGATCTTCATCCCTCTGCTATGGGTGCCATATGCCATGGGGCGAGGTGTGGATCAGCGGGTTAGGAAGCTGTGCTTGTGATCGGAAGGCTGCGAGTTCAAATCCCAGGGTCAGCAGAGTGATTTCACCATTTGGCCACTAAGCAAGAGCCCTTAACCCCATTTGCTCAGGTGATTGTCTGACCCTGCTTTTGAGAAATGTACATCACTTTGTGGGAAACAAACCCTCTGCTCAATAAATAACGTGTAAATAAATGTAAGATCAAAGTACCATGGCTCAAGACTTCAGGAGGATTGTATTAATTTGCTGCAGTCAGGGAAAGTTTATAAATTGGTAGTAGTGCAATAACTCGCATAACATGAATTCTAACGTGATTAAACAACAAATATTAAAACATATTAAGCAACAAAGTATCTGTATCAGACATATTGAATGAATTGCATTGTGGTGTGTTTCTGCTGTGAGCCTTGTTGAAGTCTTTGCCTGCTGTGTTTCTGTGTCAGACTCAGCAGTCTCAGTTCGTCACGTGGCAGTTTGAGATGGAATACAGGGGGAGTGACTTCACCGCAGCCGTGACCTTGGCCAACCCAGATATTTTCAGGGAGTCAGGTGAGGCGGCGTCTGCGGATGACGTGTGTGCACACGACTGACATGGAGCGAAACGGGGAAAAAGCGCGTCGTCTTAGTCACAAACGCAGTTTGGATTCCATTCTAATGACGTTCTAACAGCCTTCTGGAGTATGCGTTAGTGTCCACGATCCAGTCTTTCTGCTGTCGATTGGTTAATGCTTTTTCTGTTTTATGGTGTGTGTCTGTGTTTCCATGGGAACAGTGATCATGGTGGCACACTTTCTACAGAGTGTCTCCTCACAGTTGGTACTAGGAGGGGAGCTTGTGTACCACCGAAGCCGGGCAGAAGAGGGTGGTATCCTCACTTTAGCGGGCCAGTATTCAGGTGCGGGAAGTAGGCGTACGCCTTTATTTTAACCACCACACACACATTCCAGTTGTACTGAGTCACAAAAACAGATACTAAAATAGATCACACTATGATTATATTTGAAAGCATGTTGTAAATGCCCTGTTTCCTTGACTTGGATTTATATCTCTCTGTGTCAGATGTTTAAGTGCTGCTTTTTTTCCCCTTTTCCCTCATCTAGGGCCAAACTGGGTGGCAACATTAAATGCTGGCAAAGGAGGTGCCCACGCAAGCTACTACCACAAAGCCAACAAGCAGGTGAAGGAGAAGTGGATCTAGCAGGATGATAACAGCAGTACACAGATTTGATCAGTAGTTTATACATGCACTTGTGAATGAAACTCTGAGCATTTTGAGCTGGTTGCATTCAAGGTGTGCTATTTGTAAGAAAAGCGGTGTTGCCTTATGGATCTTCACCTTGGTCGTTTTCCTGGGACGTGATTGGTGATTCATGCTTGAGGTAGCAGGTTTCCAAGCAGCTTGGGGTGGGTCCTCCACAGGTAACTGAAGAGTGTGTGTATCCACTACAGATTCAGGTGGGGGTGGAGTTTGAGGCTAGCACTCGCACGCAGGAGACCACCTTCTCCTTTGGCTACCAGATGGACCTACCTGAAGCAAACATGGTCTTCAGAGGTGGGTTAAATGATTTTGACTAATTAAACAACAGACTAGGTCAACAAGTAGAGCATTGTGCTAATAATGTAAAGGGTGTGGGTTCAAATCCCATGAAGCACAGATAAATTGTAATCTTTCCCTCTTCTGTAAGTCACTTAGGGTAAAAGCATCAGGTAAATGTAATTAATGACCTTTAGGTCCAGGTAATTATTTTGGTTGAACTATAATATGCATCCATCAAAGCATTCAGTAGGGTCAAGAAAACTCTAGGGCCGGGGTGACAAACCTTTTCCATAGAGAGCCGCAGTGTGTGTGGGTTTTTGGGATGACCTTACAATCAGCCAATAATAAAGCAGGGGTACAGACATAGGATATCAGTCCATTAATAATTTTGCAGTGTTAAAAAAGTAACTCCTGTTACTTTTCTGTTACTGTAAACGAAGTCTGCCCTTGATGTCCTTGGTCGACGATCGTTGTCGTCTCTTGCAGGCATGGTGGACAGCCGATGCATCATCGGCGCCGTACTGGAGAAGCGGCTGTCACCCCTGCCCGCCACCCTTATCATGGGGGCCTTCGTCAACCACCGTGGGGACAAGCTGCAGTGTGGCTTGGGGGTGAACGTTGGGTAGATGGCCATCCTTGAGGCTCCAGTGCCTAGATACACTGTGGCAGGCCAAAGCGGTGGGGTTGCGGTGGCTGTAACTCACCCCCAGCACTCTGGCCCATGCATGTATTATCGATTGGGGGGGGGGGCAAGGGGAGGGGGGGGGTGACCTTCAACTGATCAGATCTAAACTCCCAAAACTGGTGAGTCAAAGGGGAATCCCCCTTTATACACCAATTCCACAAACTGAGTTTGACCTGCGACCTCTGGAATCTCGCTGCCCCGAGACTTCGCGCCGGCTCCTGTGCTGCCACGCCGTGTGCTGCCTGGGCAGGTGCCAGGGTTCAGTGTAGTACAGAGACCCAGCAAAAAAAAAAAAAAAGGTGCGTGGCATCTAGACTCTCAGCCTTTTAAAACCTACTGCCCTGCAACAGACTGTTCAGAAACTGTCCTGTGATCTCACAGGCAAATAGGTGAGGATGTAAAGTCTGACCAAAAAAAACAACAAAAAACATCCAAAACTTGTGGGTAGTGCTACCTAGAATCCTTTGCTTCTCAGTACTTACCAGAATTTAGTGACAACTCCGTTAGTATGAATTAATGGACAGACATATAATAGCTTCTGGCTTTCTATGTCATTTCAAGTAAAATTACTGACTGATTGATAACATGTCCCGGCATCCACTGTTAATGATGATTCTGTGGGCAGCTGCAGCAGCCCAGAAAAAGTGTGGGGTTGTATGCTTATGGTGCTTATCAAACCTCTAAACAGGGCAGCTGGTTTGGGGCTGCTTATTGTTCCTGTCATTATAGAGCAGTGTCACTTAAAGTCTGTTACTTCACGGGTAACATCTTAGGTGGTCTTAAGGTTAACTTTGTAGGTCTGTGTCTTTGAAAACACTGGGAATATTGAGTATTGCAGATTATTAGGAAAAATTGGACATCAGAGGAAACTTAATTGTTCAACTTTAATTGCTCAGAATGATTTTTTTCTCCAAATGAAGTGTCATATTGGTACTTTATTTGAGATTTTTCTCAAAGATCTAAGGGAAGTGGTTTTGGATGCCGCCAGAGATGCTCAGTCTTTCCATTCTGAGAACTAGGCTTTTATTTCTGGATCAGCAGCTGGGTGTGTCCAGGTCTGCACCCCGTTAGAACCCGGAGGCGGGATGTGGCCCTTCGCTCTGACCCCAGTATGAGTTTAGGGCGACCAGAGTTGTTTTGCAAAAACTCAGTGGGAGAGGCAGGTCAAGTTTGGTGACCAAACAGTGACCATAAAGGAGGTTGCTGCTTTGAATTACAAGATAAACCTAATGATGTGACACTTTCTAAAATATCTGTACACATGGATCTTGTGTGATTATCGTAACATGCTCTGAATAGGGCAACTTGTTATGCATATGACATGATTTGACTAAGTTTTTCCTAATATTTGAGGCTTTTGTGACATACTATACTTTGCCCCGTTTTAATCCCTTATAGTCCACAGTAGAGCTGTTTGCAAAATATTCAGGGGAACATTCCATTCATGCAAAAAAAACGGGAATTGCATCATAACTGTTATTCTATTTTTTTAGTTTTCAGGTGGCTCCTGTGGGCAGATTTTATTTTTAACCTTTAAAGGCACCGTAATGCATACCTGCATCAGTTAATTTCCCTTAACGCATTGAGTAGCGTATGTAAAATGTTTTATTGTTTGCTTGTCGCATTGGCCAGCATTTCCATTCCCGTTCATTCCCACTGCGACTAGGCTCAAGATGTAATACACTTTTTAACAACAAGTTGATATGTATTTTGAATCTAATAAAGCTGAAACTACTGGTGGCAGACTTTCTCGTCACTGAGATGGACCTATGATTCCCGACTAGCAGTGAAAAGTGTCTTCAGGACAGCTGAGCAGTGTGACATTCACACGTCTGAAAATGGAGAAAAATGACGGTCTGTGTAATTTGGAAAAAGTATAGGTATTAAACTGTGGCCCATGCTTCAAAGGATCTGTAAAGGTTACAAATACATTTCCGCATCGATTGGCAGAGAAAAAACACTGGTAATTAGCCCATATAGGTATACTGTACTCTAGGAAAGCAGAATCGCATAGCAACCAGGCAAGGAAGAAGAAAATGTCTCGGCACATGAGGTGGGGTCCTGTCTGGTTGGTTCCCGTGAAAGAAGTACAGCTCAACTGGCAGGGGGTTTGCCGGCTGATAAACTTAGAGATCAGGTAAGTAGACAAATGCTTTTAAATATCATTTCAATGTTTAGGGTAGTTGATCTTGAGCAGATTGCAAGCTCACGGTTTCTGTGAACTCTATCGGAATGAAAATCCTATTTTTTGGTAATTACGAGCAATATGAGGAATCTATTATGGCGCAGATGGCACAAGGTATATGATTACGAATGCATTAAAGGTGAATGCAAAATAAGTACAAGTAGAAATTGAAATGTGCAAAAAAAATAAATGAATGAACGAAGACATAGAAGTAAGGGTTAGAATCAGATTTGGGACCCAACTTCGGAGTATGAACAAAAAAGGTTGGGAAGTCGATAAGAGCTCAGTGGATGAATAAACATGAAACTGCTGTAAGTGCCAGTGTGTGCCAGCGGATCCCAGTGTGCACTGCATGGGTTCTTATTAAGGAGGCCAATAGCCTGCAGAAAGTGGCTGTTCTGGTGGCGATTAGTCCCTGTTTTCATGGTTCCTACTCTTAGTTTTTGACTGGAAGGAAGACACTGGAAAAGGAATGTAACTATGTATTGGTGTCATGGGGACGGTTTATCTTCTGGGCCAGACGCAATAGCAGACACACCTAAGTATATATTACTGTCAAAGGACTGATGCGGAATAGGGACTACACAGCAGTTCTGCCTAGAATGCTGTCAGACGAGTGCGGATTTATATGTGGTGGAAAATTAGACACGTCAGAATGACAGTTTTATCAGGTTGGTACAAGAGGCATTGATTTGTTTAGGAATTTTCAAGTCATGATATTGTGGTATTTAGCAGCTATCCTGTTAAGTGTCCATCTCTCCTTGTCAATGAAATTCAAATTGTGGTCGTTGTTTTTTCTTTGCCAGTGCTTTTCTGTGTTTGGCAAACACTACCGGTCAAAGGTTTTAGAACACCTCCATTTTCCCAGTTTTTATTGAAATTTATGCAGTTTAATGTCCCAGTGTCCTCTGAAATTAAAGCATTGAACAAAAAGGCAATTGGAGATTAAAAAAAAAAAATCATGGAATTGTTTTGCGTCACAAAATTTAATCTAATTTTTTTGACTGGTCAAAGTAACCCCTTGTGGCATTTTTGAATTAAAATGAAAATCAGAGGAAGTCCTTCCCAGAAATGTTGCAAGAGTTGCCACAAATGTTTTGCTGTGCTCTCACATTTCTCTCCACTTCATTCCAAACCAGCTCAGTGTGGTTTGAGAGACTGTCCATTGCATGATGAAGCTTACTGTCTTGTTTTTTTATCTTCTAAGATAGTTCTGACAAAGCATAGGCGGCGTGGTCTGTCACTTTCTTGTTTTATCTTAACGTTATCGTAACATAATCTGAACGATAACGCTAATCTCAATGTTGTTTTTCATTAGAATCCAGTGGCTGGGTGATATTGTCATAGCCAGTTTGCTGCCACATGAAAGTATGAATATTAAAATATGTTTTCTGAATAATGTATTTGTATCATATTTGATATATGTCTGATTATAACATAAATATTTGGTAACACTTTACTTGAGGGGGCACAAATAACTTAGTAACATTTCATTTTGTGATTATGACTCTTCATATCATGGTTAATTTGAAAACTCCTGTGTGAAAGTTAACATGCATTGTGACATACAAACCACTAGAGGTATGTTTCCCAAAGCTCCCCTTTGCCTTCACATGCATTGTTCCAGCTATATAAGTTGCTAACATAGTTGACATAATTAGCAACTATGCTTGTGGGATACATGCCTCATCTATGTGGCATAATCTCACAAGTTCATAGGTTCGCAAGATATCCTACTACCCATGTCTTCAACGCCACTGAGCTGAAAGCTGCTGCTGTGGAATTGTGGATCTGCGGCTCTGCGGTCAGACTCATCTCCAAAATGCTGTAGCAGTTCTTTTGGTTCAGGATGGTTCACGTTTCAGACTTCCTCTTCTCCTTTTAGTTCAGGATGGTTCATGTCTCTGACCTCTTGTCCTTTTGATACTATGGGAAACTGTACTGACATATTGGTCATCCTCACTTTACCGTAACGCAAATTCTCAAAAGGAATGACGTACACTTTTAAGTGTTATATATAATGGCCTTTCTGTCCTCCTGTTAATTGCATTTTTCTTGCCATTATTATAGCAAAATACTTCTTCCTGCAGTCCGATATGGTCAAAATAATTCTTCAGAGGGTGTAGTAACAGTTTACTCCACCTGTAGAAATTGTTTGCATCTAGGCTCAAGGCTTAGTTTACTTTCATTGCTGTAGGAAAAACCCATTACTTGTTCTCTGAAAAAAAGGCTTTTTATATAACTCTGAAATTGACATTATTTTTTCCAGTGTTTGTTAAATCTAAACTTCTTTAAAACTTTTGTCAGTTTAGAGCTTTTACCTTTGTACCATTTCAGCTCATCCACTGGACCTGCGCTGCTTAACTGTCAATGAAACACCTTAGAACTGCATGCAGTGATGATTTCTGAGACCACTCCTGTCAACACATTAAATGGTTCTGCGATTTTTCTAATGGCCTCACCTGCAGTTCAGACACCAGCTTCTGAGCTCTATGGGATTCTTGGCTTTTCGAGGCTTTGCAAGCTTGCATATCACAGTGATAACTGTCAAACCTGTTTTGTAGCTTCTAAACAGTCCTAAACTGGCATTCAACCTAACATGAGGTATACTTCTAGCCGTGTTTGTAATTGTATTTGAGGGATTGTACTTATTTGGTTTGTACTTATTTCAAAGTAAAGGTATTTTTTTGGTCTGGTGTTTCTGGTATTTTGTTTCCCCTCCAGTAGGAATGACTTGTGGTAATACAGTAAGAACTATTCCACTGATTCTTTAGCCCCCCCCATTTTATGTAAAGGTTTTGACACTAAAAGTCTTCAATAATATTTACCTAGGAGTTACGCTACTTGTCCCTGGAGATGGAACATTGTAACTTGCCTGCAGCTATCACGCTTGACAAGGAACTTCCTTATGTGTGATTCATTTCCGCCTCACCTGAGAACCAGCCCTTCTTCTTACGTTTTTGGAGACGTGTGGTATAACTCAAAGCAAAGCAGTGCAGAGAGAATTCCATGAAAGTCCTTTCGCTGCTTGTTTATAAAAGACACCTCAAGAAACTGGGTGAGTATGTTTGTTAAAGTTAAAATTATGATTTTGTCTCAGTGTATCAGGCAATCGGCAGGTAGAATCATGACTGAGGACAAAATTGGGGCTCAAATTACAGGAAGTTTTAGGTTATTGTTGCTACAACCATTTTGTGTAATTAAATGAATGACTAACAAGCAGTAACTAAAGCCTGAGAATACCGTGTCATGCTAATTATTTTGGTCAAATTCAAAATCTGCTCAAAAATTTTGTTTGAAATTTCATGGGACTGTATTTGTATCAGTGCAGGGTTTCAGCCAGATAAAGATCGAACTGTGAAGTTTGTTGTCATCAGTCCAAAACCACAAATGCAACACACAGTGTTGACAGGCAAAGCTGGAGTTGATTAGGGTTAAACAGGACAATAAATGGTAATCCAAAATTATAGGTAAAACACACAGAGGGAGAGTTATACATGGGAAAGCCAGTGGTTCAGGAATGAGACTTAGGAGATAAAGTACATGGGTAAATGGGTTTAAATGTTGAAATGACTAACGAGACCTACATAGGTATGACAAGACAAGACAAGAAATCAGGCGTATACATTCCGGTTGATATGTACAATGTGCATGTTTGGCTGACAAATGTACACAAAGTACCCTTTGGAAAAAACATGATAAAATACGATTTGTGCAATATGTATGTTTTTGACACCAATGACGTATTGCATGGTAATGGGACGGCAGAGGTGACTGGGCCAGCTGTTCATAAGGGTGATGGATTGTGGGAAAAAAATCTGTCCCTCGACCTGTTCGTTTTGCCACAGAGTGATCTGTAGTCCCTGGTCGAGGGGAGATGTTCAAAGAGGGTGTGGCCCAGGTGTGAGGGTCTGTGATGATTTCCTGACTCGTTTTCTGACTTGGGATGAGTACTGGGGATGTTCCACAAAGCGGGATCTTTCCGTTAACTGGGTTAACTTAATCTAGAAGTCACAATTGTCCAATAGCAATGCTCCTTAACGAAATTCTTATTAGGCAATAATGACTTCTGTCTTAAGTTAACCCAGCTAAATCCTGCTAGGTGGAACAGCCCCCTGGTCCTGGAGGGTGGGCAGATTAGCATTAGCATTTCTGCAGACCTGACTGTTTGCTTTAGCCTGTTTAGCCTTTACTTTTTTGGTGCTTGATCTACAGTACACAAGATTCTGACGATTTAACTCAGAACAGATTGATCATTGTTGTGCAAAACCGGATCACCTGTTCCTTTTTTTTCTATCAAACCACAGTCTATTTATGCCCTCTTATCATGTTGTGTGCATTATGTCTGGTCCGTGCTGTAGGGGAACCGTCCACTGGCCCAATGGTGGAATCCAATTGGACAGCCGAAGGCTTGAAATGCGTGTGGATCCTTCCGAGCGCTTCTGTAAAGTTACTTACCGTTT
>JAODJW010000038.1:18723402-18736575 GCA_026777045.1 Hyperopisus bebe
CCCCCCCCCCCCCCCCCCGAGATCACGTGACAGTGGCTCTGTCTCCGTCTGTCCCTAACTCTGCCTGAAGTTCCATTCCCCACACCTCTTGGCTTCCCGTTGCTAGGAAACCTTTTGCCTGCTGCCTGAGGGCTCCTAACTCCCCCAAGTTAAATATCTGTCCTCTTCCCCCCCCCCCATGCTCACCTCCCCGTCCTTCTCGCTCAGCGTGGCCTGCAGCTCTGTCACCCTCCCCCTCAGCCCGTCCCGCTCCACCCGCAACCTGCTGTTGTCCTCCTGCGTGGACCTCAGTCGCTCCTCCGCATTGACTTTACGCTCCTGAAGGACCCTGTTCTGTGGAGAATACAGAGGCACATACATCTCAAAAAAGCGGCTCTGCATATTACATTACATGTAGCTGCTTATTTTGCATATATCTGCTCTCCCCCAAAACCGTCATGCAATTTTATCCTCTTATGTAGTCGGGTTATCTTCATCAAAGTTGTCCCGCTTAAGCGATTGGGCATGGATGTTAAACCTCCTTTGGAGGCGTGACGTTGAGGCCTTAGCTGCTATGGTAATTACTGCCCCATAGCTCAGCTGGGAATTAACTCAAGTCAACAGCTTGGAATGTTGTTCTGGCAGCTGCTGTATCGCTCGTGTGTGTAGTGTGTACGTCCGTGCCTGTGCACGCCTTGGCCCCTAATCCTGAAAAACACACTTTGTGGGAAAGCCCCACCTTCTAAAAGTTGATCTCCATGTTTTTTTTTTTTCCCTCCAGAAAGTGCTATGGGTCATTATCAGCTAGTGTGTAGGGGTTCCGTTGCCACGGAGATGCTGATGCGCGTCGCATTAATTGCACGGCGACTGGCGCGGACCTCGGCCTGCAGGCTGTCCAGCCTGGCAGAGCTGATGGAGCGACTCAGGCTCCCATCCTCCATCTCCTCCCGCAGGGACCGCAGCTCCGAACGCAGGCTGTGCTCCACCGACACCGCCTGCCAGGGGGGAGCGAAAGGTGGGAGGTGGTGAGCGGCAGGTGGGGGAGAAGTAGCGTGGCAAAGGCGTGCTCTGTGCCTGACAGTCATGAGAGACAGGACCTGCTGATCCTCATTCCAAACCAGAAGGAAGGATCAAAAAAAAATCAGTGCTATTCCTGAATGCAGGGTGTATTATTCAGGTATTTAGAAGATGTTGATGTACAAATCACTATAAGTACCTGATACTCATGAACCCATACATGTCTAAGACTTGCCCAACTGAGTTGTGATGAAAGTATTCAGCCTGAACACCACAACAAGGGTTACACAAACAAAGCACTTCCTGTCACTTAAATCTAGGACATTTTATTCACAAGACAGGTCACATGGCTGTTCTTTCTAGGTGTGACAAAGTGACTTTTAAGTATATTGTCCCACTGATGATATATTCTTCAAACTGGAAGTAGCTTGTTGATTGTTAGCATTTGCTTGCAGAGGCAGTCGACTGACCTTTAGCTTGGGCTCCAGGGTTTTTTTTTTCTTGTCCTACATCAAACTACGGAGTTTTGTTTCCTGTTCTCTGTTGTCTTCTGGCTCTTATTCATTATTCACTTACATGATTGTTACTCTAAAATGTCAGTAAGTGCCACTTTGTTTGTTGATACTTTATGAAGTGCTTTGGAGAAACTGTGTTAGTAAAGGAACTATGTGGGGGTAGAGGAACCAGGGGGGCATGGGGTTGTGTCCCCCCCCCAAATAATTAGTTTGGCTTCATTTGCCCCCCTTAAATAAAAATTGGACCCTGTTTTGCATTGACCCCCCCCCCAGCTCATGGGAGTTTTACTTACACAAAAATGTTCTGAGGGCAGAAGAAAAAATGATTTGCTCAGAGAAATAACCAATCAGGTTGTAGAGGAGGTAGGACACCAACCAATCAGATATCTTGGACTCTTATAGTTGGACTCTTATAGTTGCTTGGACCCACCTCCTCTACAATCTGATTGTTTCTCTCTCTGAACCAATCATTTTTCCTTCTGCCCTCAAAACATTTTGTGTATGTAAAATTCCTATAAACCCCTCGCTGCCGTGGGGTTATCACAGGAGCATAGTGCCCCGATGTGCTGTGATTGGTCACCTCTGCCAGCTGCTCCACTAGCCGCTGGTTGTGACTGGATAGCTGCTTCAGCTGCTCACTCTCCTCATGCCGACGGTCCTTGGCCTGCCTGAGCTGCCGGTCCAGCTGCTCGCGGAGGGCGGCGATGTCCGCCAGCTGCTCGGCCTCCCGTTGGCTCCCCTCCAGCACCAGGATGTCTAGTCGCTGTTGCAGCTCAAACTTTTCCTGCTGTAGCGCCTGTGATGTGGCCATGCAAACACACACACACCTCCCAGCATTACGTTCCAGGGAGATGTACACACACACCCCATGCAGGCCTTCCACCGGTACCGATACAGGTGCGGCTTTTTTGTGCTGTACATAAATATGATGTCATCTCTTACCAGTCTTCCCTGTTTTTGCTCTCACACTCTGCTAAAAACCCTTCAGCTGCTTCCCAGGGACCTTGAAGGCTAATGATGAAGCTAGACTGTCAAGAGCTCATCTACCTATCAATTTTGGATGGCCCAGGATGGGGCGCCAACCGATCACAGGACACACACTTACCATTCACACATGCACATTCACACACTTACCATTCACACATGCACATTCACCCACTTACCATTCACACATGCACATTCACACACTTACCATTCACACATGCACGTTCACTCCAATGGACAATTTGACAACTCCAATTCACTTCAGCATGTTTTTATACTGTGGGGGAGAACACACAGGTACACACACAGATTTGAAGAATTCCAGTCCCAGAAGTGATAATGTGTTAATGTTCAATTTCACACATTGTTAGTCTATTTTATGCTGCTCCTCTACTAGGGAGAATTTCTGTAACACAGGACTCAATAGATAAACAGGGAAATAATTCCTGTAGGCAGATTCTATTTGATATGTAAATTTCATGAGATTAAAAACACAACCCCCACCTCAACCTCCTTCTCCTTTTGTTCCAGCTGAGCTGCCAGATCCTCGTTCCTTTCTAGCAGAGCCTGACCCAGCTCTGCTGCGAGGATCAGGTCCCTCTCCAGGAGCAGGGGGTTACTGTCCTCGCGGAGTGGACCCGACCTCTCCACCTCAGGCTCGAGGATGGGTCCATATCCGTGCACGGATGCTGGGTGGATCACGGATCCTGTGTTTTGGGATGATGATGAGAAAGGGAAGAAGGAATCCTCCAGGTTTGATGAGGCCATCCTGTCTCTCCTGGTAGAGTCACTACGCCGTGGCAATGATGACATGACACCGGCTGCTGCGATGTCACAGGCAGGCCTCCATCATCATCAGCTTTGTGGTTTCTGTGGTCCAGTGAGTCCCGACGCCTCACTCCAGCCTTGACCAACACCCCCGTCCCTTCCTGATGCGCTCTGTTCCTGGTCAGCACTCGTAGAGCACACTCCCCATGCATCAGGCCATCAGGAACTTCCTTGTGGCATGGCGACCCACTGGGCCTCCAAACGAAGACAGGTCTGTGATGTCACAGTTTACAGCCAACTACTTCCTGTCGGTGAGACAAATTGCGGGTTAATATCCAAGTGTGGAAAAGGTTTCTCCTTTTCCATGTTTCAGACTCCCTGTTCCCTCCACTCCTGTTCCACCTGCTCCTAGGCCTGTTTCTCTTCCTGCCCGTCTGATCCCGCAACACAGGCTGCCGTCTTAAAATAGAAGATCACACACATCAAATGACCAAGTAAACACAGTCCACGTTACATGGAAATGCTCAAAAAACCGGGCAAAGCTAATGTCATCTGATCAAGCTCGAAGATCGTATTCTTTGACGGCTTTTGTGCCTCTTCTCCGTGCGTGGCTGGAGTGAGGTTTCATGAATTCCAGCAGTCTTCGGCTCTCCTTACCACTCCACCCCTCATTGTCTGCTGGACAGGTTTTCGTATTAAACGCCCTGTTACCCAGGTGCTAAACTGTCATATAATATTCCCAATAGTCTCATCGGCCTGTTACTGAGACTCTAGGCAGATGGGGAGACAGACACTTCTGACCATTAGCCGCCTCCTATTTCAACTTCAGCCGCACCAGAGCCATGTTCCTTGTTTTTGTCTTAGCGTGCCCCTGACAGGCCATGAAGACAGGCGTTTCCTGTCACCGATTCCATGTGAAAACACCTCTCGCCTGTCACCTTTTTAACCATCACCAAAGCCAATACACAAGCTCTGAGACACTACCAGACATACTGAATAATTAAAGTTGTTTTTAGCTAATCGTCTGATTTGTGTGTGTTGCTCCGTTACCCTGGCTCCTCACGTGCTACGCATTTCTTACCTGGGTACAGTCCAACAGCCAGCTCTGCTTTGACGTCGACCTGGTATCTCGCCGCGAAGCGTCCGTCCCCTAGCCTGTTTCCCTAGTCCGCCCTCATGTGGGTGGCGACTTCTCCCACCCTAAAGGGAGGAGAGAAGTGCCCGAGTCACACAGGTGAGCTCACTCAGTCAATCAGCGTAACTGTGACGAAAGCACAGCCAGCGATACCTCCCACCGCCCAGGTAGCGGTAATGCAGACAGTGGGGGAAGGGGGTGGTCATAGATACCTAGACACAAAGGGAGGGGAGAACATGAAGCCAGGAGAAGAAGGAAGACAATATTTTTACAGCACCTGCTTCCTGGATGTTGGCTTTCCTGGTCATGTGCTTCATGTTGCCACCCAGTGGCTGCAGCAGAGAAAAACATGTAAAAATGAGGAAGTGTCCAGTGTGACCTCAGCCAAGATACACAATGTAAAAGCTGGACATGCTGTCTTATGTTCAATGTGAACATCTAATAAAAAAATACAGGTAAAAATCCAATGAAGAGAAATATTAACAACTCGTAATTAACCGTTTAAAAAAGTAAGTGTATATATTTGTTTTTATATGTGCCACTGCCTAATAAAATGGATTTTTAAGTTCATATGCTTCAGTGTCCATATTCGTACACTTATTCCATTAGGACCATGGGATTTTACTGAGGAATTCTGAAGATTCCAAACTGCAAGAAAAAGAAAATCGTTTGTGAAATTTTAAGGAAGAGAACTGAAAGGATTTAGACAATGATACAGTAAGTCAATGACATGCTGCAACAAAGGTTGACAGAAAGTCCACTTAAGAGGAACACCATGTACAGCTGCAGGGCTGGGTGTGCAGAGCCAATACAAAATGCTTACACAACGTTTCATGTTGTTGGAATGTAAATTCATAATTTAAGAAAAATCCAAATCCTATATATATATATATGTGTGTGTGTGTGTGTGTGAGAGAGAGAGAGAGGTTCAGGTATACCTAATGTCCCCACAACATGATGAATACCCTTTTTTTTTTTACCTTATGGGGACCAATTTCCTCCAGAAAAACATATTTATTTAGTGCATACTTTTACCCAAAAGTGATGCACAGTCAGCAGTCAGCCAGCCCCTTGAGCAACTGGGGGTTATGGGCCCTGCCTAAAAACCCAGTGATGAAACCATTCTGTTAACTTAGGATTTGAACCAGCCTCACTAGCAAGTTTTTGTTCTGGAAACGTTTATCGAATGTTACAATTAAGATATGGAAATGTTGAAAGTATCCAGTTTTCCGAATGTTGACATTGACAAAACTTTGGTTAAAATGTAAAACATAGAAATAGCAGTCCATTAATGTTACAGGAAGAACGTTCCCTGCAAGTTTGAGAAGACCTCCGCATAACACTGGATAAAGTTGGAACATCCCTGTTAGCTGGGAGTGACCTTCCAATCATAGGCACCGAGGGCCAAAGCCCCCAAAGCTACAGACTTCAACGCAACATCTATGATCAACCAACTGAGCTAGATATCTAACAGAAAAACGATTAGAGAATCAGTAGGGTAAATATCTGAAATTAAAAGATTCCCCTGTTATTTAAAGTAGCTTGGCCTGTGTCACAAAGAAGATTAGGATAAAATTTCAAAATTCAGGAGTGCAAAGCTGATTGGGACTGATTCACATAGACTTACTGCTGTAGTAAATGCAAAAGGTGCTTCCACAAAGTATTAGCTGGGAGGGGATTTGCAGGCTTGTGCAATTAGGGTGTTGTCAATGTTTTTAACAAGGAAGCAGAACAAACTGTGTTCTGGCTGGGTCTGGCTCAGCAAGACAGAGGGTGGAGTGTGACTAGCTGGGGAGGTAAATTTGGGTCAGCACAGCAGGTGAGGGATGGGGGGGAGGGTCAAATTCAAACAAACAGGAGACTGTCAGTGAGCCCTCCCCCACCCTCCTGTTAATTACATGTTGTTTTGCCACTTGGCCTTGACTGAATGGGCCCATTTGAAACATAAAGGGGGTGGGGGGGTGGGTCACACTTTTGACATTCCACCTACATTGGAGGGGCTCTGAGAAAAATGCAACAAGAGTGTCTGTCCAAATTTTACTGATGAGGGTGGGACCTGAGGACCCTGAGGCTATGGGGGGTGAGGAGGTGTGGCTATGGGCGGAGTCAGCCGGTTGATTGGATGGCTCGTCCGTGTGCCCCTCTCTGCAGACTGACCACCTCGGACTCTGAAGATGGCACGCAGAGAGATCTGCTGGACCCTGCTGGCTTTGCTGTGCTGTGTAGCGCTCAGGGTCGTCTGCGCAGGCAGGCAGATGCCCAAGCTCTCTGACAGGAAGCTGTGCGCAGATTCGGAATGCAGCCGTGAGTATGCGCTCCAGAATGCTTGCAGACGCTTCGGGAAATCACACCGCGCTCTTGCACCAACACATGTAAAAGAATGGGTCCTCATTTTCCTTTCCCTAGAGACTATCCTCTCAATCCAGGTTCATTATGAGTAACTAAAACAATAGCTCGTGGGTCGGTACCGTCAGGCTAGACTGATGTTGTACTCTACAGAACCCATATAACTTTATAGCTGTGCAGGTGGGTAAAAAAACATCCATGAATCAGATAAACGTCAGTGTACTGCTCCAGTTTCACAAAGAGCTGCTTCCTACTTGGAAGCATAATATTGGTAAGGAAATAGCTGCTGCTTTATGTTAGCCTAATGCAACACTAGTACCCCATGTCTATGCTCAGATCCCATACTCGTCTATGCTGAGATCCCATACTCGTCTATGCTCAGATCCCATACTCATGGCCCGCGCGCTGGAGGACTTCTACCCCCAGGACTGCCGCTTCATCCCCATCCGACAAGGCCAGGTTGTCTACGTGTTCGCCATGCTTAAGGACAGCGGGAATCTCTTCTGGGCAGGAAGCGTGAGTTTCTCCGCTAGGGACACCGGAGTGGAAACACAGGAGGAAGGGGTGTCAAGCAAAGGATGAAGAGAAATAAAACTATACAAAAAGTATTGCGCAAAAGTCTTAGGCAGTCAAAAGAAGTGTTTATAGCCATTTATCTGGGTAGCAGGTGAAGTTTTGCTCATAACAAAAGATAATTTAGCATTAAAACATATGCAAATTAAGGGCAGTACAATGAAAACTAGTAAAAATTTCTTCCCTTCTCCAAAAAGTTACTGATATCTAGTTGGATGGCTAGATGAACACCGCTTCTGTTCCCAAACCTCCCCTCAGGGGCACCTCAGCAGTTCCATGTATTTATTAAATTTCATTTAATTGATTAACTTAATTAGTTAAAAAAGTTAATGAGATATTGATAGGCTATATGAGGTGAGGTAATGGTCCAGTCAAATATACATGTATATATTGGATGGTTGCTGCAAACACTGGGACTTCAAGAGAAGATTTGACATGGCTAAGCTGACACACTTTGACAGACATCATAGCTTAGATATACATCAACATGTAGATAATTTAAACAGCCTTTTCATTGGCTGCCTGTGACTTTTGCGCAGTAGAGTATATTCTTTGCATATTTTATGTAGTTAATATTTAATTCGCTTTACAGTTATTTACTTGAACCTCCCTGTTTGTTTTTAATATTTGAAATATTTTACAAAACTAAACCCATCGGGAAAAAACCCCAACAAATATCGGGTTTGTTTACATGGCGGCAAAGCTAGGGGGGCTTAATTTTTTATTTTCTTTGTCACCCTCCAGGTTCAGGGGTCGTACTACGGAGAGCAGGAGGCTCGGATCGGGCATTTCCCCAGCAGCGTCGTGCAGGAGACCCAGGCGCTGATGCCGGCCACGGTGGAGGTCGAGACTGACGTAGGTGTTTCGCTGTCCCGCTTCACCTGCCATAACCTCAAATGTTATAATCTGCCCACAAAAACCACACGATCGCATTTTCGTCCTTTTAACAGAAATGGGACTTTTACTGCTCATGAGTGAAACTGGCGGCCGTGGTCAAACTGAAGTCATCCGCGGCGATCCTGCACACCTAAATCCACATTTACAATGTTCACAATGCTTGTTAGATTAGCTAGTTCATGCGCTGTACAGGTGATTTAGAAAAAGGCATCATTATGCTTAATGTAAGGTCCCAAAAGGGACTTGAGGCAAGTTTAATATAATCTTTTTTACATTATTATCTTGTAATATCTTTCATAAATATCAGATCATCGCATTTATTCATTTAATAAATACGCTGCTCTCATTAAGTAGTGTCTTGTTTGTGTCGTTTTTACACGTTTTAGAGGACTGCCTTGTGACACGCCGTGCAGCAATCGTCGGAATGGAAAATGCATGTGTGATCAGAGATTTATATGCGAGGCAATTAAAGGAAAATATAAAGGTAATTTTGGGTTTTTGAGAAGAAGCTTTTTGTTTTTTTCGAAAAAACGCATATGAGATTTTGCGCGTTTGTGATGTGGACTATAGGGCTCTGTATCCATGGCAACGCGACAACAATGTATACTGTATATACTGGTAGTATTGCTGAGATAGCAGGTATTACAAGGTAAGGGTTTATTTACTGCGAAGGTGTCTTCATCAGCTCGGTCATCTACCATTGCACGAGCATTTTTTTCTAGATATTATTATATTCAGCTTATTTTATATCTGCCTATTCAAAGAATTACGGCGATCGATATATAACATTCGAAAGGCAGCGGTGTTCTTATAACCGATAATACCAAAAACAGTTAATCTAATTTGACTTTTACCGAAGCGTTCAAGGCACTTTCAAAAGTTACAAGACTTCAACATAGATAATCCAGGGATGGAGAACGGCCCCGCGTTCTACTATATGCTCCGTGCCTCTGGTCAAGGAGAAGTGTGGCGGGACTTAGGAGAAGACGATAAATTTGGCCAGTACGGCTGGCGCTGCTCCAACAGTGAAGATGCGTACTCCAACTGCACCCTTACAGGCAACTGGTGTGAGGAACGCTTCGACATCCGCCGTTTACTTCAACGGCGCCCCCTGCCGTCACAGGTGAGAACTAATGGCTAATCATGGAGGTACGCGTTTCTTCAAACATCTTTGCAGATAATTTCTGCGAATTTCGTATGTCTTATTAATTTCTGAAAATTTAAAAACTGCTGCTTTTGCTGGATTATTTACACAAGTGTATTAACTGTTAGTTTACTTTTTATAGTTTGCCCATTACTTTGAAACAGCATACTCATCGAGCTACAACACAGAGAGGCACCATTGTATCTCTGGTAAGGTGTTTTAGGATTTTTGTCAACTTCTTGGTCACAGGTCTTATATATGAGGATCAGCCACAGATTCATGATACAATGCATAGCAATTGTGACACTCGTGTTGGTTAAATCCGGCAGATATCTTGTCTGCCTCTGCTGAATGATGTTCTCCACGTTTTCAGGCTTGAAGAGTGAGGTTCACAGCTTTCCTGGTCACCAGCCTGAACTAGACCCTCCGCATGTGAAGTGTATTCCCAACTCCATTTACAGAGAAGACTTCCGAGATCCCCAGCACCATCGGAGCAGGACCAGGACCACATCTGCTCAGCAGGTTCAGCCTGTAGCTGTCCCCTCCTCCCCCCAGGAAGGTTAATCCTTCATGCGGCCTACAGTGGTGCGATAATCATCAACCTACCTTAATCAAACCCCCATCCAGCGGAAAATGCGACTTTTGTGACCAAATCTGGATTATCAGAGGTTTAACTTTTCTCTAACATTTTGACCTGCTTGTGTATGTGCATTTTCCAGCGTACATAATTTATGCTGCGGAAAAACTGCTGAATAACTGTGAGGGTCAATAACAGAAAGGACACCTGAGTGTTTTAAAGGCTGGAGTTTGTAGATATTCGTGTTTACATCTATGGATACAGACCCAGAGTTTAAATCAAACGCATTCCGGGTTTTCTTTTGTCTAGAGGTTATGGACTCAATGTTGTATGTTTCATTATTTAGGTGAATTAAACCAAAGAATTTCAGTTTTGAAAAAGAAAATGTGAATCCCTTGAATAAGAGAAATATTCCATTGGTTAGTTTTCTATATGAGGTTCTATATGAGCAATATGAGGTTCTTTCTTCCCATTTCTAGCATAACAAATGGAGTCATGGTAACACAAAGTGATGAGGCAGGTTATCTGAGAAAAATTACTGTTTTGAAATTAAATAATTTCATTTGAAAAGGCTGCTCACAGAACAGAACAGTCCTTAGTGCGGCTCTGTGGTTTACACTTGCATTTCTGTGGTTGTTACACATCTACAGTGATTTACCTAAAAGTAACAGATGGCTGATCCAGCATCCAGTGAAGAAGTCAGAGTGAGTTTGTCATTTTTGAACCAATTTTCTTTATTTTCTCTATTATTGTCACAAATGAATAAAGCTATTGTGTTAATAGGGATTGTGAGGGTTGTTTGGTTATGAAGTGATGGAAATGGCAGAGGAATGGTAATTAATGGGAAACCCAGTTCACCCCAGTCGCCTGGCCCAGTTTATCAGTCATTGCACTGCTAGCTTCATAGCCTACGTGAAGTTCAGAGACTGACCTGTGAAGGGGAAGGGGTGGGGTCACTACCCTGTGAGAATTTACCTTGGTCCCACAACATTTTCCCGTTGTGACATGCTGGTTGTGATACCTCAACCAATACGCCACCTGCTGTTCTTAGTGTGTTGCACACCTTGTTGTCATTAACCAAAACTGAAGTTGTCACTGAGTTCTGTAAGAAAAGCTTCAGATAGGAAGTGTTTAGATAAACTGGAGGAGTCCAAGTCCAATTGTCTGTTACTGACAGAGGGTCAAACATCCTTATCTCTGTTCTTGTTTTCCAGGAGTTACAGTAAAGGCATGTGAAAATGTGTCTTCCTTATTTGTATCTGGTCCCACTGGAAATACCAAATGTTGGCCTCACTTAAATGCAGACTTCCTGATCTCATGCCACTTGTGAGTCTGGCACATAGCTCAGTAGTTTCACCGGACCTAACTCATTGCAGGTGGAATGTGCAAACAATGCTTCTGATATTTTAGATAACCTCGCACCTCACAACGGCACGTTAGCCCGAACTCACGATTTTTATCTCGATAGTTACGTCTCATCCAACAGATAACAACCAGTCAGGAACTCAGAAGACTTTACACTCTGAAGTCAACACTAGTCCAATACATATTACAACTGGACTAACAGAGTTACACAATCTTGTCAAAAGTGGGGTAGACACATGGCCATCGTGCTCATGCGCATCAAACCATTTTCTCTGTCCTACATGGTCCTCGGTGACCAACATTCCAGTCAAAACCACCACCCATGAGACCAGGCCTCATTTATAACCAAACACTCATATCGCAGACTCTGTGACTGGAGCATAGTTACTCATAACCTAAGATCTGTCAGGTTGAGTTAGCATTTTAAACTGAAGCGTAATTAATCATTAGCGATAGAATCCACCATTTTGGTCTGTTACTTTATGAACTCAGAGCTCATTTGCATGTTCTAGCTCGACTTTCATGTTCCCCCCACAAATCACATAGGATGTAAACCAGGTCCTTGTTGCTCTAGGAGCACAACATTACTCATTGTTTCACTGGTGTTTCTGTTTGTCTTTAAAGAATCCATCCAGCTGACATAAGACCCCTTGTTACTGCAACATGTTTCAGCCTCTGGCACACAATGCATTACGAGTCGGATGCATTTGTGACCCTCTCTTCTTTCCAGTGAGCATGAACACCTATTGATGCCACATGTGGGAATTTTGGTGTCGGGTATTGCAGTCACACTTAATCAGCAGATACAATCGGTCTTTGGCATATTTTTGAGCTGTCAGTTATTTGAGGAAAACACAACATCCACACATGCATAGGTATACAAGCACAAGCTTACATGCATTTCATTATATTTCAAACCCCATCAAGAACAGGTTGCTCATGTGACAGGAAGTCAGCAGGCACTATTACAGACCCCATCTAGAATAGTCTGGTCATGTGACAGGAAGTCAGAAGGCATTATTACAGACTCCATCTAGCATAGTCTGGTCATGTGACAGGAAGTCAGGAGGCACTATTACAGACCCCATCACAAACAGGCTGGTCATGTGACAGGAAGTTAGGAGGCACATTTGTGAAGCAATGACCCTTCAGCAGAGTGGGTGTGGGTTGGAAACTCAGGCATGGAAGGGGGGGTGAAGCTAAAATGGCGCCAGGGGAGGGGCAGGTTGGGGGTGTTTTGGTGGGGAGACACCAGCAGCTCTACTTCTTCTGTGATGAGGCCACCGCGGGCTTGTCGTCTCGGGTGATAGGGATGTTGCGCTCTGGGACGTCGTCCAGCTTGCGGGGTGCCGTGACGGTCAGCACGCCGTCGGAGGACAGTGAGGAGGTGACCACGTTCGGCACCACTCCCGCCGGCAGCTTGTATTTCCGGACGAACTCCCGCGACACAAAGCCGTGGTCGTCCTGGCCGGAGGGGAGACATACTCGCTCTAGCTTGATCTAAGCCACCTTTCATGGGGTGAGGTTGCTAATGACAGCCTCCTACCAAGTTTGGTTTTTCCTCTTACTCCTTCTCAGCTTATAGGAGTTTTAAATTACCTTCCACCATTATCTTCTGACTATTGTTTTATTTCAGTGTGACATCACAGTTTAAGGCCAGGGAATCCCCTGCACAAGGCAATTTCCTGCACAGGATTCCAGAATTATATGACATCATATGCTGATGTATGCGCCTGTTGTGAGGTTCTTCATTCAATCGGTTTAAATGTATGTATAATTTTCTGACTAAATCATTCATTTTCTTTCTCATTCCCTGCTTATTATATTTCTCACAAGTACCTCAAGATGAAAGCCACATTTTATCAGCTTGAGG
>JAODJW010000038.1:18746586-18760953 GCA_026777045.1 Hyperopisus bebe
TGCTTTCAGCACCTTGTTGAATCAATGCCACGTAGAATTAAGGCAGTTCTGAAGGCGAAAGGGAGTCAAACACCGTATTAGTACAGTGTTCCTAATAATCCTTTAGGTGAGTGTACAGACCAAACACCATTTAAAAAATATTTTTATACAGCAACATAATGGAATCAATACATTGATTTCTCTGTCCTCTGGTTTTACGTTGTATTTAAACTCTGCATGTTGGAAGTCCCTGTTGAAAAGACCAACACAAAATTAAGAACCGTTACAGTGGGGTGTGATGAAAGAGAGACGATCCGCATAGTGGCTCCTACAAAACAGATTTAACAAAACAGAACACAAAGGGAGAAACTGAAAATAAAGGTACAATGAGGGGGTCAAAACAAAATGAGTAAAACAAGAACTAATAAAAACTAAGCACAAGGTAACACAACTGAATATAAAGAAAACTAACATTAGAAGTGTCACCAAGAACAAATGTGGGAACCGAACAAGGAGAACACTAACAACATAGGAACTAACACATAGTAACAACCACAATGACCAAATGAGGAAACAGTTCAAGGATAGGTACATGAATACACATGGATAACAAGGGCTAACAAGGGACAAGTGTGGGCTGTTACAAACTAGGGGCCAATGAAGGTAAAGTCAATCAACAGATGCAGAAGGTTCAAAACACCAATGGAAACTAAAAGAAGGAAAACTGAACAAACTACAAACAGGAAATAGAAGAAGGAACTGAATCTGAAATACATGATGCATAAAGAAAACATGAAAACATGATAAAACATAAATGTTAAAGTAATTCGTTGAAGCTGGCTTCTAGTCAGCCTTGACCTGACAACAAAAGGGGAATCAGGACAGTAGCTGACTGTTTAGGCTGTTACACTATGTGGTGGGCCAGGTTGCAGGGATTCACACTAGGGTGACATCAAACAAGGTGGCAAGTGAGGACTGGTGGTCAAGCGGAGAGAAGACAGATGGGACGGAGCCAGGCAGGCACAGATCCTGACAACCAAATTCTTGTTTTTCAGGTGGGGTTTAAAACCTCGGAAGGTCACAAACCAATCAAGAAAAAAGAGAGGTAGTACTACACATTTGGTCTTAGCAATTTAGCCTGGTGTTTCAGATGTATATAATTAACAACTGAATACTTGCCGAGTTTTAAATGCACAATATCGCACAGCTGGAGAAATCAGACACCAGTTGTGTGTGTACACAGCACATGTATGTGAAACAATGTACTGCTTCAATTGTTCTTTGCAGCTTTTAAAATGAAAATTCTAATCTTGTTTTATTACTGTTAGAATAAATGGGATTTGACTTTAATATTTCTAGTAAAGTTATATACATTTAGCTGCACAAATCACAACCAATCTATTTCTCAGCTTAGTCTACATCCATGAAACACCTAATTGAATTACATTGCTAAACTGCATAACAGACATTATTATCCAGGGTTGTCTATATGAGTTATGTTGTGCAAAATGTTCAGTAGCTTTTAAGGCACCTGTACATGAAAAAATGCTTTCAGTATAAACATTTTATTGTGGTGCTCAGTTATAGCACAAAACTTCCTCATCAATTCCTACACTTATGAAAATATAGTTACATAATGACTACATACACCAAAAAAAGAGTGGGTTTATCATAAACCTTTTTGTAGTCTTGAACCATTAACACATCTGGGGCACATATTGGCAAAATAAATTAGGTTAGAATTTTCACATTTTTTCCCAATGTTTTCTTGAAACTAGTACGTGAATGTACAGTGTTTCCATGGTAACTTGTAGAAGAAGGCAGTGTTCTGTGTTACTAATTACATTTGAACCTTGGTATATTGTTAGTTCAGCCTAGCTACACCTATGCCAAGTTGACTGCTTGACAACTGTTTGCTTAAAATATACTACACTATTTGCCTTTCTTGTATCTTGCTTTTGACAAATGTGTCTGCTAATTAAATAAACATGTATGTGTGGTACCAGTGCAAGAATGTATAGCATTCTCTGGTAGCCAGGCACAGTTTACTATGGTAACCAGTCAAGAATGTACAGTGTTCTGTGGTAACCTAGACAGGAATGCACAGTGTTCTGTCTTCTTTTGTGTTTTCAGTCCCTCCCGAGGATCCACACCACGGGGTAATGTGCCCAGTGCCATGTTTTTCCATCTGTGTGGTTTGTAGAACTGTGATGCAAATTAAGGAACGCTGTGAAAGATTTCTGTTTTAAATAGTGCCACATAACACAAGTATACATCTAAAGTAAAATGTAGGTTAGCAAAAGCCACAATTGCAGGTTCAATCCAATACATTAAAATAAGAGATGGATGAGATAGAACTTTATTGATCCCTCGAGGATAATTATTTTTTGTGCAGCAGTATTAATAAAGGTAAATCTCAAATGCTTTTAATGTATGTTTTAGAATAGTGTTTCCCAGTCCGATCCTCGGGGATCCACAGTCGGTCCACATTTTTGATCCCTCCTAGCTCCTGGGAAAAACATGGACTGCCAGTGGGTCCTCAGGGACCGGATTGGGAAAGCCGGTTTTAAAATATGAATCAGGTAATTGGTGTTTTCACAGTTTTTCTTGTGTGTTATATCCCTCCCTCATCAGTCGGCCGAAACGCCCGTGTACGACACTGTAGCAGAGACGCCCGTGTATTCAGTTCCGAACAAGAAGAAGAAGTCGCAAGATGAAATCCAGTACGCTGAGGTCCAGGTCCTGCAGAGACAGTCCCCTGGCAGCCAGAGAACACTGCCTACAAATACCGGCGCGGAATATGCCACCATAGACTTCCAGGCTAAGCGAGCCGCTCCTAACCGCAGCAAAAGTGTCAATTCAGCTACCACTCAGAAAACTGCAGATATCTCCATTTCCCCGGAAGATTTCCTGAAGCCCACTCCTAAGCCTCGACTCAATAAGATGTCTTCCCATCGTCTAGGATAGCATAGATCCCATAACATCTATGTCTGGTGTATAACATGCTCATTATACGTGTGGATTATTATAGTGCTGCCCACATCCATAGAATGTCACTCGTTAGCTTAGTGCTCACTAAAAATGACATACCGTGTTGCCCTACAGTTTAAATATCATGCATGACATGTGCTAGCTACAGCATTTTGCATGGGTGTTTTAATAGCTAATAGCTAGGTCAACTGGAAAATTTGGTGACATCGCGTTTTGATTAAGCTGGGAATGAGTATCAGCTGTGGAAGTGAAATAAAATCCTGACTGAGCTACATTTTTTGTTAATAATGAGAATTATGGGTATAGAATTTAAATTATTGAGGGGCATTGCAAATTAAATGCTTATTGAAGAGACACTTTATTAATTCATCAGACACGGCAAATCTCGAGTTATCAACCCAATCCATCACAATACCCCCAACCTTAATTCTGAAATGGAAGAGTATTCTGATTGTTGTTCTACCTCGGGTAATTACATTACTTAAGTAATTATTCAGATAGGTCATAACTACTGATTAGAACACATCTCTGGAAACCGGAGCACTAAATGTCTTATGAACCTGATATCTCGACCGTGAAGCTAAGGTGGTCTTTGTCATCTCACTGAATTTTAATTTCAGTAAAGTTTCACAGCGAGCTACTTTGGTTAAAAGTTCGTCAGTTTTAGAAATTGAAAGAGCATTTGCTTTTTAATTTTGTTCTCGGACAGTTCCTACCGCTTCGTGAAAATGTAGCTTATTGGCGTGACTAATATCATAATGTTGTGTCTCGATCTGGCCAGCAGAGGGAGCCTGAGGTCAGTCTCATCATGCATTCCAGTCTACGTACGTATAAGATATAAATCTCATTACTGGTTAGTCCAGGGGTCTCAAACTCCAGTCCTGGGGGGCCAGAGCCCTGTGTAGCTTAGTTCTTTCCCGGTTCCATCACAAGTAATTCAGCTCAAGACCTGTGTGGTAGTTAGCACAAGGAGTTGAATCAGGTGTGTTAAATGAGGGGAAACCCAAAAATGTGCAGGGCTCCGGCCCCCCAGGACTAGAGTTTGAGACCACTGTGATTTCCCAACAGTGTTTCCCAACCCAGTCCTCGGGGAACCCAGGACAGTTCACGTTTTTGCTCCCTCCCAGCTCCCAGCCAATCAGGAACACCAAATACCTGGTACATGTCCTGGGAGCTGAGAGGAAGCAAAAACGTGGACCGTCCAGGGTTCCCTGACGACTGGGTTGGGAAACACTGTTTTAAAATATGAAATTTCAAATCTACACATAACTAGAGTCGATGAAATTCAACACTCAACATCATCTAATACACATTATTTATTTATGTGGCATTTAAAATATCATAACAATGGTATTTGAATGCAGGATATATGACGATAATTCTGCATACATCAATGTATATGGAGAACAGTGCATCCTCTGATAAACCCAGGTAACCTGTCTGCCAGCATGGTTATTTTAAATTTAAAAAGTCTGAAAACAACTAGATTGGTCAAATATAACTAAGTAAGATGACTATAGAGCAGATAATTGGGAGAAGCCCTCTGTTATTATTGAGAATTGACCAAAGGAAAGATATGACGTAGCATTAAAAGGCACATATACTGGGTATTGACTTTCCATAAAGAGAAAATTCCATCATTTCATGTGATCCCCAGATATACTTTGTACTCAGGAAAGTTTGCTGTGGCACAGAGGATGTCTGGTGCTGTAACTTATTCTTTGAATCTTTTGGTAATTTTCATGTTATGCTACTAAACATGCTGAAGATTTATATATGTTATTTGTGTCTGTTGATGCACATTTCTGTTGCTTTTCATTGTGTTTTTACTCAATATTAGGGATTTCTGATAGGAAATCCAGTGGCCCTGGAAACTGAAATATTGGTGCAGGAATTGCATCATTTTTTCAGTGTTATTTAGGATCAAGGCTCCTATTATTATTATATGTATTATTGTTATGAAAATCGTGTGTTACTTAATTATTCTTAGTAGCATGAGTAATATCTGCATTGTCTTGCATGAAATAATCCAAAGCCAGCGCTGGAAGCTGAGGGGTTATACAATGTTTCTCTGGTGAAAGATCTTTGACGTCAACCAAGCCTTTGAGATGCACGTCCTGCTTTATTGAATTACAATGCCCAGACTATTAGGGTAACTTGAGTGTAATGATCCAAGTGCAACTGGATGTGTGAACATTCAGATGTTCGGTTAAATATGGCTTTGCTTGCCAATGTGGTTCCTAATGGCTGAATAGAAGAATTTTAAAAACCAGTGCAGGTGTTTCAGAGCTGGTGTAACATGATTACACTGTAGCCCGAGCCATTATTATTGCAGCAGAGTTTTGTATTCTTCGTAACTTCTAGCAAGATTGCTTGATTCACACATTGTAAAAGATGCATATAAACTTATCAGTATTACTGAAAGTTATAAGTCTCTTTCGTTTTGCCATTGAACGTTTCGGGGCACATCAGACTAGTAAATGATTGCTAGCTGTATTTAAGAACTGATATCTGTATAGAAAAGATATATGAAAAAATATCAGAAATTGTTCTAACAGTTTGAATGAAATGATGGAATTTCCATTGTATGGAAAGTCAATATCCAGTATAGATGGTCTTGTCGTCTAGTGTCATGTCATTTTTTTTCTTTGGTCCATCCAGAAAAGTGCTGAATCAAAGTTTGTGCTGAATAAAAGCATTACGTAGCACTTTGGGATACATCCGTGAGCCTTGGGTACCCAGGTCGCTGTCACTGGTTCACCGATTGACCTTCCTTGGACCACTTTTGATAGGTACTGACCACTGCATACCAGGAACACCCCACAAGACCTGCAGTTCTGGAGATGCTCTGACCCAGTCATCTAGCCATCACAACCTGGCCCTTGTCAAAATCCCTCAGATAATTATGCTTGCCAATTTTTCCCTGCTTCTAACACATAAATATCAAGAACTGACCGTTCATGTTATGGCTGATCCGTGTATGCCCGCCATGTGGAACTGTGATTTGCAACTTGTCTTTAAAATACCAAGGTGAATTGCCTTCTGTAATTTTATCCCGTAGAAAGAGATTTGTAAATGACATACACTGTCAGCGCTCCTCTTCCCATTAGGCGGCATCGGCGGCCGCCTAGGGCGCCCCCTTCTGACCTGGCGCCAAGTAGCGTGCCGATTTTACTTCGTCGCGGACGATTGCGCGGCGCTCTACGCGCTCCTCGCGCCTCTAGAAGTACCTACTCCCTCTGCATTGCCGGTGTTCTGTCGAGTTAGGCTACCGTAGTGCTAATCGATAGCCTTAACTCTAACCCTCAAAAAAACCCTAAAACCCTTACCCTAACCCCTAAAACCTAACCCTAATCCCAAGACGGTGGAACTGCACATGCGCAGAAAGGCTCGGTAGCACATCTCGACAGGTAGCATTGGTCGAAAGGACACCCGGCACAGAACAGCTAAGCGATGATGGTGATGCTGGTAGTCTTGGTGGCCTGCGGTGAAGCTTGTCTAGGTCTCCACATGGGCTTCGACCGGGACTGTTTACCAATGAAAAAAATCATCTAGGTAAAAGAACTTCTTATTTGCTGTGTACTTTGGTAGCTTTTATTTTTCTTTATAGGAAGGAATTTGAGCGGGGGAAAAACCGGCATGAAGCCGCAGCTGCTGCCGCGCCCTCGCCGCGCGTTCGCTGTAGTTCACACTGCGTCGCGTGGTGTTCCTACACTGTAACCATGGCAACACGCCGGCCTGTTTCAATGCGCTGCAGAGATTGAAAACGCGAGGAGGGGAAAAACTGAAAGTTCATTCTCCCGAGTCCCGACGTGGATTATTATTTTTAAGTTGAAACCACGATCGGTGATGGTTTCCTCCAAAACGGATTATTTCATACTCGGTGAGTACAGCACTTAATGTTTGGTTTTGTTAACTTATTGAATGAATAAGACGCAGACACCGGCACGCGCAAGCTACAGCACTGAGGTTTAAGTTTGGTGAATGCACAAATAAAAGTGGTACTTGGTGGGGCACAAATAACCTCAAAATAAAGTCTTAGTTAAACGTTGATCTCATGTTAATTTGTCTTTGATGAATCGTGGCGCATGTTTTTTTTCCCCTCAAGAATAGATATAGTTTACTAAATCTGTTCATACTGTAAACCTTTGTGAACTAATGAAGGAACTATACTAAGGAACAAGTCACGAATAAGATAAGTGAAATACTGATCTCATATTTGTTTTATTCATTATTAATGAATTCTGATGCATTTTCCACTCCAAGCAGTTACTGCATTTGTTACTATATCTGTCAGTTTCGTAAACCTTTGTGAAATACCGAAGGAACTACTAAGGAACTACTGCAGAATCAAATACAGTAATTAGTAATACAAGTTACATACTGATCTTGTGTTTGTTCATCATTAATGAATCGTGACATATCTTTTATCTCAAGTAGCAACAATACTTGTTCATGTTTTGTTCATAATTTATACTTCAGTAGTAACTGAGTTATTATTAGGGATTTGTACCCCATCAAGTAAATTGTTACCATAAAAATATGTACCATTTCACATAATGAGACTAAATCATCAGAACCTCATAAATACTGTTATGCCGTTATTACACTCAACTTATTTTAAATCTACAACTGCAATCGCCCCACAAGCCGATTTAAGATAACCAGCGAATGAAAAATGACTTCACCAAACTGTATCCGAGGATTTTAAGTTTTGTTTTATTGAAAAATTAAGTTATATCGTAGGCAAACAGGTCGGGCGTGCTTGTATATGTTAGAAAAGAGGCATCTTCATAAACTCATTAACTATATTACTGTATGGATGGATGGACTGTAATCAAAGTTTAAGAAAGGCGAAGTGCATTTTTTCCATCGCGCAATGGCGCAAGCATACTCACATATTCTCGTCAAACTCTTCTGCAGTGTATGAAGTAGTTATATGAATCTGAAAACAGGATTATGAATCTGAAAACAGTGGCCGCAGTCAGACTGACACTGTGTTCTAGGTCCATTGTACGCGGTTCTCTGCAGTCCGTTTTATCGATGCTACACCCATGGCTTCCTTGGCTCATCGGACGAAGTTGCCAGGGGAGGGATCCGTGAGTACCTCGCTTTACACCTACACCTGTTTAAATGTTGAATATTCAGGTCCCTGTGAGCCACTTCTTATATAGTCAATGCCCTGCAGGCGGCGCAGTGGTTTAGGATCTGTAGTTTTGTCTAAAACGGAATCAGATGAAGTCTCGGGAAGAAAACTGCTTTAGGTTGACAGAGCAAGGAAAATAATCCCAAATGCTCCAGCAAACAGCCAGCATCACAAACATAGGTGTCAAGTCATGGTATTTAGGCAGTGAGACGTCATGCACCAAATATTATCGAGAGGGACCCAACACCACACTCACTATTTTCTATGATAGTAGTTAGGTTGACATTTATGCAAAAATGAGTGTAAAATTTTGAGCTATGTTAGTGAATCGTCCTTAACTTTCATTGTAAGAACTATATATGCAGTCAGTTTTTATATTTCCTCAAATTTTATATGATAAACATAAATAATATTATAAATAAATCTTAAATGTTTGAATTTGCATAATTACTAGTATTTCTTAAAGGTTTAGTCTTTTTCCATCACTTGTTTTATTGTACATGAAAGGTGTATATTTGACCACAAGGGGTCACCCAACCATTAAGACAGCTGTAACATCCGCTTCAATAGCGGGTAAAAGGAATAATTGTACTGTGCACGTGGCTCACAATGGCACAATCCGTGCGATCGTTCTGATTGTTTTGCATAAAATGACACACTCAAAGGAATGTGAGTACAGGATGCATGGAGCACACTCTGGTTCTGTTTGGTACGATAGATTAGGTGTGGCGCATCGGCTCTGGGCAGGAAGTCAGGAGCACAGGGGAAGGATGTGGTCTGCTGCAGCTTTCTGCATGGTAGAAATCTCGTTCTACTCGCCTCCCCTCTGATGTATCTCTGTCTATTGGAGTTCATACCCTCTCCCTACAGCCTGTGTTGATGACATCACAGCTTCCACTTTATTCTGTCACCTGCCCTTTGTGAAATTGCAATTACCCCCCCCCCCCCAACTGGCTGCATTGGCATGCAAGTGTAATGAAAATGAAGAGTGTGTTTATAGCTGAAAAGTCTGAAGCTACACGCCAGATAATTACAGCGTCGAGGCTACTTGTGCAGCTTGATGATTGCAAAGCTATTTTCTTGCTAATGTTGCTATTCTTTTCCTAACATATGACACCAAAAATCACAGAAATGTACCAGTTCTGTTTTGTTTTTGTCAGTTGAGCCCTGCTCTTCAATTTGTATTATCTGTCACATTAAATTTCAAAAACTGCTGTTCAATCATGGCCCCACCATCCTATGGTAAATCGGCACTGTACATCTACACTCTATATAATATGTTCTATTACATTTCCATGTTTATTTTTATTTAATTTTTTTATAGCTTTGGTGGAAAGCGTGTTGTCCAATGACA
This sequence comes from Hyperopisus bebe, assembly GCA_026777045.1. NCBI lineage: Eukaryota > Metazoa > Chordata > Actinopteri > Osteoglossiformes > Mormyridae > Hyperopisus > Hyperopisus bebe. The sequence goes on from JAODJW010000038.1 coordinate 18,756,057, forward strand.
ATAAAGATATTCTATTCTATTCTATTCTATTCTATTCTATTCTGACAAACATAGATCGGCCTATATTTCCGTAACACCCAGGGTTTCAGGGGGGTATAGATAAATTTATTATTTAAAGCATGTCATTGCAGCTTTTTCATGGTCTGTAAGAAAATTTGGCAGGAAATCTTGTAATTTGTATGTTCATAAATGTGACTATAAGCAACTTTCTTCACGTTTGGGACTGTAGATCATTGTGAACAATGAGGAGTGTTAGAAAAAATGGATTTATAGACGATCTGATGACATTTGTTGGGGGTGGGGGGGCATGATTAAGGAAAGGCCTTTAGCTTTTCCTTCCGCCGCTACCTCAAAAGACCATCAGTTTTATGAATTTCTCGAGGAGGAAGGACTTCTAACCTAATGAAAGAGCAGCACTGTGGATCTAATGCATCAACGGGAAAGTTCGCCACGTCTGGGTCTCCCAGCATGGGGACTGGTAGCAGAATGCTGAGTCAGCAAGGCCCGAAAAGGACAGCTCAGCCCTCAGCACCGTCTGTTACTCAGCCCCAGAAGCGCTCTCCCCAAAAGTCTAGTGCTATCTGTCCTGCAGTTACCCTGATGCAGCAGCTCAGCTTTCACACGAAAGGCATTAATAGCAGACAAATTAAATCAGGAATCTGACTGAGTGCAGGCTGGCAGCAATTATAATAACAATAGGGATGGTGATGATGATGCTGTTGACAGTGGTGACTTCATAAAGCGTAAGCAAGTGCAGTCTGCATGAAGGGTGTCATTTTGCAATTAGGTGATTTAGAAAATGTTAATTTGGGGGAACACTTGCGATTGAATGCGGTGTGTGTGTGTGTGTGTGTGTGCGTGTGTGTGCGTGGGCGTGGGCGTCTTGTTGGGGACGTTGGGGATGGTAGCGGTGTTCAGTGCGAAGGGCTGCATTCGGAAATTAACAGAAGTACATCAGCACTTCCTGTGCTTTGGGTTTTGTGATGGGGGAGAGGGAGCTGGTGTTTTGAAGTTTTGTGAGGGGACGGTGAGTGTTGCAGCGGGGCGTGATTTATGTCCCTGCCCTTTTCCTGAATGTCTCTGTTTTTGGTGTCGTGGCAGCACTGCAGAGGATATCCCTGAGTGCTTTTGGTTTTTAAGACCCTCTGTGCAGAGGAAGGTCATTAAATCGGATTATGGCTGCAGTAACCATGCAGTGTGGCTGAAGGTGGTTCCTCCCCCTTCGACCACTCGTATCTCTGCCCTGGGGGGCGGGGGAAGCTCAGCAAAGCATGTGGTAGCGCTGGTGAATTTAAAATAAACCCCACTCAGGTTTTACAGCTTGAACTGACAAACAAGACTGTAACTAGATCAGTGGCCTTATGTTTATACAAGGTACATCAACACATATAGGCAGCAGATATGTTGTGGTCTGAGTTGTGAGAAGCTGTCAGTTGTCTGTCATGGAGTGTTACGTTTCCGTTTATTTTATACCTACATATTCAGTGGGTGTGAACTATTGTCATTTAATCACATATTTACATTCTCATTTTTTTGATGAAGTACAATTAAACCACGCAGTTAATTTAACACATGACTAATTTTAAAGTTAAGTTGTTTACATAGAACTTGTTGTTTTATAGACTATCTAGGCAACAGAATGCAGAATTATTTTCTACAAGTCATTTCCTAAATTCCATTTCGCAAACTTGCAAGCTTGTAATGCGTGAGAAATGGCCCACGTGTCACATTCTGTCCTGCTAATATGAATATTTCTAAGTTCATTAAAATGCGATCTCGTATGCGTCATTAAACATATTTCTAATGTTTTACACCACTGCATCGCAAAGCACTTTTAAGGTTTCAGAATATACAAATTACAGAAATACATTTAAACGCAATACTTACAAAATCCCCTCTGGTTCATTAAACATATATCTAATGTTTTACATTACTGCATCTCAAAATACTTTAAAGGTTTTTCAGAAAATACTAATTACATCTCTTCAATATGTCAATGTTTTCCAGCAAGCTAACTAATATTTTCAAACACGCAAATTCGCTTCACTCCGCCCCGCAGCCAGACCCCGCGAGCTGAGGCGTTTCCATGGCGACGCGAGAGGTAACAGATAGCAGATGGTGAGCATGCGCAGTGCAGTTCACACGACTCGATTCGCCTCGGCTAGAATCGGGTCGGCTCGTATCCTATATCGTTTAGTTTCGTCGCTCGCACGTATGGTCGTCTGGCTGACTGGGATGTCGCTGCTGCCTTTCTTTTGTGCACCCCAGCATTTTTGCGCTGTAGGCTGCTTGTCGTTTGCACGTTTCGGCTGCGCCTCCGTTTCCGCGTAAGAAGGATGATCGCGTCCTTATCAAAGGGGAGTCTCCCTGACGTGCTCCAGGAGGGTTTCAATGAGGTACTTATCTGGCCGCTTCACATTCATCACTTAATGATAGATTCCCCCCTTTTCCTCACTCGTTTCCACTTTTTATATAAACGCGACGATTTGGATCATTTATTGCCGTTTGATGTTTATGTGGGTGACACGGCTAAACCGCGGTTAACACAAGTAGTTGCTTATTTCGAGAGTAATTTGCTTAATCAGGCTGTGTCTTTATTCAGATGCACGTGCTTTTTTGTTTATCTTCTTTAAATTAAAATATCGGGGAAAGTGGTAACGCCAGAAAGTGACAGCATCACCGCTATTTCCGGCTATACTGAGAAACATTGTCAGCAAGGGTGATGAACAATTGTTTAAATTACTGTTTGAAGTTTGGTCAGATTTTAAATATTTGTTTTTTATTGTTAACTGTATTTATGGTGGTGGGGAGAAACACCCCCCACAACGTTAGCTACCATTAATTTGCGTTTGAAGTCGGGTGGCCCATCGGACACTTTCGGAGGGCAAAGGGAGACTAGACAGGCAGCAAGTGATTCACAAATAATCGAGTTAGAGCTGATATATCAAATTAGGTTTCTTAGAGAAAGAGGGAGGGCGAGAGAGTAACTTTGGAAATATCTGTTATACTTTGCCGGTTAATACGAAGTCTGGTTAAAGCTGGGAGGACGGGCTTCGTATTAAAAATGGTAGTGGGTTCGGGATTACGTCATTTATTGGCCTTGGGCAATTGTGAATGGAGCTGTGATACACACGAGCAGCAGTCTTTAAATGTGCATTTAGATGTATGTTCATGTGAATTTAAAAAAAACCACGCCCATTAGGAATTACTGGCAGTCAAATTAATTTTACAAAAATCTGGTGTCTTAGTGTTTTTTTTCTAAAACCAGTGCGCCTATACCACCCACAATGTAATTCCCCATAGCAATCTTTTAAAAATATACGTATAACCAAGGACTTTTTTTTTGCTTTTTATGTCATCTGCTGACTTAACCCAGGTTGCTTGCCTTTATAAGCTGCCCAGTGGTTCTTGGTATCACTTTCCTAATGTCCTTTGTCTCAAGTCTCACCTTCTAGTTCAATAGGGTTCAGATATTTAATTTATGTGTCACATCTCTAAATATAGATTAATGATGTGTGGGCAGGCTAGTCTGGAAGAGGGATATTTTGGGGTTGTATGCTATTAGCCATCCATGATCTGTGTATTTACTGAATGATACCATTGATAATTTCTCCTGTTCGAAGCCTGACGGAGCCTGGGGAGTTGTGGATGGGCGTGGGAGAGACGGCAGAGTGCATTTGTTTCTGGTAGGCCGGTGAGGGCGCGCTGAGCATCGATGCTGCTGGGAGGAGCCGCAGGATGACCTTCAAACATGCCGGCTGACACTCGGCCAGATGTGCACTAAGGCAGGGCCCAGATGTAGATGTCTGTCTTTCACCAGGCCACACGCAGGCACTTTGCCCGGGGCGATGATTCCACGCTCACGTACCAAAAGGCGAGCGGCAAGCTTGAAGTACTTATGTTTGGGTTGGCTGGCTACTCGGCGGAGGTGGGGGGGGGGGGTTGGTTAGCAGACAGCTGCCCCATTCATTGCAGTCCGTCGCTCAGCTACGGTTCTGGCTCCCAGCGGGGATGCTGACCGGGTCTGACTGTGTGCCGTGGCCTCAGCGGGGCACGGTGTCGGCGTGCTGCTTCTGCGGAGCCTGGATTCACCCCCGGAATCGTGCCGAGGCGGAGGGGGTGGGGGGGCTCCTTTGTTCCTTTGCATGGCTGTCTGATAAACTCTGGATATTAATCTCCTCTCATAATTAAGTCCTGTAAATAACTCGAAACGGGTCCTGCATTTCCTGCGACTGGCTCGGGGGGTTACGAACAGATTGAAGGTTATATAATGAGGGACGTCGCATGTGCTGCAGCGTCAGGCATCGAAAGGTCTGTCACCCGAGGTGAAATGTCACCAGCAGAGGTGGCGCGTACGTACCAGCGCGGGGACACAGGTATCCATGCAGCCGCTGTGAATGAGCGCTGGAGGAGCTGACCGCTAAGGCCGCTTCCGGAAGCTTCTCTTTTCCTGCGTTGTGAGCGACCTGAGCCTTTTCCCCGGTGGACTGGTGATCCTTTGTATGTGTATGTTTCGGTAGTGATATGGATATGGTTATAGGGACAGAGGTGTGAAGAAGTGCCAGCATGGAAAAAGAGAGTGTGTGTGTGTGTGTGTGTGTGTGTGTGTGTGTGTGTGTGCGTGTGTGTGTGTGCATGCATGCAAATGTCAGGATAGGGCTGTGAGGCACCCCAGGGTGATGATGCCGGGAAAGTGTGATTCCGGACTAATCGGAGTCCAGGATCTGTTTGGCGGGGGGCTTTCACGCTGCCTGGTCCCTGCCAGGTTTTGGCTGATTGGACGGGCTTAGCCATGATCAGCAAAGCTTTTCTGGCAGCTGCTTGCGCAGCAGGAACCTGGACCGACCTGGCAAATCAGATCTGGGTGGGGGATTGCCCCCTCCCCCCTCCCTGACAT
>JAODJW010000038.1:18766233-18807839 GCA_026777045.1 Hyperopisus bebe
CCCCCGCAGTAAGAGAGAGAGAGGGAGGAAGGGAGGGAGGGAGAGAAGGAGAGAGAGAGAGGAGGCGTGGGTAAACAGTGGGGCCGAGCTATGTCTGACATCTCCACGCAGACAGGGAGAGAGAGAGAGAGAGCGCGAGCGGGAGAGAGAAAAAGAGAGAGAGAAAGGGAGTATGACAGATTTCCCTCAGAAGGAAGGAAAGCCTGGCAGCAGGAGGAAGGAAAATGCGAGCGGCATCGTCTAAACTGAAGGGAAACAATTAGCAGGATCTGTCTCACGCACGTGTGTGTGTGTGTGTGTGTGTGTGTGTGTGTGTGTATATGTGTGTGTGTTGAGGCACATCGCAGGACACAGCTGTAATGTGGGGGGCCCTGTCAGGGGCCATCTAGAGCAGCTCGTACAATCGGGGAGGCCCCCCAGGGCTGCGATGGGGGCGACGCCCGGCGCCTGAGAGCCCCGCCGATCTGGGGAATCGCCGTGGCAACATCCTCTCGTCCGCATTCCTCTGCAATTTTTCTTTTCTCGGCTGGATATTCCGGACGTGGGATTGTGGCTCCGTGGGTGTAACTGGGATGATGGTGGTTAGCGAGCGACGGGTCGCGCCTCAAACCTGACGGCCAGCACCTCGGCGGGGGGGTGGGTCACCGTTGCAGGAAATGGGGGCGACGCAGATGAAATGGTAAGAGCAGCGAGAGCGACTTCACCTTCCGCACGCCAGTCTGTCTCTGTCTCTGTCTCTGTCTCAGTCTCTGTCTCTGTCTCTGTCTCTCCTCCCTGTTAGCTTTGTTATTCCTGCTGTACGGTGCACTTTCCAGTCCCGTCTCGGATCTGTTGCCAGACTTTTAAAGCCATACCAGTCTCTTTGCGTTAGGTTGCCTCGCCATCGCTCCCCTCATCTCTCACCCTGCCAGGTGATCCTGGGGACCTTTTCTGAAGGGCTCTGCCAGAACGTGGACCAGCCTACTGTTTCTGGGTGTCTCTGTTTTCTGTCAGGGTGGAGCAAATGCTTCAGAAAGTCCAGAATGCACCTCTGTGACCGGTCTTGTGTTTCTTAATCAAGGTTGATGTCCTGATCTGTGTGCTGCGTGTCTGTCACGCTATTGTACAGTAATTCACACCAGTCAGACCAGTAAAGTGAACGTGCTTCCCTTGCTGCTTTTTCACTGGTTTGTTGGTGGGCTGTATACCCTCTAGTGTGCATGTGCCAATCTGGTGTGGCACTTTGATCTGAGGTTTTGAGGGGTATTTTCCACCAGGCGTCCGTCGTCACATGTCTGGCTTTTTGCTCAGTTGAGTTTCTCCTCAGCCACCTGTCTCCAGCAGCGCCCTCTGGTGGACAGGCTGGGAGAGCCCTGTCGCGGGTGGCGTCGGGTTGCCGTGGGACGGGCTGTGGGAATCTTCTGCAGACAGATCTGTGGATATGCCCTGCTTCCTGTCCAGGTCCCTCAGGCCTGCCTTTTAATTTGCCTGAGTATCGAGCGGCTTCCAGTTGCTTATTAAAGGGGCCACAAATCTGAACCAGGGTCACAGTCAGGCTCCGCATGCCAGCGCAATTTTAAATACCGCTTTCGTGACTGTGGCTGGATGGATTTTTATCTTGTGCCTTTCAAAGTGAACTTTGCCTCTTGGAATATCTGCAGTAACTAAATTATCAATCATTCAGCTGCACTGATAATTTAATTGTCTTTGCTTGTGGAATTTAGGTCACAGAGCTTAGACCGTTGTTTTGGGCCTGTTCCTGCCGATTCCCTGCCAATATGGTTCTACAGAATGGCATCTTGGGTGAATCTCAGTACTAAGAACACAAAGACCATACTAGTGGTCTTGGCAAGACTGGTCTTGCTAACTTGCCTTCCAAGAACGAACTTGGGGTGCAATGAATCATGGGATTGGTCTCGTTAGGCGAGGATGCAGCCGATGTATCCTTGGTTATTGGGGTGGAGCAGGACTAACATCTGGGGATTTTTACCATCCTCTGAACTTCTGTTCTTGAGTATTGGATTTGGTCTTCGGCAGTGGAAGATGATGTAAACACAAGCACACAAGTATGGTGAAGGACGCATACTGAGATTCACCAATTGTTTGTGAGATGGCTGCCAAACCCCAAGGATCTGTTTAAGGATGTGATTGGCTAAGGGGAGTGGGGGTGGGGCTTCCTGTCTACCAGTCACAAATGATCCACCGGAGGCCCCCTGACCTCTTCTTGCCCAGCTGGGTTTCATTCCCCCCATTTATTAGCCCACGTTTAAGGATCTGGATTCAGGGTGCTGCTGTCTATATCAACCATCTCCAGCTGTCTGACTTCCACTCAAAAGTTAAAAAGTAAAATATGTTAAAAGTTTTAATGCCTAATCTAACGGCGTTCAGCGGCCATTGTGTTGCCGTCCATGCCTGGACACCTGTGTTTTGGCAGAGGCTGGCCGTGTTTTTGCGCAGCTGCCCCTGTGCCGGAGAGCGCTCGCGGTAGCTAGTGGAGGAGGGAGGCCATCTGGAGGCCAGGCGGAGGGGAGGCCAGGCGGAGGGGGAGGCCAGCACCGCTACAGGCCCATGGTGGGCTCCCCCCTCCTTCCTGTTTTTCCTGCTTTCTGAAAGAACAAGGAATGGAACCCTTAATTTCAGCGACGGTTCTCGACGGGCCCGGCACGTCACAGAACTCCTTCAGGGTCCCACGTGGCTGGAAAAAAAAAAAAAAAACGCTGGTTTTGTTTTGTCCCCCAGGGACACTGTGCCCTGAAGTCTGTTTCTCACTCCGCCCCTAAAACATACAGAGGCATCCGTGATGGTCTGCACCTCGCACAGAGGAGAGTTTTGTCACCGGGTCTTAATTCTGAGATCGAAGGGAGCATTCTGTGTTACACTCTGGACTATTACATTTCGGGTTTGAGCAGGGGGGTCACGCTCAGGTAACAGGCTACATTGGACCCTATCCAATCTCAGGTGGGCCGGACAAAGTTAATTTATAGTAGGTTAGTAAGACAATAACAATCCCTTTCCCTATTTTATATTTATATATAGATCATAAATCACCTACTAATGATGAAAGGGCTGAAGTACCCTGTTAAAAATGTTCATTTTCTAGAGTGTCAGTGGTTGTGTCCATATTAACTACCCTCACAAGCTGTTAGTTTCACATTTCAGGTATATACTGTCATTTTGCAGAACATCAGTGATGATTGTCAAAACCTTATTACCGGTATACTGCACGATTCACAATATCTGGTACCAAATATCACTTTACTTGTCCCCGATCATGGTTAGAATGTGGTGGCCATTTAGCCGTCTTTCTTTGCATTTTCTGCAGGTAATTACCATGCAGTTATTCACTAAGTGGTGATGAATAAAGAACAGGTATGAAAATGTACGAGATCTGAGCCTGTGGGTCTTTGGAAACTCGGGGTTTGGCAGACCTTGCCGCCTCATTAGCATTGACGTAGCTTAGCATCGCTGGTCTGCCGAGTCTGATTAAAAACTGACTGTTGTTTCTTTGGTCCTGTCATCAATTAATTAATTTTGTTCTGAATTGTATGTTTCAACCTGGTGAGTTTAATTGAGGTACCAAATATTACTTTTCTTCACCACTCTGGTGAAAAAATAGAGAATAGCAAATTGATTTTTCAGATCAATATGTTTCTATTTGAAAATCCTCTCGTGGGCCAGATTTGGACCTTTATCCTCTCAGATTCAACCCGCAGCCCATAGGTTTGACAGTGTTGGGAGGGGGCAGGTCATTCCCAGTTCTGGGATGTTTCTGTAGCACTCCTCCCCACCTTCTTTTGAAAATGAAGTCTTAAAGATTGTGGCGCACTGTTTGTGCAGACAGCCCAGGCAGCAGGGGGCGACACGCTGGTCACTGTGTGCCCACGTTCCCTGTGACACCGTCTTCCCACCCATGCTTGCTTTCAGGTCCGCAGAAGGTCACAGCGCCACCTTATGTCTGTGACTATTGAGGGCTGGCGACCCGAACGGGCTGTGCCTCTGGCTCACCGGGCCCTGTGGCGGCCCGGCGCGAGTTTGAAAGCCTGCAGGCGTGCGGCTGATCGCCCAAGAACAAAGCCCCACCCACAGCTCATTAATCATCATTAGAAAGGGAAGTGGGGGGCGAGTCTTTGTTGGAGCATTTGCTTATTTTCCCAGTCCGAGGGCACCCACAGACACAGTGGGCGTGTCACTCTGTGATCATGTGACACAGTGGGGTGCCCTCGATCCTGCCTGCATTCGGGGCCGGGGGGCCAGAGCGCACAATGAGGCCGCAACAACAACAACAGCAACAACACCCCCTCTGTCTATGTTCTAGGGCTGCCATTGTTGCTGCTTATAAAAGAAAGAGAGAAAAAAAGAGAAATAAGAGAGGCATTTTCCCAGACTCTCCCCCCTCTCCAGCAAACCCGCCCCGGCCCCCCTCTCGCTGCAGAGTGCACCTCCTTTCCCCGCCTGCTCGTTCAGCTCCGTCTGAGGTCAGTAGTGGCATGGCTTGCTGGTCTCCATGGCAACAGGATGGTGGGCGGTTGAGCATCCCAGTGATAAACTCAGAAATGGTCAGACTCAGGTCAGTTAAATTTACCACGGTCCTGCATTTATGGTCTTGTACCATTTCTGTCATGATGGGGGGGGTGTGCTTCCTGGGCGTGAGCGTTTAAGGCTCTGGAGAGGCTGGACCCCAACAGGGAATCCGGTGAGAGCTGTTGTAACATCCCTGGAAAGCCAGTATGCTAGGCTCTTCCGTGGTTTGGGTGATTTTATAAATAATCGCCCTGCAATTCCAGTGGCAGCTGTTTGGAATCGGAAGGGTCGGTCCATCTCTTGGGAAATAAGGGGGGTGTTTGGCCAGGCACACAAGTCTTGTCCACATGTTTAACTTTTATTGCCATACTGTGCCTAATAAATATACATTTTCTAGACTTTTCCACTACATGTTAATATGTGCTCACATGCCCTTGGTATATAGGTACATATCAAATCACACTAGCCTACAATGCCCCCCCCCTTATGAAGTTGGATGAGGTCCACTCCAACCCGCTTCATTCCAACTCTTGGTGTGGTTTGGAGAGAGGGCTGTAATAATTCATGCACCCCAAGTAAGTGGCAGGAGTTCCTCCTAAATGTAAACTTGACTTTGCTTCAGTGTTTTTTTTTTTTAGTGCAGCCTGCGTGGAGTCTCTTAAACCAGTTAACATCTCACCTGAAACACTGGCAGAAAAAAAATAATAAGAAGTGATAAAAATAAAGATAGAACAATAAGAAAGTGATGTACTGGGGTGATTGTTTAGTAGACACTTTTGTCCAAGTCACTTTTTTTTTTAAGAACACAAGGTCAGCTAGTCCCTTGAGCAACTGGAGGTTAAGGCCCTTGCTGACACATAACTCCTCGCGTCACTCTGCTGACCCTGGGATTTGAACCAGCAACTTTCCGCTGACGGGCACAGCACTCTAACCTACAGAGCCACACATGACCCTTCGGTTCTCTGGTTGTGCACAATGGATCAATAAGTGTGGCTACGCTAGTCAATTTCAATAAAGCGGAACAAACTGAGTAATAATATGGGCTGCTTGCTCATAATTGCAAATAACACCGGATCAGTGATTAGCAGCCGCAGTACAGACGCCCGGAATGCGGAAGTGGAAAGGTCGTCTCCTAGCAGGTCTTTGCATCCAGCCTGTGGCTCACCTTCTCTGTCGGAGACCAGCTGAACTTGTGAACTTGGTTCTTTTAAACCGCGATAATCTGTGAGTTAATAAGAATCATACACGTTACCCCCCCCGCTGCCCCATCGGCATGTTCTTCTGGTTTGCTGTGCGAGGATCTAGGAACAGATTGAGCTTCATTTATCCACCCAAGCTGGAAATTTTTGTAATTTTTTTCGTTCCTTCTTGCTGCATTTCTTGATTTCTGTCTCACAGGACAGAAATGTGCTCCAGTCCTGTTCACAATAGTTAAAACTGTAGTATTGTATTTTATTTTATTGGAGGTGGAGGTGGGTTCTTCTATTTTGGAAAATGGAGATGTACTTGCTGTCTCAGCACACTGGGTTGCACTGACCCCGACAGCCCCCCCCCCCCCCACTGTTGTTTCAGCCTCAGCTCCACCAGCCCAAAGCACACACCCAAATCGGAGCTCGTCGGAGAGCTCGATGGAGGGGGGCTGGCTGAAGTCCAGCAAGAGGAGGTTTCCCAGAAGTCAGGTGCGTGCTTGGTGTCAGGTCAGCAGGATGCATGATGGGTAAGGGGTCATGTGACCAGGGGTTTCCAGTTTTAAGCCATAGGAAGAGGTTTTCCTATCTTTAGCCTGCCACTGTGAAATATCTATCTGTATAAATGCACAAAACTATAATTTTACCCCTATGGTAACCTTAGCAACAAAAGCATGCATTGGGCACCTAAAGTATTCATGGTTTCCATGCTGTGTTTCTGTCACCATGCAGACGATGTTGCAAAGTCGCCCTCTTGTGGACAAGCCGCAGCTACGGGTAGTGCCACCCCAGGGGGAGGCTCCACGTGGGAGGAGCAGCTGTGCGAGCAGCAGGAGCAGCTGGAGAAGGAGATGCAAGAGGCCAGGCGGATGGTCTCCAGCCTGCAGGTGCCTCCCCCCTACTGGACGTGCTGTCCCGTACGCGTGGATGCTGTCTCCAGAACATTCATGCCTTGATGCTTGCTCCTGCACGCATGCTGTCGTGTAAAACCAGAGCCCTCTCCACCCGCCCAGATGGGTCTGTTCGTCGGTCCCCTTGGGGCCGCCTGTGTTTCGTTAGCAGAGGCATCCGTTGGCACAGATGGGCATCCGGTTGCCTTGGAGATACAAAATCATCACATTCTAGCCCCCGTGCTGTTCTGCCTCCTGTTCACAATGCAAGCTTGATTCTACGCATTTATTTATTTCTTCTCACAAGCCGCATGCATTCCCGAAACTGGCTGCCTTCTGCGAGACAGTTAATTGGAAGATTGATGTTGTTGACCTGATTGCCGCTTCGGGAATGGCTACCGTGTGATCGTGTGATGTCATCACTAAGGAGCCATATAAATTTGAAAGTTTGTACTGGATGGATGAAATGCTGGCAGATTCGGGGGGGGGGTTGCAGATTACCTGGGAAGAAGCAGATTGGAAATGATGTCACCAGCTCATGGGCATCTGTGGGGGCAGAGCTGACTTCGATCTCGGGCAAAGCTAGAGTGGGTATAACTGACTGCCTCTCAGAATAACAATGAACTTTAAAAAAAAACCTGGGATTGCCTACTTTTTTTTTTTTTTTTTAAGGATTAAAATACCATGTAAATACAGGTACTAATTATAGCGGAGAAGCATGGCAGGCAGCAGGCCCAGGATGGCAGCTTTAGGAGGTGATTTCACTGATCACATGACCACCACATGTGTGCCGGTGCTTTCCGTGCATGGGGTGGGGGGGGGTGCTTCCTCAGGCTCTGTGGCCACGGCGGCCCTGAAAAGAGAAAAGAGGCACCCCCCCGCTCACTCCATGTCCGGTTCCTGCACGTGTCTCACCTCCCAGGCGCTGCTCCTTCACGGCTCCCTGCCCGAGGATGAGCAGGAGGTCTCCCTGAGCCTGGGGGAGGGAACAGAAAATGCAGAGCAGCAGCTGGTAAAACTCTCTCTTTTTTTACTCTTTTTGTTCCTAGTTTATTTATCCCCCCCCCCCACTTACCTATTTTGGACTCTTCCAGCAGCAGTCACCCCTCGTTTCTTCTCTCACCCTTCCCCTCATCTCGAGTTTCCCTCTCTTCCTTCCCCTCCCTCTCTTTCCCCTGTCATGTGATCCTCTGGCTTTGTCTCTGTCCCGCTGCACAGATCGGGCCGCGCAGGTGCCCCCCGCCTGTGTGTCTTTCCTGGTTCTGCTCTGCTTGAGCGCTGAGTTACCCATTAATACCAGAATATTCAAAAGGCCTCTTTTTTCCGTCGGCGTAGTTTTCCTCCACTTTAACAAAGTCTGTCCCTTTCTCCAGATAATAATCCGAAGTCGCCTGGACCAGAGCATGGAAGAGACTCAGGACCTGAAGGTAAACAGCCTTGACTTTATCCCTGGGATATTTTTGGCCCCGCTGCCCCCGCCTCTCACTCCCCCTGTCTGCTTTGCAGAAGGAGCTGCTGAAGTACAAGCAGGAGGTGCGCAGCCTGCAAGGGGTCAAGGTGAGTCCCTACAGGTGTCACCCCCCCCACCTTCCCCAGAGTGGGTTCAGAGTAGGAGCTTTGATTGGCTGACCTGCATGTGCCTGTATCCCCGTCTGTTGCCACTTTTCCCAGGATGCCTTGCAACAGCGTCTAGGGGTCCAGGAAGCCTCGGTTTTGCAGCTAAAGCAGGATCTTTTACGATCCAGCATGGACAGGGAGGAGCTGGAGGGGCAGAATGTAAGCAGACATACCCGTGACCCCAGTGTGTTTACGTTTATGGACACTAGCTTGTCGCTGTCTGGGTGGGTAAGGGTCACAGTTTGCCAGGGCGGTCATGTTTATTGCCATGTGTCATGTTTTTATCGCCAGGCTGAGTTGCAAAGGAAGCTGGAGGAACGTGTCCGGCTGCTCAGTGAGTACAAGGTGAGTTTGCCTGAAGGGCCTGATTTTAAGGCGGTGCGAATTAAAATTCAGGCACCTGGAAGGGCAGCATGTTGTCACATCCTTAAAATCAGGCAGTTTGATTTAAAAATCAGGCATCTGGTAGGGCAGCACATTGTCATATCCTTATGCTCAAGTAACCCAGTATAAAAATCAGGCATCTGGAAGGGCAGCACAGTGTCATATCCTTAAGCTCAAGTAACCCAGTATAAAAATCAGGCATCTGGAAGGACAGCACAGTGTCACATCCTTAAGCTCTGGCAGTTCATTTTGAAAATGAGGCCTCTGGAAGGGCAGCAGGCATGTTCATCAGCACACGCTTGCACTCATGATGCTGTGTCGGCCCTTGCAGAAGGAGATTGCCCAGAAGGACAGGCTGCTGCAGCAGCAACAGCTCAAGCTGGATGAGGCGACGCGCAAACTGTCTGACAGCAACCACCACCAGGTACAGACACACACAGAGATACACACCCCACAGAATGGCTACGCTCCACCGTGCACGTCTGGCGGCCCATCATGAACATGTGCAAACTGTGCCCCCGATGAATGCGAACATCACTCGGACCCCAGCTGTATTGATCTCTCCTGTCGTTATCAGGCTGACCTGCAGAGGGAGCTGGACCACAAAGAAAGTCTGTTACAGGAGCTGATGAACCATGAGGTACTGTCCCTGATCATCCTCATGTGCGTAGCACAACTGTCTGTCAGTGTGTAGGGTGATGTGGCACAGCTGTCTGTCAGTGTGTAGGGTGATGTGGCACAGTTGTCTGTCAGTGTATAGGGTGATGTGGCACAGCTGTCTGTCAGTGTGTAGGGTGATGTGGCACAGCTGCCTGTCAGTGTGTAGGGTGATGTGTAGCCGTCGCTTCTGTTAAGTCTGTTCTGAATTGCGATCGATACTGATCACATTTCTCCTGCTAGAGTGTGAGCTTTGCCCTGGAGCTGTCACGGTCTTCTCAGCATGCTGGCTTTCCATCCAGCTGCGCTCTTAAATTATTCATCTTTTTATTTAACCGCTTCTCGGATGCATCACGCTATTAAAATGATAATAGAGGTAAACAGGCTGGCTTGATGGAGGGCTGTCTACAATTATTTGGGTTAATAAACCGAATACATGTTAATTAATACGAGAAAACAGGTGCAGTTTTCTTAAAATATGCTCCCTGTGTGTGATCCTTTTAAAACAGAAGAGAATAAATTTGTTTTAATCTCTCAAACATGTTTTATTGGCAAAATAAACATTACAAATTTTAATACCTCTGCTAATTTACTAAATATTGCTAATCTATGCTTATTCTTACACTATTACCTGTAGATTATTGTCTGATGTGATCTATTCTGTATCAGTTTAAATAGACTTCTATAGACTACAGTTAAACATGATTCATGTTATCCAATCTATTTATTCAAGATAAAGACAATGAATCACTCTGCAGAGGAGAATCTGGTGGGAATGAGGAGTCCCATATTAGAGCTTGTTAATGCTTAGGTGCTTCACTGAGGCCCAGAGACCGTAAATAACTTAATATCCACACCGCAGCAGTGATAATGCATTATTAACCTAAAGGGGACCCATGGCAGCCGTCCTGTAGCCAGGGGTGAGGTTTTCTGATAAGCTTGTCATGGTTCATTCATATCTTCTCAGCTGATATGGAACAACACGCTAAATGCTAAATGGTGGATTGTCATGTTATTGAAGAGCGTGGGTGGTGGGGGGAGATGCTGGATGGACTCAGGCTAATGGCGCCCTCTTCTGTCACGTCGTGCATTCTCTTCCAGCTCTCTGGTCCTCAGAATAACGGCTACTCCCACCCGGCGGGGTCTGCGCAGCCATACAAAGGGGTGAGCTGTCTTTGTGTTTTGGGCCTCACGGTGACGCTCAGCCCTGAATAACAGGGGGCTGTGTTATACCTCACAGTGGCCTTTGAAAGACGTCAGAAATGATGAACAGGAGTGTGTATAAGACCTGAGATAGTGTGTGTGTGTGTATGGTGTGTGCATCTGTGTGTGTATGGTGTGTGTGTGTGTGGTGTGTGTATTTGTGCTTATGGTGTGTGTGTATGTATGGTGTGTGTGTGTGTGTGTATTTGTGTGTATGGTCTGTGTTTAAAAACAATGTATGTTTAGGCCGAGGAGCTGCAGCTGGTGCGGGACGCTCTGCGCAGCCTGAGGAACAGCTTCAGTGGCCATGACCCCCAGCACCACACACTAGACACGCTGGAGCAGGGTGTGGCCAGCCTGATCGACCGCCTGCACGCGCTGGACATGCGCCGCAGGCAGGAGCGCAGGGTGTGTCTTTCCTACTGCTTGCATGTGTTCAGCGTGTTCTCTTCAGTGTGCTGCTGTGTCGGCGATGCTGCGCACGGTTGCCTGGTTACTGATGCCCCTCTGTCCCTCTGCAGGGTCGTGGAAAATCCCCAGGACGCAAAGCCACTCACACGGATCGTGACTCCTGGCCGCCCAGCACCAGTAAGCAGCTGCACCCCCCCAGCCGTTCACCCGTCTCTCTCTACCTCCAGAGTGGGGCCCCAAACTCCCACCAACATGGTACTGGAGCCGGTGCCACGCTTTTTCCCAAACTGGTTCCGCGCATTTCTGCTGCAAAAATCTGGCCCTAGTCCAGGAAAAACAGTTTCAACATGGCACCACAGAAAAGCTATGCTTAGAATTTTGAATCGTAATGTCAGCAAAAGTGGAGTGGAGCATCACATCTGAATCTTCCCCATAGCCAGAAGATTCAGTCCATAAGTGATATCGTTTTGTGTAATATTGCTGGTGCCAGCTTATTAGCAGAATAATGTTACATCTTTTTTTATTCTGTGAAAATGAAAGATCGACCTGCTGCCCAGATTTGATAATAAATGACAAACATGTCGCAGGGAGAATAAATAAAATATAGTGGTGAAGAGATCATGAGCCAGACAGTAAAGTTCAATTTTTAGCAGACACTTTTATTGCGTGATCCTTAAAAGGACAAGCAGCGAGAATATACTTAGTTAGACACACAGATGGGGGAGAAATTTGGCCTTTATGGAGACAAAAGTAGATACAGGGAACAGAGATAGAGCACAAGTCGTACTCTACAGTTTATAAAAGCTTAAAATCCGAAATTAAATTTTTTTTTAAAAAGTGAATTCATATGAAGATGTACTATACTCTATATCTACTATACTTCTGCCTATGTAACACTGGCGGGCAGGTTCTCAAAAGGCACCAGGTGAGAACCAGCCCGGCACCGGAACCAGCACTGGCACCAGCTGTGTTGGTGGAAACAAACCGAAAGATCTGTAACTGTTAGCAGACACTTTAATGGCGTCGTATGTGTGCATGTTATTTTTGTGTGAAACTGAAACCATGGCACTGCCTGCTTCCTGCAGAGATATCCCACTCCCACAGCAGTCCAGTGCTCAGCTCCTCGGCCTCCACCAAAGTACTGTACTTCACCGACCGCTCTCTTACTCCATTCATGGTCAACATCCCCAAGAGGTGAGCTTGCTGGTGCTTTGGGGCTGGCACTCCTCGCTGGTAGCGTTACCTGACCCCTAAAGTTGTGCCTCGTCGGCAGGCTTGGGGAGGTAACGCTCAGAGACTTCAAGGCAGCCGTGGACAGGGAGGGAAACTTCAGGTACCACTTCAAAGCCCTGGATCCAGAGTTTGGGACAGTGAAGGAAGAGGTATGAGACTCACCTGCAAGGGGGTAGAAAGAACCTCCATGAGGATTTTTGAGAAATACCCTTGGACCGTTTTTAGATAACAAGAGTAATAAAGATTTAAAAAATGAGGTTTGGTAATCTACACAGTGATGTCCAGTGTTTCTCATCCCGGGTCTCAGGGACCCACAGACGGGCCACATTTTTACAAAAAGCAAAAAACATGGAGACTGTCTGTGGGTCGGTGGGGACCGGATTAGGAAACACTGCCATAGTCAATTTTTTTTTTACGGTTGGGTGCTTTCTCCAGGTATTCCAAGATGATGCAGTGGTCCCAGGCTGGGAAGGCAAAATCGTGGCCTGGGTGGAGGAGGACAATGGAGAGGGCAGGTAGATGAGATATTGTAAGCTTGCACTTAAACACGGTGCCATGCATGCCTGTATAGACAAGAAGCCAAACACGCACAGTCTTCAAAATACAAGAGCTCACAGAACCTTCTCTTGTCAACAGGACCTAAGGTCTTTGTATTGCTCTCCTCTCACTGGCCGAGAGGCTGGTGGACATGGGCCGGCCTGCTGCAGGACATCAACTCCAGGGGGGCACAGTCTGTGATCTCCGTCTCCCTTTGACCAAAGGTCCTTAGGATCCATCTTGGTGGCCCATGTCATATTATGATCCTGGTTACTGCTGTCCTTTGAAGGTGTAAGGGAGACGCTGATGTCAGGGTACCAAAGCGGAGATACCTTGAGAATGAAAACCAGGGTAAAAGCCACCGTCGCTCGTCAGGGTCTCTGCAGCAGAGGGATGAGGAATACATCCTTTCTTCTCGGATTTGTGCCAAATCGTGTACAGATGCCTGCCATGTGCTCTCCAGAGCACTGTTCATCTCACTCTGTTGTGCTGACAGTTTGTCAGTTTCCTGACTCCTGGTGTGAAACTGAATGTTTCGTGACAAGCTTTGATTCACGTACTAGTGATCACATCTCAGAACCAACTCAACTCTGTACCAAAGCCAGGCTAGTTGACCTTCCCTGGAAACAGTTGCATTTGTGATTGTAGACCAAACAATGTGGGAAAATCAGGGTAAATCAATGAGTGAGTTTTTATTTTGCACAGCATCCAGGAATCCAACAGTTTCGGGGACAGGTAGAATTGTCCTATTAAATTACCCAGCTCCTACCAGACAGTCATTGTGAAGGACTTAGCTAGGAGACTGATGTGATGACTCAAATTATTTAACAGACATTACTAATCCACTAAATAAATGGAAAATAGAAGTATAGCAGTATAAAATAATATGATTCAAAGTCAGAGAAAATTAAATCCAGTGTCAAATGGATTAAGGTTATGTGAATTCAGATAAGTACAGATTAAACTCTTGCGAGAGTCATTGCTGTTTGAAACTTGAAATTCCAGATGACTGGGCTAAATTAAAAAGCACTGAAAGAAAAACTCTTTCAGAGACGAGGCTCGAGGTAGTTAGCAAATGCTAACAATGGGATTCTGTCTTGATGGCCCCTTTAATAACTGGCCACTGGGCTGGATTCCAGGACTGTTTAGTGGGTCGTGCAGTATGAATGTGGGGTCAGGACTGTTTTTACAGGTGAATGTTTGTAGTGACATTGAAGGTTGTGTTGTTCACAGCAAGCTCCAGTAGGGCTTGAGGAAGGATGCTGGGGGGTCAGCAGTTATTCCTGCACAAGCTGTGCCAAGCAGAGTTATGTCTTTTGTACGTTTTAAAGCGAAAGAGTTATACTCCAATGGGGACGTGACAGTCTGTGTGTGGAGAGCAGCAGCACGGAATAGTAGATGATCTCACCCTAGTTTGGTGAGGATCCATCATGTCTAAAGACCACATACCAGGAAATATTTGTGTCAAGGTGCTGCAGATGCATATCGATATATGATGTTATCCTTAATAACACATGGGTGCCTCTACTTCCTGGGCACTCTCAGCTTCTGCAGGAGAATCTTTAGCCAGTTTTTCTCGGGTCCTGTTCTGTCACTTTAAATTCCCCCACAGCATTACAGGCGCTAATGCTCAGTGACTACGGGCGGCGTGCGGCACTAACCCGTCATGGATCACTGGAGCTGGCTGTGGATCATTCTCCACCGTGTGCACACAGTCCCTTAGGCCAGTGCACTTGAAAGTATTGCTGGGACCACTCACATGTACTAGACGCCAGTCGGGGGTCTTTGACTCCTGTCTGTCGTGTCTTTGTTTCATGCCGAATTCTTTATGATAAATTTGTAAATGAAATCAGGGGTGGCAAGATTGCCTATGCATAATATAAATGCGTGTGTTTTCTACTTGAAGGAATGTGATTGCAAGAGTAGGACGGGGGGAGTGTCTAATGTGAAACCTGGCATTGAGACAAGGGTGCTGATTCCCACTTGGTTGTCTGTCTTTTAAATCTAATGTAATTAGCTCTTGTAAATAGGTTTATATGTATTGTTTAAAAGGAGCATGTTGCTTTTCATATTTGGTGTATTGCTGTCCGCAGAATCCTGTGATGAGGAAAATGCTTTCTTAAAACGGGTTTTTCGTAACAGGATTCCCGGGTCCGTGTCCAGTGACTTACCAGTTCTAATTCTTCTCATGGCCGAGTTCTCTGAGACCCCTCCTGGGCTTTCAGTCGTCGTGTCTGCCAGCTCTTTGTTCCGTGTTCTAGGGTTCCTGCAGCATTTGGTGTGCTCCTAAGTGCAGAGCTGAAAAACCGATGCCTTCTAATCTGTCTTCGTCCTGGATCTCTCCAGTAAATTCGAAACCTGCACTAAAATGAACTGTAAATTACAATGGAGAGAATGAACACAGAAGAGGAGTGATGTGTTCCCAGGATGCTGTCTGGCAGAGAGATGTCACCAGAATCAGATGGGCAGAGTGGAACATATCAGGAACTGCACCTCAATACCATCAGCCTCCAGAAATGGACGATAATAAGCAAAACGTTCTGTGAAAATGGGGAACAAACTTATTTATGGTCATTCAGTGTTTGTACAAAAGTCACACTTTTACAAGCAACCATTTACAAATACATTTGTTGAATTTCAATGTTCCTATTTTTTACAGCACAAATTCCAGAGGTTTAACACAGATTGTGTCAAGTTAAATGTATTCTATCTTAACCATAATTGAAACTGCCTAGTTTCCCATTAAAATACCTCCAATACACGTGTTTTGTGTGGCGATTCAGAATCGTTTTATGTACGAATGTAATGATTGGGTAAATGCATTCGCTATAATATGTTATACAGGGAAGAAACAAACCAGTCCGCAAAGAATACTAATAACTAAACTAAAAACACTTTAATTGTAAGTTAAGGTGTTTCCTTTATACTGAATATATACCAAATAGCATAAGGAAATATGATCAACGTAATTAAACCGTTCATTCTCTTTTTGTACTTTAGATCGATATATATTTTAAGCGATTCTATATCCATGATTTTTGGGGGAAAAAAACTGATTCGGACACTCATTCATTCTGCCCAACCACTATCATTGGCGTATTGTCCTCGTTGCCTTGGTAACTGCCTTCCCCGCGTGTCGGGTTCAGTGGCGCTGCACATGCGTACTTTACATCATAATGGAAACGCTAATGGAAAAGCTGTTTCATACAACGAGACACTATTGTTTTTACAAATAGTATCACTTTCTGTGCGCAAGTTAATCCTGTATTATATAAACGTTTTACAATGAATCTAATCCCACTGCAAAACTAACATTAACTATATGCCTTTTATACATAAAGCTAAACTATGTTAATTCCGCTGAATAGTATACTCGTTGAGATCCATCCATTTTCTAACCCGCTTATCCTACCGGGTCAACAACCGTGGACAGGGGGCCAGCCCATCGCAGCCCATTCACTCACACATGCACACCTACGGGCAATTTAGGAACTCCAATCAGCCTCAGAGGAAACCCCACGACGACACGGGGAGAACATGCAAACTCCACACACATGTGACCCAGGCAGAGACTCGAACCCCGGTCCCAGAGGTGTGAGGCAACAGTGCTAACCACTGCACCACCATGCCGCCCCGTTACTACATAATAAGTACATAAATACATAAATAAAATACAGTACTAGCGTTTCGTTTCTCGATCAGTAGTTTGACGGGAGTTCTAGGTCGTTTTACGACAATATTTTACGGTGGGAGCAGATTGATGTCACTGCGGTTGCCAGATCATGAAAATAATTCATCCTAACTAACGTCGAAATATATTTGATATACTCTACGTATCTATTATAAATCGACGCATGATTTATAATACAAATTCACATACCATAAAATCCCATGCATACTTGTGATAGAACACCGTTTCACCTTTAAAAAGATCTTGCGATATTGTTTTATTTGATCTTTTAAAATTCTGTCTTGTGTATATTTTTCATTATTATGAAAAGTAATATCAATCTGCCAGCTTCGAATAAAATAAGACAAGCAAACAAAACCCAGAATTGTATTTTTAGTGAGGGAGGAGTCTCCGCGATACCTGGCAACCCCGTGCGTCGCGCCGAGGACGAGCAGAAGGAGAGCCGTAAAGTGTGATGTTTTGGGACGGGGAGGTCATTGGAAAGTAAGGGGCTTGGTTAATTTGGGGGGGACAGATTATTCCTCAATTAAAGCATATACTGCACCCCTTCGTTAGCGCAAAGCACGCTGGGGTTTAGTGTCAAGCCCTTTAAGTGTATCTTTAGCTTGTTACGGAATAACGATACGAGGAAATGTTACGGTTGGCGGTGCGGCGGTTGAGGAATCCTGTAAAACTCGACCGATGCGGTCTTCAGCTGGGCCCCTCGGGGGGTGCGAGGACCGGCCCGGCTCCGTGTCACAGATACCACTGCGGAGCTGCCAGCCGGGCTCGGCCGCCCTCCTGTGCCGCCGCCGTCAGACGCGCTTCCGGCAGCGGGGGCATTTTTCTGCAGGATGACGGCATTTCGGGCCGCTGCCGGGGCCGGCGCTTCTACTCCTTACCGGCCCACCAGAAGGTATCTGTCCCAACGACCTTTCTGCCTACCCGGGGACTCCAAGTTAGCCTGCTTTTGTGCGTTACAGCTTCCCAGTGTCAAGGTTGTTAAGTTTGGTCAGTTGGCTGGAGTGAGATTTTCAGTTCGAGATAAGTCTGCACACGCATTTACATGTATGTAACGTGTTTTATTACCTTGTAAATAGTCTGTAGCGTTTGCAAACTGCCACAGCGCTTTTGATGTAGCTGATATATGTTTATAGTGGAACGGTATACATTTGTCGTAAAATTTCTTGCGTAAGCGTGAGTTTGGCAACCCTGCATTCACCTCTTCCTTTTGTATGATTTATATAACTTGCAGAACATGTTGGGTGAAGGCAGATTGATCTGCTTCCCTGACATCTGCCAAGTCACAGCTCGTCCGTTGAATGGTTCTGATAGATAGATACTTGATTGATTCCGAAGGAAATTTAGGCAAGCAGTACCTTACACGTACAAAAGAACACAATGCAAATTATATATACAATGAGATCAAGAAGAATAAGATGATGACACGAATAGTAACAATGATTAAGGATAATAATCATGATGAAAGGTAAGGTACTGAAAATACGAATCACTACAAACTACACATTTGGTGTTACAGTATTTGCCAGTGGTTGATCAGACTCTCCTGGATTGAAGCATCAGTTCAACACAGAAATCATTAAAGACCAAACAAATAAACACACAAAGTGTCTCACATGAAGTATACATTTTGTGCTCCCCTTCATTTCCAATAGCTACAGCCACCCAGCAGCTCACTGCATTGATGCGATGAAATGACACAAAAGTCATTGATGATTTATTTGCTATTTGCACTTGTGTGAGTACTGGTATGTTGAGATGCTTCTTTTCACATATCCCATCCTATTCTCCTTGGAGACAGACAGACGCACACATACTGTTGAGAGTGACGCTTGGGGTCTGAACGTGTGGTCAGGCCTTTTTTCCAGCCCCCTGGAGATTTTTGAGGGGTTAAGATCCTGGCTCAAGGCCAAACATCGCCTGAAAAAAGCCCTCAGTAACCTCATAGCCAAGGCCTTCAGTTTGTTTGCCTCTTCATTAATATGATTGTGCCAATCTTAGAGATGGTGATGCTGTTCATTGCTATACACATTGCTTCCCATGTGGTCTGTTTTTCACTGACGGGTTATGATTTTTGTGTTGAGCCTTTTTATGATCTAATTAGTGTAGGAGGTTTGACCAGAAAATATGAGAAAGGGTGGACATGCTCCTTTTGTCTCTGTGTCTGTTGCTCAGGATCCATAGCAGAAAGGGTTTGGTTCTTTGGCAAGACAGTGTATATGAAGATTTGAATGGTCTTGTGGTGCTAGTTGTTCATTTAAAATAACACGGTGCTATTGGGATTGAAGGAGAACAAAATGTATACTTGCAGTGAAACACTTTGTTTGGTCTTGAACATTGACTCCATTGTTAAATTGATGCTTCAATCAAAGACTGTCTGATCATACAATCTTTATAGCTGGAGCAACTGAGGTGAAGTGCTCTCTGGGGTTATGCCTGGGACTTCAGTGATTGGCCTGATTTTACTGAGGTTTATTCTGCTCTGAGAAGGTACTTCTGTTTTGATGGCACCACTAATGTGCTGATGGACACCATCACAGAGCTGCCACTACCCGATATATCCCGGTCCGTTTTCTGGTAGAGAAAGTTTCTTATCTATAACTTCAGCATTTCATAATTTAAAAGTAGAAATAGTTCATAGCTTCAGAGAAGTATTAAATGTGACATTTAGACAACTTGCGATAAAAAGGAAAATTATGTAATACCCTTTAAAAGTTTTGAATGCTGTGATATTGGAGACAACCATATTTAAAATCTGTTTAAAACTAAACATGCAGCATTCCTCTGTGCAAAGACCAAAATGAAAGGTTGTGTTGTGTTCTGTATTTTTGAGCTGCGTCGTAAAATCTGAAGACTGTGATCTTGTTACGAACGTGTCACAGCCTGAATGTTCTCCACGGGATCTGGAACTTGCTCAATGAAAAGACTGACTTAGTGAAACGTTCTTGCACACTATTTTATGCACACAACGGTAGTAATGACATACATGTTGGGGGTTTACAAATGTACGTACCCGTGTGTCTGAGAGTGTCATTCTATGAATACCTCAGCAGTGTAGTCCGAGTTTTTGTTTGGATTGTATCTTGTATTATAAAGGGGTTCTCTTACCTCTGTTCCCAATGGTAACTGGAGAACATCGTAAATGCCATTTGAAAGAAAGTCTTGCATAAAAATTAATGCTCAAGTTGGCACATTTTGATACAGAAGGTATTTTCTTGTCAACTAAGGAATACGGTTTGGTTTATGATTCGTCTACATTCAAGTATTCAGTTCTTGTGGTTCTTTCATACACAGAATTGCAAAGCTGTTGTTCTCTCTGTGCTTCTATAGGTGCAGTTACCGGCACTGTCTCCCACAATGCAGCTGGGCACCATTGCACGCTGGGAAAAGAAAGAAGGCGATAAGATTAACGAGGGCGACCTGATAGCAGAGGTGAAGCTGTAATAGCAACTGATCCATACCAGCTGTGACTGTGGTGGCTCCTCCTAGTGGTGACGTCAGACATCTCTCCCCCAGGTGGAGACAGACAAGGCCACCGTAGGCTTCGAGATACTGGAGGAGTGTTACCTGGCTAAGATCCTGGTACCTGAGGGTACAAGAGATGTGCCCATCGGAGCAGTCATCTGTATCACTGTGGACAGGTTATTTCACATCATTATATGTGCAAGACACACTTTTTGAGCTGAAATAGCTTATAGCGTCTGCCAGGTTTTATTTATAGCATTTTTATGATCGTATAGTATAGCATCTGTATGGTTGAAATAATTATTTAGGGCAATGTTTCCCAACCCAATCCTTGGAGACCCCCAGACCAGGGGTCTCCAACTCCAGTCCTGGAGAGCTACTATCCAGTAGGTTTTCTGTCCCACTTGGCTTCTGGTGAGCCACACCTGCTCCTGGTATTTACCTGGGACTGGAGTTTGAGACCCCTGCCCCAGACAGTCAACAGCTCCCAGCCCATCAAAAACATCAAATTCTTGGTACTGGTGTTGTTGGGAATAGCCAGAGAACAAAAACATGGACTGGGGTTTTCCCACGGACCCGGTTGGGAAAAATTGGTCTAAAGCAGGGATATTCAAATCAGTCTTCAAGAGCCAAGCACTGCTGATTTTCCAGACTTACTTTACTCGTGAGCCCTCTTTGTGAAGCCTCTTTGGCCAATCAGAATCAGTAATTATTAAACTAATTTCCTGGGTACTGAAACCAATGCCTGGGTTTGGAATCGAGGTCCAGATTTGAAGAGCCCTGTGGCCTGTACTGCGAAGCGGGGTTACTGGCTTATCAGGGTAACTTGTCGGATTTAAGGTACCACAGTTTAAATGGACTTCATACTCGTTCACTTACATTTTGCCCAGACTACCTTAAATCCGACAAGTTACCCCGATAAGCCAGTAACCCTGCTTTGTAGTACAGGCCCCTGGTCTCTGGAGGATTTGTTTTGTGTCTGGATGGCAGTGTAGTCTAGATGCTTTACTTAGGATCTGTTTGTCGTGATGATAAAGATTCCTCATGTCCTCACGTTTGTGGGTCATGGATACATTTTTGTGGTCTCTATCCTGGCTTAACCCAAGTCCTTCTGCCCTCAGCCCTGACCTCATCCCCGCTTTTAAGGACTACACGGTGGACAAGGCGTCGGCCACCCCTGCCGCTGCCCCCCCGCCTCCAGCTCCACCTTCCCCCACTGCTGCCATGCCGCCACAGGCCCCTGGGAGCTCCTACCCCCCCCACCTCAAGGTGCGTGTGGGCTAGGATGTGCTGGGGGGCCTTTATTGGGTGTGAGAACTGCCAGGCTGACATCGCCAGGTTTTTGTCCTCCCCCAGATCCTACTGCCTGCTCTCTCGCCTACCATGACCATGGGCACCGTACAGCGCTGGGAGAAGAAGGTGGGGGAGAAGCTCGGCGAAGGAGATCTGTTGGCCGAGATCGAGACGGACAAGGCCACCATTGGTGAGGAGAAAGGCCAGTTGCAGAAATTGAATTAATCAGGATTGGGAACTCAACTCCTGTTAGTTGTCAAGGTTGGAGTCTCTTCATCATTTAAGAAGTTATGTGAAGTCCTGAGCTCTGGTTTGGTGACAGGGTTTGAGGTCCAAGAGGAAGGCTACCTGGCCAAGATCCTGGTGTCCGAGGGGACACGGGATGTCCCCCTGGGAACTCCCCTCTGCATCATCGTGGAGAAGGAAGCCGACATCGTAGCCTTTGCCGACTACGTGGAGGCGGGAGTGGCCGAGATCAAGGCCCCACCTCCTACGCCCACCTCGGTAAGAATGTGACACTCTCTCAGATCTGCCCCCTGTCTGTGTGTTGAGGTCGGATAACATAACGTAACACAATGCAAGGAGCACAATGACCACATAATGAAAGAGGGTTCTTCAGGAAATGTATTGGGTATAATCTGTAGTTCCTATTAGGGAAACGCATTCTGCTGTAACAGTTTCTACCTTTCAACTAGATTCCGAAGCCTAAAATAAACTTGTTTAGCTATATATAGAGCAGGATTTGCGAAATTGTTTGTATACTTTGAGTAACCTTATGAAATGCCAGTACTGGAGCTAATTTTCATGCACCTCTTGGCCTGAATTTCTGTAACTTGAGATCGTACATTTATCAGAGCCAATGATGTGAAAGCAGGAATCGGCCCACATCAGGAGCTTCTCTGAGTCTCCCGTAAACGAAGGGGCGTCTCTCTCTGCATTCTGTGGTTTTTCTGCCTAACGTGTGATAACACCAAAGCAAGGCTGCTGGCCCCATACGGCCGCATTTATCGTAGGGGTGGAGTTAGAACAGGTGATCGGGTCTGCTCACCACGGAGTGTCGCAACACTTAGCTGGAGATGCGGACTTTAGCCCGTTGGTGCAATTTATTTGCATTTGGCAAATTTTCTGCATAAAACACCTGGAAACTAGCATTGTAGGAAAATTGTGAAATTGTGTTGCTGTTTTTTTTTTTTTTTTTTTTTTTTTTTAATCGTCCTGTTGATGCTAAGCATTTGCGTTAATGTTAACTGGTTACTGTAAGGTCATGGAAAGGTCATTTTTATCTCTTCTGCTATTTATAGGTAGGTGTTCTTCACTGCTCATTGCCAAAGTATTAATTATAAGTCTCAGTAAAAGTGTTCCTTTTGGGTATCAGTATTTACTTACCAAATTCATTTTCTTTAATGTTTCAACTTGCTAAACTTATAATATCAGAATCTGATTTTAAAACATGTTTGACAGAATAAAATGCTCACTTGTATAGTGTCTACACCAGGGGTCTCCAACATGGTGTCCGCGGGCACTAGGATGTCCCCAAGGACCACATGAGTCCCCCGCGGACCTGATCTAAAAATAGCACAACTCACCAGTGAGCAGCGTCTAAAATTTAATTTTATCCTGTTGCTGTTGTTCTTTAATCACCTTTGCATTTATATAGATTTGGGGGGGGGGGGGGGAAAAAAAAAATAAAAAAAATGACAAAACCTAAATGAAACCGCGAGCTGGAATGAGGTGGAGTCTCAGAATGGCGTTTCCTTGCTTGCCGTCTGCCAGGAGATCCAGGTGGAATTTGTCTCACCGAGTGGCGTTTCTTGACGTGAGTCGCCCGCCTGTGTTTTCAGGTGCTACCCCCATCAGCTCCAGCTCCCACCCCCTCGGCTCACACGCCCGCCCCTGGCACAGCCATGCCCGCTGCTGCCAGGAAGGGCAGAGTGTTCGCCAGCCCCCTGGCCAAGAAGCTGGCATCTGAGAAGGGAATCGACCTGTCCCAAGTTAGCGGTGAGCCACAGCACAGTACTGCGATTCCCCGTTTAAGCATTTTAATGCTAGTTTTGCATGTTTATCCCACCCTTCCTATACACTATTTATGAATCCATCCATCCATCCAGCCAACTTCCAGATGTTTCTCCAGTACAGCATCACAGGCAAAATGGAGACTTATCCCAGGCAGATATTGTGCTAAGCAGTGAACACTTTATATGGGGTAACAGTTCTTCTCAGGGCTCATATATAGTCATGATCTAAGGGCAGTTTTCGAGTTGCTGTTTTTCCAAAATGCATCCCTAGACTGCGGCGGATGGCCCATGCAACGTGGGGAAAATGTGCAAAGTTCACACTCAACTGAAGGTGACATTCAAACCCGCAACCCTGGAGGCCTCCTGCCCACTAGGCCACCGTGCCAGATATTTTATATTAGAATTAATTGGGCGTGTCGATGGCTGTTTGTAAGCACTGGTCTGAAGGCAGTAATCCAGAGAGTGTGATGCAGACCTGGCTCCTCCTTTGCGGCGCCGTTGTGCCACGCCCACTTGCTCTTTGTGTAAAAGCAGGACCTCACTGCCGGCTCACTCGGGATTTCCTCCCCAGGCTCCGGCCCGGATGGCAGAATCACGAAGAAGGATATCGAGGGCTTTGTTCCGCTTAAAGTCGCCCCGGTGAGTCGCCATGGTCTGCCAGAGCTGCGTATTGAATTCATGAATGACGTAAGGAGAAAGTGGACAAAGACGAGGCTGTAAGCAATAAACAGAAAGTGACTTGTGAATGTGGCACATGAGCTTTAGTCTTTGTGTCATGGGACCTCGGCGTTCCTGCTGTGTGAAATGCGTGAGCAGCTTTTCTGTCTCTGTCCCTCCGCCTAGGCTGTACCGGCAGCCCCCGGTGCCCCCTCCCTCGGTGTCCCCACCCCTGCTGTGGCGGCAGTGCCCACCGGCACCTTCACGGACATCCCCATCAGCAACATCCGCAGAGTGAGCCCCCCCGTACATCAGTCATATTGTATAACATTCCCTCCGTTTGTTACTGATTTTGCTCATGAGTGTTTACAGCCCAACCCACAAACCTACTTTTGGCCAGATCTCTAGGACAACGAAGAATGTCATGAATAACAAACATGAATTTGAAATAATCAATGAAACTTATTGTAATGAAGCTTTATTGTGCCCCCAAAATTGTTGTGTTTTTACATGTGACATTTGATTGATACCATCATGTTGAAATTCCCCTGCTTATTGGTTTTTAAGTATAGTTTTTGCCTGTAAATCGAACAGAAAATTCTGGTAACAAAACTCGTGACCCATTTTGGTGGGAAAAAAACAAATATATTAACGTAATTTTAGGGATTGCTGTACAGAATCGGAACCAAACTGCCTTCTTATTACAAATGAAATAATAATTATAGGTAAAATAATTTGAAGAGGAAGCAGAGGAAGCAGCCACTGCACCTTGTTTCTCTTTTTTGGTGTCTCTCTCAGGTTGTAATTCTATGGCGCCCCCTGTCAGTGTGACTGAATCACACCTTTTCTGTTGCTGCTTGTCAGTGGAGTGGGAGAGGCTGGGAATGTTACTCATGTTAAATGCGTAATCATCTGTGTTCACAGGTGATAGCGCAGAGGCTGATGCAGTCCAAGCAGACCATCCCCCACTACTACCTGTCTGTCAACATCAAAATGGACCAAGTGCTGGACCTGAGGAAGGAACTCAATGAGGTGAACTTGTCTCCACCAATCAGGAGGCACTTAAGTATGTCACTGTAGTTTACGTGAATGAGAAAAATTGCCAGTTTGGGAGTTTAACATTTGTGTTTCTACCTCTCACAGGTGGTGAAGGCAGACAGCGTCAAGCTCTCTGTGAATGACTTCATCATCAAGGCCTCTGCTCTGGCCTGTTTAAAGGTGCCCGAGGCCAACTCCTCCTGGATGGATACAGTGATCCGTCAGTGAGTACCCTCAGCCGTACTGCATTACCTTGCTCAGCCACCAGAGAGTGCACTCCTGCAAAGCAACATTTTTACAATGTAGGCTGGGCTAGACGATGCACCGATCCCATGCGCACCGTTGTTTTCTTCTCTGCAGGAATCACGTGGTTGATGTCAGCGTTGCTGTCAGTACGGCTAGTGGCCTTATCACTCCTATAGTGTTCAACGCGCACATCAAGGGCCTAGCTGCCATCAGCAAGGACGTCGCCTTGCTGGCCGCCAAGGCACGCGAGGGCAAGCTGCAGCCTCATGAGTTTCAGGTGAGCGCTCCCCCCACCCCTAGTGGTCTGAGAAGGAAGCGCAGACAGTGACAGCATTCTTAAGGTCAAGTGGCCCCTTCGGTCTTGTTTGTTTACTCTTAATGGTTGTCATGTAACTGATAGGTGTCCTTTCTGCATTATAGGGTGGCACCTTTACCATCTCCAATCTGGGCATGTACGGCATCAAGAACTTCTCAGCCATCATCAACCCCCCTCAGGCCTGCATTCTGGCCGTGGGGGGCTCTGAGAAAAGGCTACTGGCAGCAGATAATGAGAAGGGGTAAGGAGGACAATTGGGGAAACGAACCTGGAAAAATCCCGGAGCGGGTGTAATCAGTCACGATCCAGAAAGGTGGATGTCACGGGGATGGGCAGAAGGAGCAGTGCTGAGGTCGCTGGGATTAATTCTGTTGTCCTTGCACATGTTTCTCATGCTAAGTAGCCTTTTAAGGTCAGCGCTCCGCTTGGCGCTCTGTCACCGGCTCATTGGCTCATTTTCAGACTGACTGTTGATCTCGTCCTCCTGTCCTCAGGTATGACGTAGCCAACATCATGTCCGTGACGCTGAGCTGCGACCACAGGGTGGTGGATGGGGCGGTGGGAGCCCAATGGCTGGCGGAGTTCCGGAAGTATCTGGAGAACCCCATCAACATGCTATTGTGAACCAGCAGTCAGACCTCCCATGACCCCTTGCCACTATTTAACTTGTCTTCAAAAGGACACCTGGATAAGCCAACATTGTTCATGGGACGTGCTGCCCTTGATAAATGTGCTTGTTTCTCCTTATTTCTCTCTTGCTCCTTCTCTCCCCTACACATACATACACATCTGGTTTGATCAAATGAACCTCAAGGGCCCAAACGGAAACTAGAGGTTTATGTGGGCTCAGACTGCTGTTGAAATTGGACTCCAATTCAAAAAGTCCTTGTAAACAGCTGTTATAAACAATTGCAGACCAGTTATAAAACCCATATTAGTGATATTTAATGATTGGGAAAAAAGAATCTTTGTCTTGTGTGTTCTTGCTTCCATTCAGTGGGATGGGCCACTGCAGGTCTGGTTTGGTTCTGTTTAGTGTTTTAATCTGTTAAGCACGTCCCAGGATAGATTGTATATCTGGAGTCCTAGGCACAGCTGGAGAGATGGGTGTGGTGATAGGGTTTTTTTTTGGATCACTTGAGGATGAGGGTGCCGATCAAATTGGGGACTTTGTGTGTCAGCCTGAATCTGGGGACACAGGATGAGCATGAGTCCTGTGAACATGGAAACAAGCTTGTGTCATATTGGAATCCTTTACACCCCCCCCCCCCCTTTTTCAAATTTTCAAATTCCCCCTCGATTCTGTTGTACCTGTGAAAAATGCTATTTTACGAACATGGAAGTTTGTATCTAGATATTGTCCGGTTTTCTTGGAGCACATAGCTTTCCCATGTCAGGTCAGATAAGGCAAAGGCAATGTCTTGTTCCATTTTTCCCATTTCCCCTTGCAGTTTTGAAGTGTACCACTAGGGGGAAGAAAAATTTTACCATGTGAAAAGGTAAAATTCTGAATATGAAAACTTAAGGGAAACTGGCTGTTGGGACAGGGGAAAAAAAAGCTTAATGTGGATGAAAAGTCATAGGTTCCAAGGTCAGTTTCTCTGCTCGTCAAGTAACATAGCCATGTAACAAACAAATGGTGTTTGATGAATTGTTGACTTGTCACTTTTCTTCCTTAAATGGTGCAGATTGGAAACGGTTACAGTAAAATTTTGTGGAGGTGCAGTTTTATACTTGTTTCATATCAGGCTGCTAGAGTTTCTTTCTGCTGCATTTGGCTCTATTACAGCCAGAAGGTGGATGTGGAGGTTGTGGTCGTGCCGTATCGCGTAATTCATCGTCCATCACGAAGCCACCTGTATCGCTAATAAGCCGTGCCCCCCCCTGCTGCCGCCATTAGTGTCCATTCGCACAGACTCAGCAAGACATTAGATATACAGTCTGGTTACACTAGACGAGCCTCTAAGTGGAGGGGCAGAGAAGTCGGCCTGGAGTAAATGGTCACTGTGGCCTTGTTTTATCAGCCAGACAGCACTGGCAGACAGCTTGCTTATTGTGTTCTGTTGCCTACATTATTTTTTTGTACTTGTAAGACCACACTGTATGTTTCCCTGCAGCTCAAAGCAGGATTGTACAGTTCATACCAAAATGTGCAACTATCCCACACCCCACCCCCCCAAAAAAAAATATTGAGAGGTCTAACTTGTGTGTTGCTGTTTTGATCATGTCTTTCAGCTGGTCACAGATAATAAAAAGCCATTAAATCATGGGCAGATATGCTGGAAAGCTAGAGGGCTGAAACATCTGCATTAAATGACCAAACATAATATTACAAGTTCAATATTATTGGTAGAGGTTAATGAACATCCTCCTTTGGTTTGGAGGGACAAAGATCAATTTAAAGCATGAGATGGTGTTTTATGAGTAAGAGCCTCGCCAGCATCTTTTGATCTGTATCTATTAAAATATGAAATTATATGTGGCCAAAACATCCAGGTAGCAATTGTAATGTGGGCTCCGTCCTGCACACAACAAAGTGTTTACGACACACTCCATATGGAATGGAACGGCTTATATTAAGCTGTGCGACTTATATCAATATACAATCTGTTAATTTGCTAAGCTGCCCATCAGAATTTGGGGGGGAAAAAAATCTGTCATTGAAAGGTGCATCGTAAACACATTATTTATGCTACTGTAAATGGGATCCTTTCATTTAGCTACTGATCAGCCCAAAATCTTTAGTGTTTATAAAGCTCAACGCACACAGTGGGTTGTAAAAACAGATTAAAGGATTCTTTTGTTCCACGTGCCTTGTGGTTATTGTCCACAGAACACAAGCAGACGTGCCAGCCAAAACTCTAGCACCCGGCTGGGTGTGTGAAGAAAGCGGGGGGGTTAATGTGGCTGCAATAAAAAAAGGGGGTTCGAGCCTTTGAAAATTGTCATGTTCATTGGTTTTATCATTTGAGCTCCATCCTATATAATTTAAATTCTGGCAGTGATCAGCAGTACACCACCGATCAATCTCTCACATCTCATTTTTCCCCTCAGCAGAAATCAGTGCAGGCACTCCAAATCAGGGGTAGCTAGGCCATCTGGTTCCTCTAGGCCCCTCTATAGAGGGAAGGAAGCGGAGCACCTGTACCATGCAGTTATGCAATAAAGACAGAACGCACAGTTGGGATTTGAACCCCAGCCCTATAGGTGTGACAACAGCGATACCCAAAGCCATCCCCAACCTGGCTTTACTGGTTGTTAATATGCCTCAACTTTAAAATCTGAAACAATTGGGATTTATTGAAAAATAAACCAGATAATAAAGTTCAGTTTGAACAAACATGAATACATAACTCCCCTAGTGGGTTCTGTACATAAATAGCTTCACTGAAAGAGCAGCTTATTTAATTTTGGTAAGAGCAATCGCTCGCCGTTCGGTGTTCTGGAACAAAGCCCGAATGAGGCTCTTCACCTCATTGCTGGTGAACTCCAATGCCAAGGGGCCTTTGCCATCTGCCCACCTATGGAGAAAAGAAAAAGAAAAGCTGAGACAGCGAAGCTTTGGGTCAGAGCACAGATTAAGGCATCTATTTAGTGAAGGTTTTAGAGCTAAGGGCCTCCTTCAGGGCCCATCCATGCTACAAGCCACAGCCCAACAAAGCCAACAGGACCAGACCACAGTATCACCAAAAAGCCACTGGGAACAAGTCTGACTTACTGTTGGTAATGCAAACCAAACTCTTGCGATTATAGAGGGACCTAATGGCACGCAACAATGGACTCCATACCCCACAAGGCGGAGTAGCCCCCACCTGCCTGGCGCCTCTCACCAAGGGCAACTCCAGAGTGGAATAGAGCCCAGCCCCTCTCCAGGAGTTTGGTTCCAGACTCCAAGCCGTGTGTTGAGGTGAGCATAACATATATGTAGTCGGTATCTCTCTACCTCCCGCACTAACTTAGGCTCTTCTCCCATTAGAGAGGTTACGGACCCCTATGGCTCCCTCTGCAGTTGGGTTTGGCCTCCTGTGAACCCACCAGCTTATTTCTTCAAGCTCTACCTGGCCGGGTCCCATGGCAAACCCCTCGCCTTTCAGCTGCCCCCCCTAGGCCTGGCTCCAGGACGGGGCCCTGGTCTCCCCAATCCAGGTGGGGGTCACATGCTCCTTTTTGTCCATCATCATAGGGTTCTAAACAAATCGCACTTAGTCTGGCTGCTCACCTAGGTCCAATTTGATTTGAGAGACCCTACCAAGGACAATTATCCCTGACAAAATAGATCCTAGGATCACAGAGGTGCACAAACCCCTCCAACCAAACAGTGATATGATCAATCTGCGAGCTACAGAATTTGACCTGGTAACCTTCCAGCCCAGAGAGCCACAAACTGGACCTATATTCATGAGGAACAATCTCACATAGTCCCAGATCTTTGAACATGATTATGACAGACAGGATCTTCTTGAAGAATTCAAGAATTATATCTGCATTGCTTGTGGCCCTTCTGTACATCTTACCTATCCACAATCTCCTGGAGATTAGCTTGCAGCACTATTGCCAGCTCCTTGAAGGTCATCCATTTCTTCACGTAGATGGGCACCTCCTCCTGGCACTTCCTGTTTTTGTTTTCCTCAGGCAGTGGTATGAACACTAGGGGCCCTTCATCAATGATGGTTTGGCAGAGCGTGTGCAGGTGGTCGCCGTCGTCTGTCGAGATGTCCTACAGAGAGTGACAGACTGTGAGATTACCAATCGATTCAGATGATTCTCAAGTTCACCAACTCTCAAAACAAGTGTTCGGATCTGCTGTTCTGAGCCCTGCTTAACCTTTACAAAAATGTGCATGCAAGTTTGTGACAAAACATATTTTACAATAAAATTAGAATTTAATTCAGTCATGATCCTGAAAGAAAATTAATGAATAATCATTCAGTTTAAGAGTAAATGATTTAGTTAAGCCTACTTACATGTATTGCACATACATTAATCAAATTTTTAATGGGTATAGAAATTAGTTACTATGTCTAGAAATGAAAATGGTATATTTCGGTCATTCTCATGCACCTAAGAATGTTTCGGGGAAAAAAAGAAATAGTGTTTTTATGTATAGAGCAATTGATGTCACCTTAACTTTATAGGTATATCCAAACTAAGTCATCTATTGCACTTATTTATGAATTTTAACAATTTTCCCATAATAGGCAGCCAAAAATCTCATTACTGTAACAGTTTTAAGGTCAAATAGCACAAAACTTAATTTCATTGCATGCAACCAACAATAAACAATTTGTATATGTATTTTTCTCATTTCTAGCTCTTGCTCTGGATTTGGTGAGATGCTTTTGCTTATTACACAAATAAATGGCAATATAATAAAACTAATTTACTAAATTGACAGTTTAGACAATGAAGCTGTATAATTTTAGTGTCTTCAAACTCATTTTGAAAATTAGAGGAAAATGTTACAGTAATGAGTTTGTGAGAATGATCCGTTTATACCTCAAAAACAATTAAAACGGCATTCATTACACACTTTAACCAACAGATCAGATGTAATAAAAACTCCACACATGGAAACTTCAATTGAAATGTATTGAATTCAAGTTGTTTCAGCATATCAAAAATCTGACCTTACCTCCAGCATCATAATTTTACTGATCATCTCAGTGATGGCAGTGTTTAACAGAGAGCCCATTGCTTTGCAATATATATTGATCGGCAAGACATCTTGCCAAACTTTGCCCAACCTCTTCAACTGGTCTATGACCTGAAAAGACATCATCGATAAGAAAGCTAATAACATTCCTCAGGATGGTGAAACAAACAATTCAGTAACAATTTTCCCCTATTCCTCAGAAACACGAAGGACTTCTGATATACTTAGGTGGAACATCTCCCTGGTAACATTTTTCTTGCATGCCTTCAGAATGGGTATCATCCCACGTCTTTAAGGCGGCACTCCGCTCACCTGTCTGACAGCCTTGATGGCTACGGAATAATTCTTTGCGTCGTCCAGGTTGGCGAAGTTCCTGGCGGTTGACAGCCTCTCCAGCAATTCTGCTTTCTGAGCATTCATCTGTGCCAGGAAGCACTCTGTGCCTGACATTTCAACAGTAAACTAATGAAAACCCACCCAGGCCAAGGAACCAACACAACATCTTGATTCTTGAGATAATTTGGCACGATTTCATACCTGAATAAAAACCTATAAAACTGATTAAACACACCGTGTGTCTGGAAGCTCAGGAGACAGACACCATCTGACCGGATTTTGAACTAGCATTTCATTCTTTCTGCCCAAGATAAATATTTGTATGGGACCTGTAAACTGCTATTAAAACAAAGATCTCAAGTTAATATATAAATGTGTGCGTATGGGGAGTTATTAGGATCTTAAGTGATCCAGGGCTTAGCTGTCAGAAGGTTCTTAATCTTAAAACATCTGAGCTAAACAAATCTTATAGGCCTCATTCAGATTCATTCAGGGCTTCAAGCTCAAATGACCCAGCCTTGTGTGTGTGTAAAATGGTGTGTTGTTCATCAACAAAACAAACGCTGATGCTAGATGAAGAAGCCCCCCCCCCAAACAGGCGAACTCCTACCCAGCCTTCTGAAGCCTGGAACCAGGTCGACAAAGGTGGCGGCGCCGTCACTAAGCGGCTGGGGCAGGTGGGGCCTGAACTGGTGGCCCAATGTGAGCAGGTGGTGAGCAATGAACATGCAGTTGTTGTGGTGGATAGCTGCCAGATGGGGAAACTTCAGCAAGTTCTCCCTGCAGGAGGGACAGATGGACCAGTATCTCTGTGAGCCAACTGGCAGCTCGAAAGCACCAGCAAACACAAGCCTCAGCCTTATCATTTAATCAGCACAAGAAGCACTGCTTCTACCAAATTAAGTGTTATAAATGCTAATTAAGGGCTTACTTGTGGTACGTAGGCACAACATCGTAGAACAGCTGAAAAATATTTCGCACAGTGTAGAAAAGTTGGGTAGCACTAAGGAAAAGAAGGAACAAAAAGTAAGTGATGTGTGTGGTTCCCCCCCCCCCCCCAAGAACAGCACTGCCAGTTAGGCCAATTGGACCAAAAGCAATCCAGTTTCAGCTGTGGCTGTATCGTCACTGATATGATGCATTTGGGTTACAAATAATTCATCATAGTCAGGAATGAGCAAGTTCAGTCCTCAGGATTTATTCCAAGCATGACGCCAAGAGGCTTAACCACGGTGACTTGGCAACCAAGTCATGACACAAATGAAACGATGAAGAGC
The DNA here is from genome assembly GCA_026777045.1 of Hyperopisus bebe. NCBI lineage: Eukaryota > Metazoa > Chordata > Actinopteri > Osteoglossiformes > Mormyridae > Hyperopisus > Hyperopisus bebe. The sequence continues at coordinate 18,798,840 of JAODJW010000038.1, forward strand.
TGACCTTCAGTGAAACCCTGGGCACCCTATGGCCCAGTACGACCAAGCTTAGACTGGGATTGTGGGGGCGTACCACTGGCTGGAGCTACCGACGGCCTCAGACAGCGTGCTGAGGGCCAGCTCCAGCAGTTGCTGGACGGACTCGCTGATCCGGCACACAGGCAAGCAGAGAGTGTGCCGACCCAACTGCTTCTCATTCTCCAGCGTCGGGGGCCCAGCAAGGGTGGGTCTCTTCTTACACGCCTCCTGTTTCATCTTGTCCCCGAAGCCCGGATTGGGCAGCTTGGGAACAGACAGCTTGGTTTCGGGGGAGATCTAGGCATAGACCACATGTTAGCAGAGCTTCAATTAAACAAAACCAAGACGGAAGGCCCAGCTGGGCTCCTCCATATTTTTCAGCAGACCATTTAGGAACATGACCAGGACAATACAATAGTCATCAAGGGCACTGTTCACAAAGAAAAACAAGAAAAAACACAAAAAATACAAGATCCAACATCCGAAGAAAACAAATAACAGGAGTCACAACCTCAGCGTCATTTTCAGCAGCTAACGCAGTGAAGAAAAACTCAACTCGCCTTCTTGATTATAAATAACCAAAGCAAATTTCCTTTTAAGAGGTGTTAGAAACTTCTGAACACGGTATTAAACCCAGGCACTACATCAAACTCAATCCCCACCTTGACAGTGTTGTGTATTTCCGACGTCATCAGGTTGCGTGCTGCCACAATGACATCCTGGCACTTCTTGCTGGCGAAGTGCGCATTGACGTTGCGGGCGTAACGTAGCAGATCCGTGGAATTCCCCGCCAGATAGCTCAGCTCCTTCAGCGTGTTCTCAAACTGCTCCGTCTCCTTGATTACCTTCAGGAACACAGACACGAAAACACGTGACACTAACGAAGAAGCAGGTTGTGGATGTTTAGCATGTTGAGAATATCCCCTCACGTACTTCGCTGTACTTTCCCAGCTGGCTGCTGTTAGCCGGGATGGAGTACAGGAGACATTCGCGAATGATGCAGTCCGACATCTCCTCCCATATCATGTCCCCCAGGATAGTAGACATCTTCTTCTCTTCTATGGAGACGTCTAGTGAGAAGGGGTCAAAATGAGATCGTAACGAAACCTATGACATTTAAAAACGATTTCATAAGGCACTTGTAGATAGGACTCATGAAAAGCATGCATCAAATCTGGAAGGCAGGTCAACAGTATCTTTCCAAAAGTGGATGTCAAGACGTAAGGTCTACCTAGTAAGCGTTCGTGCAGGGCCCTGAGCACTGCTAGCACTTTGGTGTAAACCTGGGTGGGGGAGGGGTGCTCTGCCAGGGTCTCCTCCAGCTGGAAGGACAGCAGGGTGCCTTGGCCTGGCTGCTCCGCTACCTCCACGTGCAGGGAAGGGTAGGTGATCAGCGGCTTTAGCACGTACTTCAGAAGCACCTGCCCTGGAGCACGAAGCAGGAGGCAAACCCAGTGTGAGCGCCGAGCTGCTAACGGCTAAATGCTAACAGCTCTACATACAAGTGGCGCACTCATCTCCGAGACACAAGCAAGAAGGGGGTGGGTCTCACCAAAGACCTTGATCTTGTGGTTCAGCTGTCCCTGGATGGCTAGAGCCTGCAAGACGCCGGTGAGGAAACGGTGAGGGGAGCCCTCGTCCTCCTCCTGCGCCCCACCGCACAGCTGGAGCTCCGTCTTCAGGAAGGACTCCACGCCAGACAGCTCTGAGGACCAACAGAGAAGCAACTTACATGAAATCACCATGTTCATAGGGTTCTTGTCTTTTTTCAGGTCTTTTTTCTTCTTCTTCTTCTGTCTGAAGTGAGGGGTGGAGAGGTGCCTCTGAGGCTAGGGATCTGTGCCAACAATCGGAAGGTCGCTGGCTTGCATCCCATGTATGCCAAGGAGTGATCCTACTCTATGGGACCCTTGAGCAAGGGGCTTAATCTGCAATTGGTTTATCTTGCAAGGAGGGTCTACAACTTACAGGGAAAATTTGGGGGTTGGTAGCAGGATTAGCACTCCAGCCGATAGAGTGCTGAGGTATCACCAGGCTCTCATTGCTGCGGTGGTTTGTTGGGTGGTGGCTATGGTGACACACTATAATCAGCACATGCTCCTTATTTCAGTCTTAAGTTGAGCATTATAGTTCAATTGTTTTTGCAAGGATACTGCAGCATCAGCAATTTCTGATCTTACACTTGCTGTGCAACTCTGATGGTCTACACTGCCACCCAAGAGAGAGAGCCAGTCATGTCCAAGAGGAATGGGTGTGCAGCCTCCATGCTGGGGAGAACTTTGGAGAACAAGCCCTAACCTTTGGAGGGGGGCAGTTTCCAGATGGCAAGCTTCGACCACTCATCCCCCAGGTGGTAGATGAGGTTCTCCCTCTGGATGGTGAGTTCGGAGACCAAGGCCCTCAGAAGGGGGAGCTCACAGCCCTTCCTAGCCTTCAGGGAATCCACAGAACATCGGGCCTGTGAGGAACAGTGCTAGGTCAACAGGGGCTTTCACACCAAAGTTCCCAGAACCTGGTCCTGGTGTGCAAGTGCCTGGACCATCTCGACCTGGAACTTTTGCGGTTCCTGGCCACTTTCACACCACACAACAGGAACTGGGACCTAAATAAGTATCGAAGATGCAAAAAGTTGGGGTTAAACTTCACACACAATTTCATATGAAACTATACCACCATGCCAAAACACTGGAGGATGAATACGTCATTTTGTAAGTTATTTGTTTGTTACTGGGGGGATCAACTGCGATTAAAACAGGACACAGGTTTTTGCTTATATTTTATTTATATGACCCGCAACATGTTTGTGATTCTTATTAAACCTGGCCAGCAGACTGATCTTTCATTTTCCACAGAATAAAAAATTATGTAACATTATCCTGCTAATAAGCGCTGGAAGGTTTCACACCCAGCACCGCTGACATTAGACAAAAATACACTGGGTAGTGATCAAATTTTCCAATGCAGAAATAGGTGAAATGCAAGCAAAAATGTTTTTAAAACAATGGATTAAATGTAAATAAAGCACATAATAATTGCATCCACTCAATTTTTGCTCTGCTGCCTCTCGTTTTCTGCACTTCCATCTTAGTGCCAGTGCTTGTGGTCGACCAATCAGCGAGCTATCGCTGCAAGTGCCTCTTCAGTGGTTCGTGTCCAAACGAAAAGTACGTGGTCTGGAGTAGGTACTAAAAAAGGGTTCTGGAACTGCCTTTGAGGAACTACAAATGGGTTGAGTTCTTGTGGTGTGATCACAAAATTCCCTGATTCCAGAAAAAAAGTTCTGGTTCCAGAAAAAAGCTCTGATGGTGTGAAACCACCTAATAACTGCCAGGAACCATCCCCAAAGAGTCAACTAGGCATAAGTCGTATTGGAGCAAGACCAGCAGGCCTAACTAGTCTGAATAGCTGTATACTTTCATACACAATTATATAAAGGGATTACTACTACAGGGAGCTTACACATTACCCAGAGCATATGCTGCGTTCCATTTACCTCAGAGGCTGGAAGTCATAGCTGGGAATGACGTCACACCCCAGTTATCCGCGTTCCAGCATAGCTCATCAGAAAGCATTTAGCAATATTAGAGATTGATTTCAAAAAGCAAGATTTCTTGCTTAACCGGATAACCTGTCAGATTTAGATTCACCCTAGTTTAAATGGTCCACTTACATTTAGCCCAGACTACTTTAAAGTTATCCGGCTCAGCAAGAAATCCTGCTTTCTGTTCTGTTCTGTTCAGTTCTAGCCGGTTAATTGTTAGCAATATCAATTGATGACAACATATTACACAGTATTTTGTGCATGACAACACAGTGTCCACAGGCAGCGGTTGGACAGTACTGTGTGTACGATCGATTAAATGAACCACAAGCAGCACTACATTCAGCAGAGAGACTCTCTACTGGGGGGGGGGGGGGGTTCTCACCTTTCCAAGCTGCTCAGCAGCTGTTGTGTACTTCTTCTCATGCAAGGCTCTGTGGTACTGATCCATGCCTTCATCAAACTGAACCAGCAACACAGACACGCACACAGTCAGTCTACCGTCCGTCAGGATTTAAGTGGAGCATAAATCAATTACAATTTATTAATTTAGGAGAGATTTATCCAAAGCAACATATATTTTTCAGAAAGCCCATCTTTGAAGCCATTGGGGGTTAAGGGCCTTGCTTAAGGGCCCAACAATAACATCTCCCTATCCGGGGATTTGAACCAGTGACCTGCTGATCACAGGTACAGCATCTTATCGCATTGAGCCACACACTGCCCCCAAAATTGCTGATTCAGCACCCGTAGTTCTTAGGGATTGTTGTCTACATCAGCCAACCTGCTAAGGATGACAAGGCCAATCAATATGAGAACACAAGGGAGTGACTTCAGGGCTGGAACAAAGCAGCCAGACAGACGAATGCTTCCAAACCTCCTGCAAGGATCTGAGCACGGTGATCACAGTGGTATTCTTCTCCAGCTGCTGCTTCAGCTCTGCATACTCCACGGCAGCAACATGGAGGTTCTGTTGTACCTGGGGGGTGGGGGGGATAAGGTGGGGTTATTTAGACCAGTGTTTCTCAAACTGATCCTTGGAGACCCCCAGACAGTCCACGTTTTTGGTCCCTCCCAGCTCGAAATGTGGACTGTCTGGCAGGGAACCGGGAGGCAGCAAGAACCCGGACCATCTAGGGGTGCTTGAGGACCAGGTTGGGCAACGCTGATTTACACCAGTATAATCATCATAATCTCTAGATTTCTTTTTGTGGAATAACAAGTGAGTGGCCATGCATGCATGGGACCATAATTACTGCCATTATTAATTCTAAATTAAAAATAACATGTTTGGCATTATAAGTGGTGTAGCAACTTCACCTCATTTTCTATGCAGCTCTTCAGAACGTCTATATCTTTGGAGACTAAGTCCACCTGCACCATGAGCTCCTCAGCCCCCTGCAAGCTGGGTAGGAATTCATTGTACCTCTTATTGATCATGTCACAGACCTCATCCTGTCAGGAAACATAAAGGGTTGGGAAAGAGTTAATCCTGGAAGATTCATTACTAATTAGTGAAGTCATACAATGATCATAGCTTTTCGTTTAAGCGAGCAATAACACCCAGTGTGATCATAGGTATTTTGCTTTTATAACACAGGGCCAGTATACAGATCGCCCTGCTCTTTTCACGCAAATAACATGAGTTACTTGTTTTACACGCAATACTTGGTAATGATCGGCTAGTTTAACAGACTGCTACACTTAGCGTAATGCCACTACTGCAAACACGAAAGAAGTAGCAGCACGGTTTTAGCTCTAAGAGAGCCGCACAAGTAGGCAACGGGACCCCACAGGATTATGTAGCGTAGCACGTAATCGCCCATAATAATACTGGAAGAAAACATTAGAGCCTATCACAGATGTTAGGTTCGTCACAAATCAGCTGTAACCCAAGGACGAACCAGAAGCAGACGGTTCCCGGACGAGGTACGCGGACAGAGCGGCTTGAAAGTGTCAACGTGGCCGGCGGGCAGCCTACCTTAGTCTCCTCCACTTTTTGGGACAATCTGCTTATTTTACAACTAAGATCTTCTTTTTCCAACTTTCCTGAGCTGGCAAGCACCTCCGTCACGAAGGAAGCCATGTTTAATGTTTAGGCGCCGCTTTGGGGCAGAAATCAATCCTTTCGTCCTCTTTCAAATCTGACAGAAAGTCAGTTACGACTTCCTTTGACCGCCGAGCCAAGGCATTGTGGGATATGTTGTTTTAAAGTGGCACACTGCTGAGGCATTGTGGGATATGTCGTTTGTCGAAGCATTATGGAAATGTTGTTCTTTCACTACAAACCGCCAAAGAAAATCCTTTTTTCCACGACACCATGGGTGAACCCTTGGTAGACTTGCTGTGGAGTATACTGGAGTAATTATTAAGGTCAGTGAATCGTTGTAAGTGTATTTCGGAAATAATTCGATTCGGATTCGAGGGTTTTTATTTGTATATAATCCATCGATAACCTGCAGTGAAATGCAAAGTGGTCAAGTCCAACATAGTAAGAATTAGTGACAGACAATAAAACATGAAGTAACAGTGTAATAAATATATTCTAAATAAGGAAACCCAGATATGTGCAACATAGCTCCAATAAACTGCATGGTGCATGAGTAAGGAACAAATGTTTAATTACAACTTTCACTTAAGTGTTAAGTAGTAGATGGCTTAAGGGTAGCCTTGGTAGTTCTCACTGAGTGACAGCATAAGTATTTTCTGGACTTCAGCCTGAAGAGGTAGCTTCTAGGGTGGGTTTTGTTCTTGCTGATACTGGCAGCTCTGCTCCTGCATCATCTGAGGTATATGTCCTGTAGAGAGGACAGATCAGCCTTGCAGATGTGTCCACTTGCATGTAACAGTCTCTGTAGAGCTTTGCGGTCCAGCACAGAGCAATTACCAAACCAGGCTATGATTCCCATGGTGAGGATACTCTCTAATGCTTCGGAGTAGAAGGCTCTATGAATGGCTGGTGAGATCTTCAGCTGCCTAGGATGGTACAGCCACTACCTGGCTTTAGAAAACTGAGTTTGTACATGATTTGACCAGGTGAGGTCATCAGAGATACACACCCCCAAACTGGGACCCATTTGATTTTGAGGGGGTTGTGTGCGCTAAACTATACTTACCCCTAAAGTCCACCAAGATCTCCTTAATCTTACAGGTATTGAGTGAGAGGCAGTTAGTTGACACCATTGGTTCAGACTGTCCACCTCATCCAGGTAGAACTTCAGATCAGACTGATAAAAACTGTGTCCTCTGAATTTGGCCACACAGCCATGCGTGTACAGAAGTAGGCTCCGATCACAGCCTTGTTGGCTAGCACCAACATCTCTGGTGATGGGAGCTGAAGCATATGATTTCTCCTTCACCACCTCGTGTCTGCCGTGTGCAAAAGTCTAGGACCCAATTACACAGGGGTGCAGCAGTCTCACATAATTCCCACATAATTGTCACTGTCCAAGTGAACGACAGTTGTACGGAGAACATAGGAGATGACATCATAAGTGGATCTATTAGGGCGATAGGCAAATTGAAGTGGATCAACAGAATGTGGTAGCAGTGAATAGCAAACAGTAGTAGTCTAGTGAAATTTACAGTATTACCATTGTGTCATCTTTTCCAAATGATTACACAGGGATTCACAAACACTCAGGTATGTACAAAGTGTATAGTATATACAAAAAGGTCTGGATTTTCGGGAGTGCAGATATTTACGATCAAATGGACATCATCAATGCCCAATGTTGATGTAACAGTCCAACTCGCAAAATGTCTAATAAAACCCAAGAGATTACTTCTAAGGTAATCATGAGAATTACGTCTGAGAAGATCGGGTAGGGGAGCTGTGCGTACATCCTGAGCCAACAGCATCAGGACTTTTTCCATTCGAGTGCTGTAGCCGTTTGTAGTTTTCCGATACAGCTACTAGTGACTGTGCATTGGCTCATGACAGCTCCATTACCTTTAAGGAAGAATTAACATATTGAATGGATGAATGGACAGGATGCATTCAAAAGACAATAAATCACAGAAAATGGGTGAAATTTTTTATTGAAGATCATGTGTGGGATCCATTTTCAGCGATGCCAAAATGGACAGAATCTACAAAATCTACAGAAACAAAGTCATCTCCATATACATAAGATTCTCAGAATAGCCCAAAACCATGATGTTATAGGTTTTCAAGACCCTATGCTCTTTAATTCTGTAATAGAGGGAGGTAATTTTAACCTTGGAAAAGTCAAAGTCTGAAGTTTTAACCTTGATTTAGGCCAGATAAAGGGCTAAGAAATAAAAAATGCATAGGAATATAAAACGGTGCACAAAGTAATACTCTCAGTGACAATCCAGCATCTATCTTCTGCTCCCAGGGTTCCACCTGATGATGTCACCTTGCCCGGCGTCCCAGGTGGGCATCCTCATCTCCTCCAGTCCATCTCAGTGTAGGACCTTACAGGACTCTATGGCAGTTTAATTGGTTTAATGTGTCTTTCCATGAGTCAGTGTAACTGCCGCTGGTGTTGGAATAGACCAGAGGTGTTGGGGTGGTCCCCCGTCGGCCCAGGAGACACGGCACGCACCCGCGTTTACGTCACAGTCACCACCGAGGTTCCGTGAATGGACTCCATGACAGCGGCCAGCCGGCTGCACAGGTCGTGGGGCACCCCGGGCAGCACCTGGGGGGGCTCCGTCAGCACCACCCTGTCCACCGAGCAGTCGAGCATCCTGGGCAGGAACTCACCCAGCTTCTCCTGCAGGGGACCTACACAGCCGGAGCAAAAGGGTGGAGTCATTCAGGGAGGGACAGCATATTTCATGCTTCTCTTTTTCACTTCCTTTTCATTCAAAAAATTCTAAACAGGTTAGGTACTATCCTCATAATAATAATAATAATAAAACACATCAATTTTCCATCCATTGCATTTTATACTCCCATTAATTTATTAATTTTAAGCTTATTTGCACATACCCCAAACTGTTAATGACATTAAGTAATTATGGTACCCCACATTGTCTCACCATTATTTTTATCTACATGTTTATTTGTTAATTAATAGCACATTTTCTATTCTGCACCTTTTTAATTTTTTCCTATTTATTGTTTTGTGAAAACATCTTGGTGGTATGATTAAATTGTATTCTCATGTCACCAGCTGCACCAAAACAAATTCCTGATACTTTTTGTACAGGCGAATAAATGGATTTAGATTCTGACTATCATTATTATTCCATGGATTCTTCCATCGACAGTCGCGGGCCAAGTCCACTCACCATCCATATCCTGTCCCAAGTAGGAGCACCAACGGGTCCTCATCAGCTCGATGACATCCAGGTCCTCCTGGCTGACATTGTCACGGATCATCAGGTGCATGCAGGGGATGACGGCGTCATTCATGATAGCCACGCCCTCGGACACGCCCATCTCATCACCGCTAGCGAACAGCTTAATC
>JAODJW010000038.1:18807939-18829165 GCA_026777045.1 Hyperopisus bebe
AGGGGATGACGGCGTCATTCATGATAGCCACGCCCTCGGACACGCCCATCTCATCACCGCTAGCGAACAGCTTAATCGCGTTGTCGTTCAGCTCCTGTGCAAACGGAGACCGAGCCGGCAGAGACTCTGAGCCTTGGCGAGGGGGGAAATGCTGACAGGTAATGTGTGTTGCCTGATTTATAGAGGTGGAAAATTCAGGTCCAAAAAGTACAAATCCGGACCAAGATTTTGTTTCAACCAACCAGCTGACTACGCTTTGACTATGACTCTTTATGCTCAACTAGCTGGCTGAAACGAAATCTTGGTCTGGATTTGTATTTTCTGGACCTGAACTTTTCACCTCTGCTGATTAATGCCATAACTATTTTATTTAACAAGTTTACAGTAGGAAGTACCAGCAATTATGAGTATGGACATATTTACAAATATTGTCCTGAGATCCATAAATCAATTTCTGTCCTCTTTAGAGGACATAATGTTTTTGGTAATATTCTCATACATGCCACTCTAATAAGTCCTCGTGCTTAATGAGGACATTCAGGGCTTTAAGATGATATTGTGTATGGGGTGTGTGACCTTGCCAACTTCTTCCAGTCAAATCTAAAATATGATCAATAAAAATTATTTTCTTCCCCACTGGATCTCAGGAGGATATATGCAGATTAACATATCAATAAACGTCAGCTGCAGTTCATTTTAAAGGGAAACTTGTATGGGATTCTAACCCTGTACCTAATTTGTGCATTAATTCAAGTTGACATTATGTGCGTGGTTGTAAGACTGAAAATTTTCAGTTATACCATGCAGAAGGAATTCAGACCTTTGCGATGGTCTTCTTGGTAATTAGCCTGAGATCCCGATTCTGGTTTCAAATTCAGTACCATAAGGATCAGGTGCTAATGGAGAGCTGGGCCTTGCAGCGACAAGACACTTACTGTCAGGCACTTCCTCCTGTAGAGCGTGATGAGCGTTGGGTCAACGCCCTTCCTCACGCCTTCCTTCAGCAAATCCGCATTGTTCCGGAAGGCGTAGACCAAGTAGTTCAGCGCCTCCCTGATCCTGAAATGGGGGGAGGGGGGGACAGGTCAGTATGCAGAGCTGATGGGCTGCCCCCCAAGATGGCTCCATTCAGGTCCACCTACTTGCCATTCTGGTACTGCTCTAACCCCGTCAGAAGGTGCAGAAACACATTCAGGAATGTGCTGTAGTCGTCGTGCCATTTCTGCCACAGACAGAGAGACCAAAAGTACAAAAGTGGGTTAAGGAGTGAGTAAGTGAGACAGTGAAGCAAGATCAAAAGACACAGCCCCCACCATATATTCATCCATGTCCATATCTTCTGGTTTGATAAGACGTAGTTTGCTTCGAGCCTCTTTCATGATACTGATGGACCTGAAAAATTAGGACACCATCTGACATCGGCGACAGTTCCGGCAAAACACATTTACTGGTTTTTCTTTGCATAAAAAAATGCTAAAACTTTATTTAAGGGGGCATGAGTAACGTAGCAACTCAGTTACTTCTCAAGTACAAATCCTGAACAAATATACTAACTGCATGAAATACATGATCCATTAGTATTGATTAATGATGAACGAACATGGGATCAGTGTGTAACCAACACTTGGTCTCTGGTTAATTAATACACTAAGTTAGAGTGTACAAACATTATTTGTGCTGCCTCAAGTGTTACCAAAAAACTTTTGTTAGTACATGATTTACATATTTATCTACATATTGTTTATCTGTGAAGATAAGTGTAACAACATATTTAAGTTTTTTAAGAAGCAAAGCTAATTTTTTTCACTATGGGTTAGTGGCAAGTTGTGTTTGATTGGTTATAGCTTAGCAACTGGTTATAAATCTTTCCAGTCACTAGGTCTCATCAGATGTTAACCTAAACAAAGTTACACGTAAATAATAATAGTGTCCTAATTGCAAACCGTCTATTGTCATGCTGCACCCAAAACGTAGTAAAGTTGTGCCAAATGTCTACCAGCCTTGGTTGTGTGGCAATAAAGATTCTGATTCTGAAAGTTAAGCTTCTCCTAGCAGGCAGATAAGATGGTATCTCCTAAATAAGGGATCTTCTAAGTGTGATGTGTGAGTTTCTATTCCGGAATTCCACAAGCCAGTGGGGATGCCATTCCCAGAGTAGAGGCAACTGGGGGGGGGGGGGGACTATGCCTTTCATCGTAGCGCAGATTCCGATCGGCAAATTGCTCAAGTAGCGTGCGCTCAACGACCCGGTTGGGGGCGTGGTTCTGGAAGAAGTAGACCAGCACATGCTGTAGACGGGGGTCGCTCTGGGGGGTGGTCGCCTCCTGGGACAGCTGGTAGAGCCGGGAGTACTCCTCATGGAAGGCCTAAGGGAGGAGGGACGGGTCTGAAGGGGGGGTCTGAACCCTCAGCAAAATGTAAGCTCATCACTACCGCTGACATCATTACCAAATTATGGACACTTTTTACACTGAATACAGGAGGCTTCACTATATACATATAATTCAAATGAGGGCAATGAGACCCCAGATATGGACATCAAACTGCTGCACGCACTGAGATACCTTGATGAGACCAGCCTCTGGCCCGTCCTTATCGAACACCTGTCTGGCTTTGGCGATGGCCATAATGATTCCCTGCATGGCTGGTGTGAGCATCATCTGCCACAGGGGGGCAGTATGCAGAAGGCCACGAGAAAGGGAAAGAAAAAGATTGTGTTTTTCTTAACAAGTAAATAGTATAGTCCTATAAAGAAGAACCACGTGTCTGTCTTTTTAAACTACAGCTCGGCAAGCAAGTCAATGTTAATCTGAATTGGACTGAGACTCACTGAGGTAATTCGTACCAGACCAGGGGTGGCGAACCTGATCCATGGAGAGCTGCTGTGGGTGCGGGTCTTTGGGAAGGCCCCTCAATCAGCCAGTAGTAAAGCAGTGGTTCTCAACTCCAGTTCTGGGGACCCACAGTTATTGGATGATTGAGAGGTCATACCAAAAACCCGCACCCACGCAGGCTCTCCGTGGATCGAGTTTTCCACCCCTGTACAAGACAGTTCATCATTATGTTTATTTGGCAGAGTGCTCCTTTCCTCATGCTGTGTGCTTCCTGGATAAGCTCTAGACTTACTGCACCCTGTACTAAATAAGCATATATAAAAGATGGGTGATGGATGGTCATTGATGTTTTACGGCTGCGGCTAAACAGTTTGTACCGATTAGCATTCACACTGCATAAGTATGGATGCATAGGGATAAACATAAAGCAGTGTTTCCCTATCCAGTCCCCAGGGACCCACAGACTGTCCACATTTTTGCTCCCTCCCAGCTCCCAGTAGAGCAAAAATGTGGACTGTCTGGCAGGGAGCTCAAAGGGAGCAAAAATATGGGTCCCCGAGAACCAGATTAGGAAGCACTGCCATAAGGAACAATATGTTTTTGCTGTAACTTAACATGCGTCTTGTCCCTACACACCTCTTCATTGTAGCCGTCTGCGTCGGAGCGCACGAGGATCTTCCCCACACTGGGAATCTCCACCTCAAACACCTGGTTCTCAGGAGACTGGCTCACTGCTGGGGGGGCTTCCTTCTCAGGAGAGGCCTGAGGCTCTGGGTCAACCCCACCCTCCGCTTGCTCCTCTCCTGCTCCCTCATTCTCTGCCTCTGCTTCCCCTGTCTTTGCTTCTGTTTCAACCTCATTCTCTCCTGCTGCCTCTGCCTCTTCCTCCGCCTCTGCCTCAGCATCCTGAAGGTCAGCATCGAACAGGTAACAAAAAATGACATAAGGACGGCATGGAGAAAGTAGTCAAGTGACTAGGACCTTCTTTTAACCATATTTGTCCAAAAAACAAAATAAACTATCAGGGGTCAGCACAGAGTGTAAATCCAGCAATTGCTTCACATTGGTAACGGAAGCATCCTAGATTTTCTCTTTAGAAACTGATGCACTTTGTACATGGACTTATACTAAAATACTGCAATTGGCCACTAGAGGGCATCATGTAATAATTTACCAGAAACTTTGCATGTCATACAGCAGGGTTATTCAAATCACGGTCCTCAAGGGCCGAGCGCCGCTGATTTTCCAGCCTTCCTTTACCTGTGAGCCGGGTGTGAAGCCTCTGTGCCCAATCAGAATCAGTAATTATTAAACCTGGGAGAACTGAAAACAAGGCCTGGATTTGGAATCGAGGTCCAGATTTAAAGAACCCTGCAATACAGTATGTCAGAGGTTTAAAGAGCTTCACATTTGCTCAGTTAATTTTCCTTAAAAGCGAATGTAAGGCTCTGTTTTGGATGTTACGGTGGATTGTGGCAAACAAGCCACAGAAATGTCTGATACCTTGTCCAAAATCTGTCCTGTTACCTTGGTTAGAAAATAAATAAATAAATAAATGCTTGTGTGATATTCAAAGCCCAGCGGCTGAAAGCTGTAGTCGTAACGCCAAAGACATGCTAGGAATGTTTGTGTATCCTTGTTGCAGTTCAGTGGGGAAACTTGAATAGCCATTAGCAACAAAACAAAGCAACAAAGTATTACTTACATTTGTTATACTCATGACTACTTTGTTACCAAAAAACAAGGGAGGATTTCATGTGTTACATTAACTTCAGCTTGGAATACACAATAAAGATGCTACTGCTACCTGGAGGATTTGATAATGTAATGGTGGATATTAATAATTAAACATGTTAAAATACCCCAGAAACAGACTGACCAATAAAGTCGCGTGTAAGTGTCTCTAAGTGAATCCCCTTTGATCCCATGGAGGTAAGGGCGGTGATCGAGTCATATGCCACATGCCAAGTCCCACCTGAAACTTACGACCTTCTTCTTCATTATCTTGGCCACAGTCTTGTGCACCGGCGCTGGGCTGATCTGATTGCTCCGGGTCGACGGTGCCATGTTCTGCCGGGAGCAGTGACGGTTGACTGAGGGTGGGCTCTGAGGAGACATCGGCAGGAATCATGACGCCATTTGGCGAGAATTGTCATTTGATGCTCCGTTTAAGGCGTGAACTGGGTCACTGAACATAGACGTCACCATCGTCAACAACTTACCGTGTTTTTAGCATGAATCTGTAATTCCATTTTAAATGAATTACAACTGTATTACTACGGCATTTGTATTAATTACACCATAAATGGCAGAAGGGAAAATACACTTAGTAACACCTAGATACACTTAGCAACACCTAGATACACTTAGCATCTACATTCTATGTAACTAAGGAATTTTTTATTGGAAAATACTGACAGGATTTAGCTAATTACACTGCTGGAAAGCCGCTAATGGTGCTAATTGCCAAATGCAAAAACATCTGGCATGATTGGAACCGAATCACTTAAAAGCATCCATTCATCTTCCATAACTGTTTATCCAGAAGAAGGCCATGAGCATGGAGCCCCCACCCTGGCCAGCACAGGCTTAGCCGCTGGAGGCTTGGGGGGGATACACTGTAATGCTCTTTTTCCCGACGAATCTCATTATCGCTCTTTTTTGAGACATACGCACAGTTGAGAGTGGAGCTTGGGGTCTGAGCACAGGGTCAGTTCATTTATCTGGTGTCCCTGTAAAGGGGCTTGGCCCAAGGGTGCAACAGAGATGTGATTTTTTCTTTTGTCGAGGATGGGATTCGAACATGCGGCCTTCTGAGCACAGGCCTAACCCATGGAGCCACATAGTGTCCCACAAGACTCTCCAACTACTGTCCAGTAGGTATTCTACCAGGGCTCTCCAACTTTGGTCCTGGGGAGCTACTGTCCAGTAGGTATTCTACCAGGGCTCTCCAACTGTGGTCCTGGGGAGCTACTGTCCAGTAGGTATTCTATCCTACCTGTCTTCCGATGAGTCACACCTGTTCTCAGGTAAACACCAGGAGTAGGTGCGGCTCATCAGAAGCTTTCCAGGACCGGAGTTGGAGACCCCTGGTATAAATGGAACGGAATCCAGGACAGCTACCAGAAACACTCAGCTAAGACAGCAGCAATGAACGGCAGCAATGAACAGCAGCAATGAACAGCAGCAATGAACAGCAGCAATGAACAGCCGAATGACGCTACAGCTAAGGATGCACACCCACCTGGTTCCTCATGTTTGGCGACCTCCGTCACACACCCCTGCGTTTCCTCGGGGCTGGGTTCAGGCCCGGCGGGCGCCTCCCGCTGCTCCCTGCCCAGTTGCTCCTCCCACTCCCGCAACTCCTGCTGGAACCAGCGGTTGTCCTCCTGCACGTAGCGCCTGAGTATCGGTGGCAGGGCATCCATCCCCTGCAGGACCTGGCCCGTCTCGCTGTCGGTGTCCTCTGTGAACCCCAGAAAAGTCCAGTACAAGAAGACAGTGTAATAGAAAGTGACAAAGAAGGCCTACAGCAGTAAGCCTCACTGTCGGCACCTCGCCTTTGAGCAGGGACACTGCAATCGCTTTCCTGGGGCTGCAACATATTCAGGCTTGTTTTCCAGCCAAGGTCCTCATTAGATCCTAATCAACCAATTTCATCGTGAACCTAAGATTTACTTTGCTAAAATAAGCTTAAGACCTACTTTTCTAAATGTAAAACTCAATGCCGCATTTTCCGCAGATAATCTGAAGCAGCCACGGTTTTGCGGCGAGACAATTACGTGCTCGGCGAAGCGTTATTGATTCCTTGATGGGGGATGGCATGCGGCCTGCGTGCGCAGAGACGCCGGCAGAGAGGGGCTGCCTGAGATGTGCACAGAATTACTGCATTCATACTGTAAAAATAAATGTGGGACTATATTCAGAAAATAAGACCAGGCTGAAAGAGACTCGGAGAGGCCCGATTTTAAGTTGCCAGGTACGCTTAGGTGGTATTGCGGTAAATGTGGCAACACTTTACTTAACACACCCACGTTTAATGCATTATAGATACCTTCACAATGCATTATGATGCATTCATAAAGTATGATAAACATGGCTATGATTTTATTAAAAAGGCATAACACATTATAGCCATGTTTATTATGCATTATCCCTCTATGAAGCTCTCATCTATAATGCACTATAAATACCTTCATAATGCATTATAATGGGTCATACTGACCATTATGAACCATTACGAAGGTATCTATAATGCATTATAATGTATAAGTAAAGTGTTACCGTCATTTTTAGTATACTGCATTTCTTTGGAGGTACACCGCAACATTTTTGTAATCTTTACAACAAGAGGCCCAATTTTCAAGGTTTCGAAATGCCAGAATAGAGCTTTTGAAAATACTGGCAAAATACCGTATAACTAAGAACAATGTCTGGACGGCATTCCAGTATAAATAATTAGATGCTGCCCAAGCCTATTGCCAAGTGAGAGCAGAGCGATGAGCAAAAGGGACGGACCTGCGATGAGATGGGGAAGCGTGTCGTCGATGTACATGAGGCAATAGGCGCTGGCGTTGGTCAAGCCGCCGTAAGAGTCACGCTCCAGCTCCTCCCAAGACGACTCTGTCACCAGGACGTCGTTGCACTTGAGCCAGCTCTTGCGGGATTGGTCGAAGACATAGGCCCAGTAGTGGCCCGCTGACGCCTGTCCCTCATGGACCAGCACAGCATGGAGCCGGTACGGTACCTAGAAGCAGGTGAAATCAAAGGGCCCTGTCACTTACGTCCTTTATGAATGGGCCCTCGTTGGTATCCAGGCCAAGCAATGCTACAGGGCTACCACTGTTAACCACTCCATGTTAAATCTGGGTGTTAAAGAACAGTGTAGGAAGGAGATAATTTGATAAGGATTGCCCAGAGTGACACAGAATAAGACTGCCGAAAGTAATGGAAGGTATCAACACCCAACCTCATCAATGGCACTGCAATGAAAAGATTAATCTAAGTTACTGAGCTGCAGCTAGATAATGGTAGTGCTGATTTTTTTTCTAAAATAAGATGTTGGATGTCAATTCTGGGCACTGAAGTAGAATCTGTGGTGCAGGTGCATTCGATGGGCTGCCCTGTCTAGAGTAACGTACATGGCGAAAGAGTATGAAGAGTATGAATATGAAGCAGGAAAAATGAGGCATCGTTGGCACTGAGGCACAAACAGGCCGATCTAATCTATCGATCAAAGCAACGACTGCCTCCAGACGGCGCCGCTGTGAAGATCATGCTGAGGCACCGGTTACCTGGCACAGCCTGTTGTCCGAGTACATGGCCTCCAGCGACTGACTGATCCTTTCGACGCTGCTCTTTAGCTCTGTACGCAAAACAAGGAATGAACCGGGGTCAGGTGAGTGGGAAGCAAACATAGAAGAAGCCAGGGACCACTACCCAAGGAGAGCGATTCAGGTTAAATGAGATCAACTTATATTCGAGTATTAGAGTATTTACAACTTTTTGGACAGTAATATTGAGTAATATCAATAACCACTTTGTCATTCCATATCATTCCAGTGAAAAAACACAAATAGAACTGTCAAGCGATAACCTAACCAATCAAAGGGATTGTAACACAAAAGCAGTGCTGTCAATCAAAAGGCCCGACCAATTAAAAAGGTGGACGGGCAGCAGGCGTACCATTGATGTTGTTCTCCACCTCAATCCTCCAGCGTTGCAGGCAGGTCTTGACATGATGTAGCTCCTCCTCAGATATGCTGTGGGGCGCAGGATGTTGGGGAGAGTCCATGGGTGGTCTGCACTGGGTGAAGGGTTTGTATATGGGTGTCCTCTGAGCTGTGGTCACCTGACTGCCTGAACTGTCTGATGGGCCTGTGTCGTCCAATTCTGATTGGCTATGAACCACACAAGATGTTACATCATTTGTCAGTTACCCAGCAGGCTACTGCCTATTTTTGTACAACCTAGTAGAAGCATGCAGAATGTCAGCTACTAGAACTTAGACCTGTAACATTTTGCCTACAAACAACCTTGTGTTCCACTTTTCGCTTGCAGCAGAGGCCAAACAAACAACGAGTGTCAAAATGTGTTTAGATCTGACTTGTTTTGCACATCAGAAGTGAAAAGGTATTATAAACATTGTGTTATACTGGTTGATGCATGTCAGAGGGTGGTGTATAACATCATGGGTTAGTGATCTCCGTTTGTGTGTGGTAGATCATAGGTTCAAGTCCTGTATCTGGCAGAACGTACACATATTATTGTTGAGACCTAAACTTGAGTGAGCGGTCTGACCGATCCCAAGCATTTCAGACTTAAATTAATCTTCCTAATATCAGAGGCTGGTCACAAGGGCCAAGCCAAAGACCTTTGGGGCTGTTGGTACCTGGGCTCCCCATGGTTGGGATCTGGGTGCACGGCCTGGGTGCCTGAGGAAGCCTTTAGTGGGGTCCTCACATCTTCTACTGGGGACATGCTGGAGGGTTTGGTGGTTGCAAACTCCAGCACGTATTGCAGCATGTCCGCCAAAGGGTACCTAGCCGGACCTGAGCCGTAGTGTTTATAGCTGTGAAACAAAGGTGGGTCCATCTCAAGCACAGTAGGGAGCAACATCATACCATCTTGAGGACCACATCCATTTAAGGGGACTCAGAAGTTCACCTCTCCAGTTTCTGCTGCAGGACTGTCAGCTGCTCCTTCATCCTCCTGACTGCTTCCCTTCTGCCCTGCGTCAAGTCAATGTTCTTGTGGAGATACCTGATCGGAGAGTTAACTTAACTCCCTCACTGAGGCACCATGGAGAACACACATCCTCGCTCAAGCAAGCGGCCCACTAGACTCTATCCTAATTAAGTGACTGTGCCACTGTGCGTTGTTGTCTCAGAGCAAGCATGGTAATTTTTTTGGTAATTTGTTTGGTAATTTGCAATCTTTAATGACTTATTTGTTGGTTTTCTTGTAGAACATATGTGTCCAGTAAACATCACATACTGTACACAGATCTTACCTGTCCATATATATCACCTTAGGGAACTCCAATTTTTTATGTATTTTCTCTGGCCTCCCTAAAGACTGGTTGAACTCAAACCTGGACAGTTCAAAGGTCAGCACCGGCGGCAACTTAGAAAACCATCGCTGTAGAAGAAAAGAATTTGTATTCATAATCAGCATCAAGAGACAATGAAAGGATCCTGTCCAGTTTCCATAGAAACCGTAATGCTCACCTCTCGGCCAGAAGGAGTGGTGCGATCAGAGTACAGAGACTCAATCTCTCCCTCCACCATAGCACCTTCCAGACACTCATCCAAGTTGTTAAATCCATTAACTTGCAAAGGGTACTGTCCAAACTGCTCTATGTTAGACACAGTCTTTCCTGAATAACAACAAGGACACCAAGGAAACATTGTGTCAGAAACACATTTTAAAAAACACCATGATCCTTCGTTTTTTAAGTTCTCAGCAGAAGGTCAGGAATGTTTTTTTCCTTACCTTCACAAGTTCTCTCTGCCAGAAAAGTACCGTAAAAAAGCTGAACCATTGGATTTTCTTGTTTATCTTCAGGATTACTGAGGGCCAAAAGCATACAAAGAGTGAGATATACAAAAAGGCTTTTCCATATGCTGACTGGAAAATCAGTACACTAAAACTAGGCACCATTAAAAGGTGCTTTAAGGTTAACCATGAAAGGCGATGACCCACTTTGCGTTAGAAGCTAACTGAAAAGCATCCTCAAGCCAGTCCAACAGTTTGTGGGTAAACTCACTGACATCCTAGTGGGTAGAAAGATGGAGGTTATGAAGATTAGACGATTGTAATTTGAGTAGTTCCTATGACAGGGGGGTGGATTGCATCATTATACAGCCAAAATGTCCATGACCACAGACACACTGTATGTCCACACCATCCAGATGGCTTCAAACCCATGTCTTGCACACTACAGGCTGAGATTCCGTACCTGTTGGGCTTCGCTGGTGCGGAAGGCATCTCTGAGGAGCTCCACGGCTGCTGAAGGGTCCACAAACCTGCGCTTGGAGCCCACCATCAGGGCGAAAAGGCAACGCAGCTCCTGCATGAAGGCTACATTCCTTTTGTCCTGCGTATGCAGACACACACTGAATCTGATTCATTTAATTTCCACCAAAACCTGTCTTCTCAAACCATTTTTTCAATGAAACCTGAAATTCTGTACAAGTGCCAAAACCGTAATTAACCCCAGCCTCCTCTGCTGTACTCTGGCCGCAGAACCTCATAAAAACCCAACACGTACCTCATAAACCTTACATACCGAGGGGCTTTTGCACTTTTCCAGAACCTTCTCAGTCAGGCTGTAGTTGAGCACCAGTCTACGGAATACCGGCAGATGGAATAGGGACTGTAACATAAGAGTCGCAAAATACAGCTCTTCAGTTTGCTGTTGGTCGCATGAAAATTATAACACATTTCAGCGTATACAGATGGTTGTGTGATTACAGTAACAAATTCATTCTACAACACAGACAATGCCATATGACCAATAAACAGCCCTGTGTGATTTTGCTCCTTAGGTTTGATAGATAGCGACATCTGTAGAAGGGTACATATTTTGTGCACCCTTTTTACACTCAATCATTCTGAAGAACAAAATAAATTTCTACTGTGTGGAGCCTGATCCATTTTCCAGTTCAATTATCTTTGGCAAACGAAAGTACGGTGTAATTTAATCACAAACGTAAACAGAACGAGAACAACAGCCTCGCAACGAATTCAATTACGGCTTATCGCCATCTTACAATGCACAAGCAGCTGATAAACAGAGCTTGTTTAGCTACTATTGACCAATCGGCTCGTCTGGACGGGAAAGCAAACGAGCGTCTCAACAATGGACAGCGAAACTGGGCACACTGTATCTGCCCAGGAACGGCGCAAATCCAAGAGGCCCGCGCTTGTTTATGCCTCCCAGTCGACGGCGCGTCGGCGATGAAATCTTTCCGGGCGCTCAGGCCCGATTGATACACCGCGAACGCATCCACGGTGAATGATGAATGGGCCCCTTTTCCGGCTCCGATAATCTCCAGACGGGAGCCCATTCCGGAAGGTGCCTTAAAAGTTCTCCGCGTGCCGTATCTTCGTGGACGCCGCGCTATTTAATTACCGCCGCTCTCTATCAACATCAGCGAAGGGAGGTGGATTTGATTTCATAGGAGCTGCCTTGCAGTCCGCCCTCAGGCAAGGCCAGGAAAACCGTCAAGCCATTAGTATGCAGACAGCCCGCCTGGAAGGAGAAGCTCAATCACACACCATCACCCCGCTGTCATTTCAAATAACTAAATATCGCGGTAGGAGGCTTGAGTATGATGCAGCCCGCGGTGATGGAAAGCGCAGCGAGATGTATTATCCTCCACAGAGGAGCTGCGGTGTCGAGGCATTAGTTAATAAAGTGGTGATCTATTCTTGGAAGCCATTTAAGGACATCTGGGGGAAAAAAAATACTCCAGTTTGATTTTCATTACGGTTTTCAGAAATACCCTGTGTCACCTGTGGAAAACTGCAGCTTAAGAATTATGCTCTAATTCACTAGTTCTTTTTCTGATTCATAGCCCTTACAGGGTTTAAGGGACACAGCTGTATGGTGAGGTGCCCCCCCATGTACAATAACAGTGAGCAGCAGTTTGATATCTGAGATTTCTAGGCCCTTGTTGCATAACCGTGACTCGACCCCACAGCACAGGGCCGTCCAACCCTTTTTGAGGCCCTAAGCAAAATGGAATTAACCTAGTTGTCATTTGTCATCTTCCTTCCCATTCTGACAGGCTGACCAGATGAGGGGAGCCCCCTAGTGGCTACTGGGGCCTAAGCGGCCACTCGCTTCTCTCATGCCTTGGGCTGGCCCAGCCAGAGTGCTGCGTGGAGAGATACCTGTATGACAGCACTGAACCAGCAGGTGTTGCCCACGTTGCGCACGCCCACGGGCCAGTCGTCCTGCCGGACCCAGTCGGCCAGGCTGGCACTCTCGCCCGGGGTCTCGCTCCGCTTCCTCTTGGCACGCGCCGCACTCTCCTCCGCGCTGACCTCTAGGGCTCTGCGACACACCCCAGATGCAGCCTGATCTGTCACACACACTGAAGACAAACCCTGGGGCGGGACGCAAGCTTGTGGGGGCGCAGGTGGCCTGGCGACTAATGAACTGTTCTTGAAATCAGTGGGTCGTGGGTTCAAATCCCAGAAGGTACAACCCCCCCCTCCATTGTGCTGCCCAGCATTCTAGCCCAGGCAAACTCCCTTATGTTACCCAGCTTCCTAAAGAGTCAAAACAAGGAGCCCCAGCTTTATATAAGGGCATTTCCCTTAAAAAAAATATCATGGCAGCATAGTGCCAAGATACACAATCCATTTAGACTGATGGGTAAACAAGCAGCCCCACCTTCGCTCAGTAAGACGAGCGCGATGCCCACTGAGACGGGCATGGTCAGCCCCGTGGCGGCACTGCTAAATGAGGTCCTACCTGCTCAGCTCCCTCTCTTCTGCCTCGCTGTTCTGGGAGTCCTGCAGACTGAGCTCTATGGCGGTCTGAAGGTCATCTTTCGGCCTGTCCGTCGACACGGCAACATCTGGAAATACAGCGCAGAGCTGCAACTCCAGGGGCGGGGCGAGTTAAGGAGAACGGGCGCGGGAATTAAGGAAGCCACATCAGGTGTTAAGTGACCTTCCAAAATTATAATTGTGGCAGACGGCTGAATGGAGCATGCAGGATGTAGCCAAGCAGAACCAATTAAAAACAAAGTAAAAATAGTTACCCCCCCCTTCCCCGTAAAAGAAACAAGAGTCCTAGTCTTTGCCGGCACACATACTTGTCTGTGCGGCCCAGGCCCCCCCTTCCCCATTCGCGGCCTCTTCCTCAGGCACTTGGGCGGTCAGCAGTGCGATGGCTTGGCTCATGTCCCCCTGGCTGGCCTGATACCACAGTATGAACACAAAGCATAAGTAATCGGCAAGCAACATGGCCGCTGGTCTAAATAAACACCAGAAAGACGTAGCCGCGCTCACCCACAATCGCAATCGTTCACTAATTGCAAATACAGTAATTTTTCTTAAAGTATTTATGTTCTTGCTAAGCACAGCCACAAAAATGTTACAGAAATAAATACAAGTAAAAATACCGTGAGACAAACGCTATTTTGTTTTATTGTATGCGTGTCTATTTTGAAACAACAGTTAAATCTGACTTGACTTGACGTGAAATATCCAATTACAAAACGCCCTTTTTTAGTTTATCGGTTAGTGTGAAAATGGATAATGCAACCTGCAATAATTCAGTGGAAACGGCATGATTGTTACATTAATAGAGTGAATATCTCTCCGCGCAGCTCATCTTAATGCCCTTCAACCCCTTTGTGGGGGGTGTTTTGTGTCCGTGTTCATTTAATGGCAGCAGAAGGTCGTACTGTAGTGTCTTGAACAGAAACCCCTCTCGTACTCTACGGGACTAAGATTTGCCTCTTGAGAAGACAGTGGATGAACAGACGTTGTATATTGCGAAGACCGTGAACCTCTCAATCACCGTGCGCCTCTGACTAATGTCTGTGCCTCAGCGTTTCTAAATGAGCTTAGCCCTGCCTTCACTTCCTCCCTTCCTTTCTTATTTCACTTGACACAGTGCTTGAAGACAAGAGAGCCTTTGTCATTCGAAAATGGCTGGGAAACTCAAGTCAACACCTGCCCGTGTTTCACATTTGCGGCGACACCAAGCCTGGCTTGGGAACGTCCTCTCTGCCGTCCGGTTAAAGCTCTTATACCCTATTGTCTTATCCTAGCTGTGATCTTAGGTGTGCAAACTCAGGTTTAATCTCGGACATGCTCCGCCCTGGGTCACTGAGCCCAGGGTGTAACGGAGGGAGACAGACCTGTCACAAGATTGCGTACCTTCAGGGCGGCCTGCAGCATCGGAAGCTCATGGATGCCTGTGATCTCTCGCAGCTGGTTGATCAGGATTCGGCTCTTTGTGAATAAAACAGTCCAAAGCAAATACAAAAAAATAAATAAAAACATAGTCGGTTGAATTTCCAGCAGACCCATTTTATTCTAACTGTAGCTTAAAGATAAGTCCAGACTTGCCACACGACTATACAATGCCTGATAAAAACACTAAAGGAAGTTCGATGCTGGAGTTACACACAATCTGTTTGGCCATTTGACTAATTTGAAACTGAGGACGTGAAACATGTTTTCAGATTTTGCAGAGTGTTTTCTCATAGATACTGGAGGCTGAGCTTTTGTTTCTTGTCCCAACTATGAGTCACCGTGTGTATTTCTGCTAATGAAGACATAAGCTTATTGAATCAAGGCATCCGACCGCTTTAGATGTGACCGCCTGGTTCAACATGACTGCATTCAATGGAGTGAATGACTAAATTCTGTAATTACGACATTTTATTTTTTTCGCTGTAGGGTTATTTTTTGCTTTGTTGCGATGGGAAACGCAGATGTTTAATAGAACAGAAACGGAACCCTGATGGAGTCCAGGATGACCCCGGAGTTGTAGTGTCGCACGCCGGGGTATATCACGGCAGAGGACATGGGGCCCTTGTCAGCCAGGGGTAGTCAGGCGGCTGATAGAGAAAGGCCCCAGGAATGTGTCATGTTGAGGAGACATCGTTACACAAAGCTGACGCTTGGTATTGTGTAGGGGGAAGGGGCAGAACAAGCTTAAGGTGCCCCCAGTCAGGGGTGTAGCTAATAATTCTCTGCCCTCTCTTGGGTTGGAGCTTTCAGTCTGAAGAAATTCAGGTCCCACGTAAAGAGAATTGGCCAAGAGTATGGTTCAGGGTACTGAAATGCTGAAACTGGGTTAAATCTTTAAAGCACAGAATTCCAGTCTCGACTTCAAAAGCCAGAGGACTTTTAAGGTTTAAAGGCAGGGGTGGAATTAAGAATTTTTGCTAATAGTCATCTGGGCTAGTTTAGTTTTTTAAAAAATAGTAAAAGAGTAACCAGTAGCTATCGCATCTTACAATAATAAATAATAATATATAATAAATAAGCTATTTTGAGTATATCATTTATTCATTTCCATTAAAAATGTACACATTCAGACCACCAGTCAGTACAAAGCCAATCCCTTCTCCTCACCCAGCTATTCCAACATGTTCTGATTCTGGCATTCTCATATTTTTCAAGTCAGGGCCTATATTAGGATGCTACAACGTTGCATTCGATCTAGATAGTTTTTTTTTTTTTCAGTTTCAGGGTTTTTCAAATTCTTTTCGATCTACCTTGCCAGTACCACAGGTCTCTATTAAAGCTCTTTGCTCATACTATTCTCCCATTGGGATATCAAATGGGTAAACAAGCAGCCACTCAAATTAACTCATGTGATAACGCAAAAAAAAATTATAAAGCATTATAACTTTAATGCTAAAGCGTTAACTCTGACAGACCTACATGCCATTTTACTTGCCGGCGGGGTAGTGTTCGTCTAAATTAGCGAGCTTAATTTCCAGCCCTGTTTAAAGGTAATGCAATCTCTGATCCGACGTGCTATTTCATCGCTATTAAATATAGCCCATTGGATTCATGGCTACTGTGCACAGCTATATCAGCTGAGATTAAACTTCTTGCACATCTGCGCTAGTTTTAAGTTGCCACAGATACTTTTACCCCGGATAAAGCGTTTGATCAGCTAGCTGGGGACCCGGAGCTGAAGCCCAATTCGCGGGTCGACGTCCGCTATCACACGGGCGCCTAAGGTAACAGAACGGTTCAAGTTATTTGGGCCAAAAAAGAATGGCGAAGTGTGTCAGCAGCTATATATAGAGCAGACATGAGCAGGTGGAAATGCTGCGGCTTCCCAGCTGGTGCCCGACACAGGGAGTCAGGGTGGTCCGATAGTAGGAGACATATATGGAGAGCCAGAGGGCCCGCTTCGCCTGATTGGGGTCTATTTTAGGCCCTGGCACTGATAACGTTTGTGTTTTCCATTCCATTCTTCACGCAACAGGGTTTATATTGATATAAACACCACCGTTCTTTGGGCAATATGTACGTATAACACCGTTAAGGCGACCATTGACATAGAGTAGGCCAAACAGACTGCAATAAAACTGAACTGAAATAGAAAACAATAAATAAACCATAAAAACTAAATAGTACCATGTCATCTCTTCTGACACAGCTTTTATTTCCCAAGTATAACACTCGCTACCAGAGGCATAAAACCGCACTCATACATTTAAAAAATCTTTCTATAATGATATAAATGGTTATAAGATTTTTCTCACATTTTAACTATTTTAAATAAATACATTTAAAAAAAAAAACAAGATGCCACTTCTTCTGGCCAAGACCCCGGAGCCAGCGAGAGCTCTCGACTGTCCGTGGACGTAGATTTTCTCATATGGAAAGTTAAGGGTTGATCAGACTAAAACTTCTCTTTATCACAGTTTTCATTCAAATCAGTAATATGGGTCGACATTGTAAAAATGTGATTACCTACAACAGAAGCCGTCAAAATCAATGACATTATACATTCCAGTGTATGTGATCTTATTTTTGCATCATATAGATATGTATGACATCAATCATGGTTTTGCCTTAATTGATGACTAGACTAGGCCTGTTATAAACTTTTGCATAATTTTAGACCACATCCAAAAAATGTCTGGAAACTTTGCGCAGTCGAACCCTTGAGAAATCATCCATTTAACACGACCACCGAAACCCTGTCATTTCGCTCACCGGGTTTGCAGATGTCTGCCCTTGATCACAATACTGATCAACTCTCATGGCACCACGGATGAGTCGCTTCTCTTTTTTTCCACCCAAATACCTTCTCCGCACCGCCACGGATGTGCGCCTAGTCCATCGGACTCCCGCGGGCAAACGCAGGCCAGGCGCGTTCACGCAGGGTCTCGGTTACACTCGGGGAGGGGGATCGGGGGCTGGGGGGGCGGTGTCCAGCAGCTGCAAAGCCTGTACATTGTACATGACACGTGCCATAGTCTCATTTCAGACTTAATAAACGGCAAAAAATAATATTAATATAAAAATACGGCAAAAAATAATTGCTCGATGTACTTTGATATGGAGTTGATGTTCTTTCCAGGAGATCAAGGTTAATGCCAGTTCTCACGCATCTGGCGTGACACTCACGCTTCCAGACTCTCACGCTCACGCAAGATATCTTACAGCAAATCTATATTAGTCCTTTATAAACCTACAATTAGCTACGTCAGAAGCGTTGGGGAAGTTTGCAAACCCTACAGATTATTTACAAGGTAATCAAACTGTAAACACATGTAACACATGCAATGCGTGTGCATGTGTGTGCAGACTAGTCTCCAATAGAAAATCTCACTCCAGCCCGCTGACCAAAGTTGGCCACTCCGACATTGCACATTAATAGTCCTACTAATAGGCCTAGTCTGCTTACATAGTATAAAAATATGTAGCTGAGGAAAATTATTAAAACTGCATGTTCTCCGGCACAAGCAAGAATTGTTCCATTAGCCTAGTGATGCACAAGTAGCCCAATACCCCCATGAGCCGTTAACTTCCCACAACACGCCGGTATCATCTTTCCATCATAACGGAAATTCAATACGGGAAGGCAAAGAAGTTTGATGCTGCAGACTATTTGTCGCGCGCAAAGGGGAAGCACGGGCTGCGTCTGCGGGTCGCGGACTAACGGGGTACCGGTACACAAGCCGAATCACACAATCAGCTTCGGGAACACGCAGAGGGAGACCGACCCGACACGGCTCTGCTTTCCCGGTGGATAAGACACCGGGTCCAGCCTCAGCATGTCCCCCATCCTGTCACTGCTTCTCCTGCTGGTATCAGGTAGGACTCTGGTCACAGTAACCCACCCGCAGCGTGTACATCTCTATATTGGGAAATTGGGTTTCTTCTGCATTTGCAGTGGTAAGATCTGCTCACATCAAATAGAAACAGTTAACTTAATATTCTTTCTAGAAAAAAATGGTTTTAGGAAAGAAAAATGTTCAATAACGGCAGGCTGAAAGATACGTTACTTGTGACTGATAATTACAAATGTTTTTTTCCACTAATCAGAGACGTTCATCCATTTTAAAATGTAGGACAATATAAGGACAATGTGTAAATGAATAATTGCAATCATGTTGATGCTCGTTTAAATGGATCAGCACAATGATTCATGCGGTTAATTTTGCCGTTTCTATGTATAAATTTGACTGTCTAATACACGAAAAAAGCGGGTTTACATTCTGCCCACGAATAATGTGACTGCTTGGTACAAGCTGCGGTGCTCCTAAGCCTAATCTGCAGCCGGCCTATAACATGCATAAGGCTGATTAGCCTGGTATTAATTTAAAAGGTACATTCCTTTCTGTCATAAACAGAAGCGTCTTGGAAGATCAGGCAAGCGTATTTGAATTACATGCGGGATGTTGCTTTTGTATGACAGGAACAAGGCGCTATCAGGCTAGAATAATTTAGTGTAAATATGCTATGGGCTATTCAGTCAAATAGGGTTCTGAAGGATTAGAATATTAATGATAGGTAAACAAAACATAGAACCTGAGTGTTGTATGCTTTCAGCCGAGGGAATCCTCCATGTGCCATTTACTCATAAACTGGGGACATTTACCTACCAAACAATGTAATGTGTCACATGGTGTATTTATGATGGGGAAACTGACGACTGACATGCAAAGCAAATGATCTGGGGGGGTGGGGGGGGGGTGACTCTAAATACCAGATGATGGAAAGCACATTACATGGTTGACAGTCTGTTTAGTTAATACAAGCGGGAATCGTGTCCTGCTCATTCAGCCATTTGCTGGCTACTTCAAGTTATGTTCAGCTTAGATGTGAAGATCGGTGACAGCAGCCGGTGTGTGAACGTGTAACGTTCTGCTCCGTAGCACCTTCCTCCGAGCCGTTACCGGAGAAGCCCCGGAGGTCCACCCTGAATCAGCTCACCAGAACACTCCTGCGTAACTACGATTCCGGTGTGAGGCCCGTGCAGAACTGGACCGACCCCACCATCGTCTACATTGACTTTATCGTTCAGTCTGTGCTGGATGTGGTAAGGAGCACTCCCCACACCCGTTACCTCCCGGAAGGGTCGGCAAGAAGTGGGTGAAGCTTGAAGAACATTTGTGAGGAGGTTAACTCTGGAGATCGTTTCACTGTGACGTTAATTCTCAGCATTTCACACCGTGTCTGAACCGAAAGACCACAACTTAGAATTTTGTTTTATCTTTCAGGATGGACAGACACAGAAAGTAACTACCAGCATTTGGTATCGCCAGGTTCGTAGGTATTTCTTCTTTAAATTTTTTGGTTTTTTACAAAGAACAATAATTTTCTAGAACTTATATGGACAATCACTGCACTCAGCGCATAAATATAGGCAACAGGACTGACGTAGTCACTTCAGCCATTTTTCATGGGGTAATCAGGTTGATATATATCTATGCACTGGCTTAATTTAGGGCACTCCAGTGATAAAAAAAAATGCAGATCTTATCCGGTGTACTGACACAACAATGTTCAGTCCCATTAGCTGATAATTTGATTTCTGATAATTTGATTACAAAGCAGTGAAGCGGGATCAAGTGTCCTGTACAGCAGTGCTCTGTACTTTGGACCATCAACGACAACCAGGGACAATTTTAAAGGCAAAAATATTGCGGAAATGTTCCGGGAAGTTTAACAAAAGATGCATTTGCAGGTGGTCATTTTGGTTGAGTGAGAAAGCCTCAACCATCTTTGCAGTGAGAAAGCCTTGTTAGAAACGGAAAGACAGCGTGTTTGTGCAAGTTGTGCATGATTACAAAAAACACCCAGTGATGACCTGTTATTTGCTCGCCTGTCCGTTGCAGATATGGAAGGACGAGTTTCTGGTGTGGGACCCTGCAGATTTTGACGGAATCAACGAAATCTCCCTATCTTTGGATGCAATATGGGTTCCCGACATTATCATCAGTGAATTGTAAGCCCTTGCCCATGCACCTTAACATCCCTCTATCTATTTCGTACCTTCAGTCATCGTAAAAGCTCTTCCAAAGGAGATGAGTTGAAGAGAAAGAATTTTGAAACTGATTGTTTGCGTTAATCAGAGTTACTGGGCGCAAACCTCCAGGATGACGGGTGAACGGTATTCTCCGTGTCAATCCCAGAATGCCTTTCAGTAGATGTCCCCTCCCCTGCAGTGTGGACGTGGGCCGGTCACCGTCGCTGCCCTACGTATACGTCAACTCCTCTGGGATGGTGAAGAACTACAAGCCCATCCAGGTGGTCTCCGCCTGTTACCTGGAGATATACGCCTTTCCATTTGACAGGCAGAACTGCACGCTGACCTTCCGCAGTTGGCTCCATACAGGTGACCACAAGGTGACCCCCCCCCCCCCCACCCCCAACTCAGCTCA
>JAODJW010000038.1:18829265-18850070 GCA_026777045.1 Hyperopisus bebe
CAGTTGGCCCCATACAGGGGACCACAAGGTGGCCCCCCCCCCCCCCACCCCCAACTCAGCTCAGCTCATCTGTGGCGGGGGCCTTGAGCAGTAGAAAACAAATTTTGTCAGTTCAACTATATTAAAAGCATTTCAGTAGCGCAGGATGTCTAGTGTATATGACTATAATGGTGTGGAATCCAACAGAGGTATTTCTTCAGATTCCCCCCCCCCCCCCCCCACTCTTTTGTGCCCCCTAGTCAAATGGCACCCTAGGCGGTATCCTATGTTGCCTATAGGGTGGGCGGGCCCTGATCTGTGGGGGGGGGGGACACATGGATACTTGAGTTAATGTTGATCTTGAGCCTAAGTTTATAGTAATAAATGTTTGACCTCAGTTTATGGTAATTCGTAATGAATTTTTACGGCATTTCCAATATTTTCAATATTAATTTGCAGGTAATTTTCTTGGAGCCCCTGGTCCAGAGCCTTATGAAGCCATTTTAACTCATTCGTTGCTTAAATAGATGAAGATACATGTATGTTACTTAAAGGCATCAGCAAGGCATCATATGATTGAACCTTGCCTGGGAGGAGCGCCTTAATCAGCCCTGCATTCACGTCCCCACTCTGCTCCCCCCGGCCAGTGAATGAGGTGGACCTTGTCCTGTGGAGGAGCATGGAGGAGATAGCCAGCGACACCAGGGAGTTCATGAACAACGGCGAGTGGGAGCTGCTGTCGGTGCCTTCACGGTACTGGAGACTCCATATGGAGGACAGGGACTATGCCCAGATCCAGTTCAACGTACGTAATGGTGCGGGCCCCCTAGGGGTGGGGAGGTGAATTGTTTAATTGCACAAGTCTCTCGGGCTGTGGTTATGGTCAGGGTCAAATTTGGGCTAAAGGTATTGTCAGAGTCCTACCTATAGCATAAATGCTGGGGCCCTGGGCTACAGCCCAAGTCAGTCCATGCGTAAGTCAGTCCTTGGTCATGGTGTTGGGTTATTGAGGGGGGTGAAGTCTCACCCAAGTGCTGCTGGAAAATAACTGTCACCTCATTGCAAATTCTTACATGTATGTGCACCGCAGTGACTCATTGCTTCAGTTCAATCATTGGCAAGACTCCTTAATCAATAACTTTTCCAACCTCAGTGACATTATCAACTAATAGTGAAAAATTGGGAACGGAACAGATTGCCTTGCGCATCCTCACGAAGGAGATACCTTCATAAGACCATGCCTTTGCTAAAGACAATAAGTTTATAAGAGTTATACCTTTGTGAAGTACATGCCTTCATAAGGTGCTTCTGTGCAAAGTTTCAGGTGAGGTTACCAGTCCATTGATCCTCAAAATGAGCTTATTGTTCATTTTTACCCAGTCGACCTCGACCAAAACAGGGAGATCCAACACAAAAGCTAACATATAATGGTTATAGGGGATATTTTTTAAATACTCTCTGTGGTTGACGGGAGGCACTGAAGCATGTATGTCATTATGACAACAGAATCCGAAAGCAATTGACAGATTTTAAAATGTCAATTATCCAGTCCGCAGAGTGCAATAAGTGTGTTAAGGAGATTGCCCGGAGTCAGCGATCGGGTTAAGCGCTAATGCTAATAGATGAGGGCGCACCGCTGACAGCATACCGATGCTAATGAGGCGAACTATCTGGCACTTGACCGATGAGTATCTTGTTCTGCCAGAGGAACAGGTCGGCTGGCTGCCGCTGGTGGGTGAACCTTCGCATGCCGAGAGGTCCTTTGCAGGGGGAACAGTAGGGACTCTCGATTACAGCTACTCCAGGTCTAATTGCAAAACCTTTGAGGGAATCCATATTTGCTTTTTTTTTTTTAAAAAATGCTCTTTGCTCACTGCTGTAAAACTGCTCTTTGCTCACTGTGATGACTCAAAGGAAGAGTGAGGAGAGGCGGTTTGATGGATTGCTTAAATTGTAGGGGTTTCCAAAAGCAGGCATGATACCATCTCAATGGTTTTTCTACTGCTTTGGACAGAATAGCCAGAAGTGGAGAGTTCGGGTCTAGAGAGTACACATCCAGACCAAGATTTTGTTTCAGCCTTTTCTAAAGAAAAGCTTATTTGGCTATCCATTGTTTTATTTTTTTAAGCAGACACTTTTATCCAAAGTGACATACAACTGAGAAGGGAAGCTCAGACAGTTCCCAGAGCAATTATGGGTAAAGGGCTTTGCTCAGGGAGCCAATCGGGAAATGACTCAGCTGACCCTGGGATTTGAATTTAAACCTCCTGAGCACAGACATAGCAGGTAAATTCATTCAGCAACACACCAGCAAATACTAATGTGTGTAAAACTGTGTCTTCCTGCCGTCATGAACCACAATTCCAACTTCAATTCCATAACAGCTACCGTTGTATGAAAAAAATGTCTGTATCAAACTGGACACCTAATCTGGTCTAGCAGGCTAGTTTTTAGGGAGTTTTTAGAAAGCAAAGCAAAAAATAGAGAATGTGTCTGGCTTTCCAGTTTCACCCATCCAGGGCGATGATGTCTCCCCCCCCCCGTGGTCACCCACAGGTGGTCATCCGAAGACGGCCTCTGCTCTACGTGGTCAGCTTACTGATCCCCAGCATCTTCCTCATGATCGTGGACGTGATCAGCTTTTACCTGCCGCCCAACAGCGGCACCCGGATCAGTTTCAAGACCAGCATCCTCCTGGGCTACACTGTGTTCCGGGTCAACATGACAGACGAGCTTCCCGCCACGGCTGTCAAAACGCCACTCATCGGTATGCAAAGACCTTGACTAACTCAACAGGAAAGAAAACATTTTTCCTGGGAGAAACTTTGTTGCTGGAAGAAAATGACTGGAATGGCATGATAAATAATTGAATTATCCTACTAAAACTTGACCAAAAAAAAAACAGAATCAATAGAAGTCAGGAGAAGAAGATATCAATATCTGTAATCTCATTTCAAGATGTCCAAGGTTACTTGGAGTGATCTACAGATAATGACGTCCCCCATCTCCTATCACCCAGTCACTTTTGGCAGCCAGCTGGCCTTGGACTGCCAAAGGATAATGTTTCTCCATGACACACATAGCCATTTTTGATCTATCCTATTGTATTGCAGCATTTTCCACATTTTCAGTATTACAAAATGTTACAAAGTGTCTGCTTTTCTCTGTTCGGAAGGGTGCTGCATTTTTCATGAGAAAACTGCGGGTTGCGAGTTAATGCATCGAGATTTATTTTCGTTTTAGTTACTTGGTTTTTATGTAGGAGTATCAGAAAGGGAAAACTCGCTAAATCACACCCCGACGTGTCCTCAGGGAATGGCTCTCTGTCCCAGCACTGTTCAGGGAATTCGTAATTATTGGTCCCGCTGTGCTTTAGCTAAGCGTCGACAAGCGTTTGCATGATCTTTACAGAAGCTACTTGATGCTTGGCTGCTTGTCCCACCCCAGGCGTGTTCTTTGCCGTCTGCATGGCGCTCCTGGTGCTCAGCCTGGCTAAATCCATCTTGGTCGTGAAGCTCCTGCACCACAATGAGAAGGAGATGAAGGAGATGTCAGTGTCCGCCTGCCTGCTGGACAAGTACGGTTCTTCCAGTCAGAGCTTTAATGAGAGCTCCTTCACCTCTGTGAAAACCTTGGATGAGGTGGATCAATGTGGAGGTAAAGATGTGTATTAGGGGAATTACTGAAGAGGGAGTCTGTTTGTGGATGCGCCCTCTGCTGGCAGGACGCAGGCAAATGCTTCAGGCTTTTTTGTGCTGCTTTTACGGACGTGGTCACATCATTTCCACCACATCATTATTCATACACGTATACACATCTCCCTTCACGCCAGCAAGCCACATCTTTCATGCATTATTGGTACTTCCAACGTGTAACACGTGTAAATGGTGATCTGGCACACTTTCTCGGGGACACTTGGACACAATCCTGACGCTGGTCATTGGTATATCTTCCTGCCGTTTCAGGTTTCGACTTTGACTTCCATCTAGAGGAGGACCTCCTGTCCCTGTGTGAACCCCAAGATATGGTCCTGCAGCTGGAGAAGATCCTGCAGGAGGTCATCTCCCTCAAGTACTACCTGCACCAGATGGAGAGTGATGGTGCTACAGAAATGGACTGGTTGGCACTCTGCTCTAAGGTGGACAGGTTCCTCTTCCACCTGTATCTCCTCATCCTGGCTGTCTACTCCAGCACAATCCTGCTCCTCTGGATTGCCTGGAGCTCAGTGTGAAGTGGCCAGTGTGGATTTCGCGACCTTGACTAACCCAGCAGACGCTATGGGGAAACAACAGGCTCCAGTAACTAATACAGACTGACCAGCCAGAATAAGATGCCTTCAAGTGTCTAACAGTCTTAACATGGAAAATATGACTTTGATTTATATATGGTAATAATATTGATGCACAGTATTCAGACACATTCATGTCACTGATTTTTAGTAACATAGCAGAAATGATCACAATTGCTTTGTTGTAATATTTTGTTCAGTCAGCTTATTATTTGTAACATTTCAAGTGAAAATAAAAATGTATTTATGGTAATTAAATAGAGTTTGGGGCCAAACTTTTGTAGGGCCTTTGATGGATCAGGCGTTTAGTGATACACCATAAGTGTTTTTCAGATAAAAGAATTTGTATCACACAGAAACAGATGTAACTCACTTACTGATGGAGTCTCGTTCAGGCTTGATGAAGGTCAGTGCTGTATTTTGACTGCATTTTGTCGGCTGCAGAAACCCAATAAACACGTAACATGACATAGATGCGGCGTGCCGGATCTCTCGGTCTCGTTCTCCCATAATCACCCCCAACCCCCATGCAGCGGCGCCTCTGCGAATTACACCCACCAGTGAATCTCAAGGTGATTTCTTTCCCATGATTAAATGGCGTGTCATGATATTATCATGTTCACTGTGAGCAAATTGCAAGTCAGCGAGGGATTGAGCAGAGGTGTGAGGGTGTGTGTGTGTTTGGGGGGGGGCGTGTAAGGGGGCAGGGGAATCTGGCTGCTCCCTATCAGAAAGCCCATGTGACAACATGTAGGACAAGCTAGGATGTAGCAAGTGGGATGGATGAAGGGATCCGCAGCTGAGTAGGACAGGAAGGTTACCTGGGGAAGGTTAGCGTGGAAACCTCATGATATCTGTCTGTCTGTCTTTACACTCTGCAACAATGAAAAGTACAGGAACGGGATCAAGATCAAAACTGACTTTATTATCCCCAGGAGGAAATTCTGGTGCATAGACTAGCAAGAGTGTAGTGCACAGACAAACAAACATAGAGTGTGAAACAGGAAAAGTGCAAAGACAGCACACAGTCAGTAGACAGTAGACAGTCAGTAGACAGCACACAGTCAGTAGACAGTCAGTAGACAGCACACAGTCAGTAGACAGCATACAGTCAGTAGACAGCACAGTCAGTAGACAGCACACAGTCAGTAGACAACACACAGTCAGGGGGCGCCACTAGAGATTTTGGGCCCCATGAAAGCATATCATACTGGGCCCCCAACCCAGTAGGGCTCCGGGCCTTCAGGGGGTCTTGGAATCGTCTTAACCCCCCCCCCCCCACACACACACACACACACACCCTTTACTGTGCCATATAGGACAGACAAGTAAATGCAATGCATACAAATTTGAAAAGTACACAGTACAGAAACAGAATGTGCTAAAGTAAGTATATTGTAGTATTATAGAAAAAAAATATGTATTTGCAGACAAGAATAATAAATTAGTGACTGTAACACAGACAGCACTGGACTTGCATTATTATTGTTATTATTATTAATATTATTATTAGTAGTAGTAGTATAGTCGACTTCTTGTATTTTATCAGTCAGAATTATTTTTTTCCTGAAAGAAACAACCATCCACAAATATGATGTCTATTTCAGAGCATCTTTTTGTGTTCATCTGGCTGTATCATGCACACGCTCTGTCTGTGTGACAGATCTCTGCCATAATCCCAGCACGCTGATCCTAACTACTTAAGTAATCCTATGAATTTGCAACAGAGGATGACAACTGCCACTGACATAACGCTGCACTGAGATGCGTCGGTGTAAACCATGAACGGGCTGGTTCATATTAACCATATAGGCATCTGAGCATGTGCACAGGGGCACCACGTCCTCGGGGGGCACCAAGCAGATCAACCCAGTGTAAGTCTGCCCCCCCCCAGTCCCATTTACAAATGTCTTTTAACAGATTAATGCAATTTAATTTGCAATGTATTTAATATAATTCAGTGCTTGAAGTGAGGAAAAACAGATGCTGGTACTCTCCTTGTTAGTCAGCACCAGGTGCCGGTATTCCCCTAGTTACTCAGTACCAGGTGTGGGTACTCCCCTTGGTATTCAGTACCAGGTGTGGGTACTCCCCTAGTTACTCAGTACCAGGTGTGGGTACTCCACTTGGTATTCAGTACCAGGTGTGGGTACTCCCCTAGTTACTCAGTACCAGGTGACATTACTCCCCTAGGTATTCAGTACCAGGTGTGGGTACTCCTCTTGTTACTCAGTACCAGGTGTGGGTACTTCCCTTGTTACTCAGTACCAGGTGCCGGTACTCCCCTTGTGTAATGTTTCCCATGTTAGATGGATTTCTGAATTTCATGAGGTACTAGTTCTTTCTGACATGTGTGCTGTTGCCCAGGGGAACTTAACACTCAATCCAGCCCTGCGAACAGGAAATGGTCATGTGGTAATAATAATAATAATAATAATAATAATAATAATAATAATAATAATAATAAACTTTAAACTTCGCTCTGTTCACTCCCCCTATAGTCTCTTTTGCTTTCCATTGCATCTTTTCGCCCCCGTGGCTGGAGCCAGTAAAAGCATTAGAATCTTATCTGTTTCTAATGGAATTAAAAGCCCAAGGATTATACGATTTAGTCCAGGATTTATCTTTTAAACAAACTAATTAAAAGTTTTGTTTCACAGACTGATATGGCAGAGCAAGCTACTCAGCGACACTTTACAGTTCTTTGCAATGAAAAATGTCATTTCCTCTGTAGCTGTCTATCAGTAAAACATATAATAACAATATAAAGGACAATTTAACTGGTAGGCCTTCTCTAACAATGTCCTTTTCATGGTTGAAAACACAACTTTAAGAAAAGCATCAAAATGTCTCAAAAACCAACGTTTTAAAACCCATTTGATGGTTTGTGTAGTTAAATCTAAAAATAAAATAAAACATTCTGGACTTGTTAATTTTGGTAGGTGTCAGGTCAAGTTCTACTTCTTTGTCAGTGTCGGCATTTGGTTTGGTCCCAGTAGAGAAGACCCTACAGCTCCCTCTGCTGGTGGTTGCAAGGAGCTGAAGGGTGTCTAATTGATTTTTAATAGCTCTTCATATTTACACGCTACGGCGTGAAACAGCTACACGTATAGAACAACTGAGTTTATTAAAATATCTGTTCTTGTTTTTTTTTTTCTAATAAACTTGATTCAGAAATATAGGTTCTCTAATCCTATGAGAATCACTTGGTCAAAGTGATGCAAACCAAGTGTAACAATACAGGCTTTGTTGTGGTGTCTCAAAGGTGATAATTTTCAAAGGCAATTTTTTCCTGACAATAAAAAATAAAAATATTTGCCCAATAAAAGGCATTTCTCTGGTGTGTAGCCCCCGAACACACAATTTACTATCAAACAACGGTAAATTCCATGGTGAATTTGGTTTCCTGTAATGTGCAAGATAAGAAATTAACTGGGTTGTTTGAGGAAAGTGATAACAGATATCCCAAACAATTACAATGCTTACTGCATACTTTTAAGTGCAACAGTAATTTTCATTCTACAAATACATGTGAAATACAGATATTATTATACGCTGTCAATGGTCACCCTATTAAAGTTATCATTAAATTAAAAACGCACGGCTGTTCATACTGTTAAATGCCCTATACCAGTGTGAAATTAAAGGGTTTGAAATTATCACTGTGTAATTTTCCCTGTCGTTGTTCCCAATTTTAGTAGGAATAGTCTCTTTTCAGTACCATGGGCTTTTAACTTATAATAGCGAGATGACACCTGAGATCAAAAGTCAATTACATATTGCCTTCATCCTGCTGCAGTCCTACATCATTCCAAGGAAGCCCTAACTCCTCTCATTAACATCCAGATGTAGTCTTTCACCGAGGAACTACCCGTACTGATAATTCGTCTTATATGATTAGTCCTTTAGTAATTACCTTACGTGGTCGCGACTGAATATCGTATGACGTGACCCCCGCCCGCTTCCAGTAAAACAACTTTTTTACTTGCAAGGGCCAAGTGCGCGTCACATACACCGCGGTGCGCCGTCAGACAATCGCGTTCATAAATTTGATCCCCCTCCACGGTTATATTTTCCTGCCACAACCGTCAGAGGCATCAACTGACTTAATTAGGAGCCAAACGAACTCCCACCCCGATCGCCCACTGTATTATATCTCCCGTTTAATCGCATTAGTGATAATGGGGGGTAGGTGGACCAGCACTGGCTTCTAATATCACTCTGCCTACAGATCTATGACTCCGAAAAGCATTTTCGCCGGGTATGAAAAATTATAGATATGGGTCTATGTAATCCATATCTGAAGGCGTCTTTTAACTTAGTTACGCGTCTGCATTACCTGAAAAGTAAGGGAAAATATTGATTTAATTTTGGACGCAAATGAGAAATTAGTTAAAAAAAAAAAAAAAAAAAAAAAAAAAAAAAATTTCAAGCAAACTTTCAAAATATAACATTGGCCTTATCACACGGTTGCGTTCCTATTGCTATGGTCCAGATACGCCCCGAACCAGCCGCTCCCCTAAACACACACAGTACTCCAAAAAACTGGTACCATCCATACCCAAATCTACAACTTTGTAATTCCCCCCTTTTTTCTTAGTTAATCATATCTTTTTTTTTGTCAGGCTCACAAGTCAACATACTTCAGCTAGGCTAATCTCATTACGCTGTAAATAAGCAGGCGAAAATATAGGCGAAAATTGAAATGTATGTAGGCATATTAAATGCAGCAAAAGGTCATTCGGCGTTAAACAGGCAAAAGAAAGCCTCCGATATTTGACGGCCTGTTTTCGTGTTGACCGCTGCACCCTTATTAGGATACACTGGGGCCCAAAAATGTGGAAACACTTCCAGTCTTTAGAGAACTGTAATCTTTATTCCAGTTACCCCAGTTACTTTTTAAATCGCCCAATGTATATTTGTAAACGTTCTTTGATTGTTTATAAACATTACCGCCGATATTCGTGTATTAATTCTTAAAGTGTAATGCCAAAATGCTAGGTGTTTCCTCAATTTTGGCCACTAGTGTATTCTTATTTGGACAGTTTCCCATATATACACCTTATTTCATCATATTTTTAGTAACTTTGCCAGACCATTTATTTAAGTCTTATTAAGCTATTGGCGAAATAAATCATAGGCCTATGTAAACTGTGAATTGAAGTTTCTGGGTTAGGGCCATAAGAAGGGCGCGCCACACCCATTACATGGGGGTGACGTCACTCCCACCCGGGTCTGGGCTGATCATTAATTGCGGTGTCGGTAACGCTGAGCGGAACCTCTGATCCCCGGATGAGATGTAGCCAAAGCCTGCATTTGCAATCAGGCTCACGGGCGGCGAAGAGACACGGACCGCTATACGTGCGGGTGCAGCCTCTAAAGCGAAGAAAAGAAAAACGAAAAGCAAAATGAAGCTTTCAGCACTATGGACAGCGCTCGGCGCGCTTATATGCGGCGCACAGCAAGTACGGCCAGGTAACTCGTTTGTTCCATCGTTGTACAATCAGAATTAAAAACCGGCATAGAAAAGGGTATTTTGAAGTTGTGGTAGTGTGTTTTTCACTTTTCGGTGTGTTTTCATAACTTTGAATAGCAAATAAATGCGCAGATACTGGCATTTCAGTTTTTTTTTTAGTCATTATGACCTATGTCATTGCATTAAGTGATGGACAATTTACAGTTATTTAGCCAAAAGCATTGGACCATGGATTAAATTGCGATAGTTACCCACATTATGAAGTCCCGCTGCCTAACTAGCGAAAAGAGTCACCTGCTTTCGTCTTAGTGAGAAGAACAGGAAACGGCAGCGGACGCTTCTCCAACGCCACCCTGGTCCGCCTCTCTGAGTATCTGAGCGCCGGGTATAAGAAAGGCGTGCGACCCGTTAGAGACTGGCGTCAGACAACCATGGTGGCCATCGACCTTATGGTGTACTCCATCTTAAGCGTGGTAAGTACCGTTCGCCCTTTAAGTCCGGATATACGACATTAATGGCATGATTTATAAACTTTGAGCCTTCTGTTTTTCTATACAGGATGAAAAGAATCAGGTTTTAACAACATATGTATGGTACAGACAGGTAAGGTGTCGGAATTACACACAGTAAGAGTTTCAAAACAACACGAGGACTAAAATTTAGGCTCTTGGTTTGAGACTGAATTATAACTATTCTTAATACCAAACTGTTTACAGATGTTACTGATAACAAACTTAACATTTTCATCCATTTATTTTGCTATGCATCATTGAAGCAAGTGTTTTTTATTGTTCAGCAATAACAGCTAGGAATAGGAGTGACAGTTTTGAACCTGTAGTCTATCACAAATACAAGCCACATACCACTGGACTATATACAGACCAGCACAGACACCTGAGCTCAATGAGAAACAGCGTCGCATCCCACCTCCAGGACTGAGGGTTCAGATCCCATCAGCTGGGTGACGTGTGGCTTCCTTGAGATCCCATGCAGTTTGGGTAGCTAAGACTCCAGGCCCTTCTACAGCCCTGACCAGTATAAGATGGATGGAGTTGTACTGGAAATCAAAAGTCCTGACTACTGGTGTTAACACTAAATAGGGCAAAACCATGAGTCATTCAGTAATCTATCTAAAATGAAAATGCACTCCCTCCAATATGGACGCTTTATCTTAAAAGCAATGGGTGGATGAATTCCTCGTGTGGAACCCTGAAGACTTTGACGAGGTGAAGCAAGTGTCCATTCCTACCACCAACATTTGGGTTCCAGACATTCTCATCAATGAGTTGTAAGTATGTTACTCTTTTTGGTTGTACCATATAAACAGTATATAAACAAGCATACAAACACATCACAGAGTCTACAGCTATTGGAACCTATTCCTTCACTTGACCCCATCCCACAATCCTTTGCAGTGTTGACGTGGGGAAGTCTCCTGATATCCCATATGTGTACGTGGGGCACAACGGATTGGTGCGCAACTACAAACCCATCCAGGTGGTGACGGCCTGCAGCCTAAACATCTACAACTTCCCGTTTGATGTGCAGAACTGCAGCCTCACCTTCCAGAGCTGGCTACACATCAGTAAGTACACATCACTACGCCCCACATCTCCTGCTTTTTCTAGCCTACTCCATATATGGTAACAATGGTTTTCATCTAACTGGAATGTGAAACGAAACAAATCCAAACACTGTTAATGTTTCTCCCTATAAGTACTGACAGAATGATTACTACCCAAGGAAACGTTTTTAGGAATGAACCTTCACTTCTCTTGACATGGATCAACTGATAGGTGCCCTCCTCTTTTGCCTGTAGTCAATGATATTAACATCACCCTAATGAGGACCCCAGAAGAAGTTAAAGTGGACAAGCGTGTGTTCATGAACCAAGGAGAGTGGGAGCTGCTCCACATCCTGTCCAAGTATAAGTCTTTCAGCATCGACGAGAATGACCATTATGCGGAAATGAAGTTTCATGTAAGGGAGTTTATCACGTCAAGGTGTTTCCACTCATCCTGGTCGCATTTCTCCACGACCAGAGAAGAGGCCCTACAAACTGTAAACCTTTCTTATAGGTTGTGATCCGACGGAGGCCCTTGTTCTACACGGTCAATCTCCTGCTACCCAGCATCTTCCTCATGCTTATGGACATCGTGGGATTTTACCTGCCTCCCGACAGTGGAGAACGGGTCTCCTTCAAGATCACCCTGCTCCTGGGCTACTCCGTGTTCCTCATCATCGTGTCTGACACGCTGCCCGCCACGGCTATTGGGACGCCACTCATAGGTGACGTGCCATAAATGTGGCTCTTCTGGGTCCTGCCCCAGGGAATTATGAGACTGATGGAGTAAGAAGAACATGGAACTGTCAATGTTGGGCATTTCAGGACCAGAAGCTTCAAATCCAGACCAAGATTTTGTTTCTACCAACCAGCATAAAGAGTCATAATCACAGAATATGTAACTGGTTGGTAGAAACAAAATCTTGGTCTGGATTTGTAGCGTCTGGACCCAAAATGTCCAACACTGGGAACTGTAAACCATGAAAACTGATTTTGTTGTGTTTTGTGATGTGTACTTGATTGCATGTACAGTGGGGTGAGTTAGCGGGTGACAGTATTTATGTTTGAGGTCAGTCTCACCCTTTTCACCCTGAGTTGCCATCTACCTTAATAACAGGCGTCTACTTCGTGGTCTGCATGGCCCTGCTGGTGATCAGCTTGACGGAGACGGTGCTGATTGTCCGCTTGGTGCACAAGCAAGACCTCCAGCCTCCGGTCCCTGACTGGGTGAAGCGCCTGGTCTTGGAGAAGGCTCCGCTACTCCTCTGCATCCGGGACAAGCAGAAGTTCTGCCCCGCATTGTCTCGGGGGTCTGACCTGTCCCACTACACAGATCACCACCTGAACACCAGTAGGAACCTAGGAGGGGGATGGGGAGGGAGGGGTATTGGGGTAAATAACCTTGGAGACGGTGATTTAGTGCAGGTGATGGAGGGTTAGGTTGTATGATAGCAGGGGCTGTGATGAGGATCTGGGAAGGGTGGATGCAGATTAGGGGCAGATGAACTTCTCCAGTGGCCCTTGGCTGGCATGGCTAAAAGGCCCTGCAAGTTTGAAGCTGAAAGAGAAACTAAAATTATTACACGATGCAGTGTCCATAATCTGTTAATTGGTGTGCTGGTGATACAACTTACTGAGGTGAAGGCAGCAAAATTTTCTGGGTGGGGGTGTTTAACCATCACGATTTTCCTGAGGCCTTGTTTTGCAGGGCGGGGCCCCTGATTTGCCTCAGCTGCTCAGCTGTAGCCTAGGATAGCTGATGCATGAATCCGGCCCCGGTTTAGAGACCTGGGACATGGGGGTGGGTTTGCTTGTAATGAATCATGATTTATTCACATGATGTGCTGGGTGATGCTGCCACCATACCGTGTTCCAGGCAGGTGCAGCCACCAAACCTGTGACGGCGGGAAGGAC
This sequence comes from Hyperopisus bebe, assembly GCA_026777045.1. NCBI lineage: Eukaryota > Metazoa > Chordata > Actinopteri > Osteoglossiformes > Mormyridae > Hyperopisus > Hyperopisus bebe. The sequence continues at coordinate 18,842,487 of JAODJW010000038.1, forward strand.
TCAGAGCGCGGGCTGGGGCTGGTCCTGCCGGCGAGGGACAGCTCCCCCGTCATGGACAGCATCCTGCTGGAGATCTCCTCCATCCGCCGGTTCCTGGACAGGCGGGACGAGAGCCGCGATATCGCCAAGGAGTGGCTGCAGGTGGGCTATGTGCTGGATGTCCTCCTCTTCCGTGTTTACCTGGTGGCCGTGCTGGCCTACAGCATCACCCTGGGGACGCTGTGGTCAGTCTGGCAGTACGCCTGAGCCCGCCGGCCGCCCGGGTGCGAGCGAGGAAACGCGGCCAGCTCCAAAGCTCCCCGGGTCTCCGCTGGCGGAAATGCTTCCATGGGGTCAACTTTGCCCCGAAACCAGAATTTCACAGCAGAACGGCGTCATTGGAGAAGCGGAAGGAAAGTGCGGCTCTAGATGATGCAGATTGATATGGACACGTGTGCATTTATGGAGGATCTACGTAACAGCAGAAAGTCTACATCTGTAGATCCAGGCGTGCGGGAAAAAAAAAATTGAGCTTGACGGAAACTATAAATGTACCTTTAAAAGATCAGCACCGAAAAAGCAAAAACATAAAAAAGGAAACTTGTACAGCCTTCCATTGCTGGGGTTTTGTAAATCAGCAAAATATGATTTTTTTTTCATATTTTGTTAACAGCAAATGAAAATTAAATGTACATTTTAATATATGTTTAAGTATTTATAGAGACTATGCATATATATGCAGGTGGTCAGCATTAATGTCTAGTGTGGAAACTGAAAATCTGTCTTCACACTTCAAGGCATTTAATAATAATAATAATAATAATAATAATAATAATAATAATAATAATAATAATACCCTCAACCATTTCCTTAAGATTCAAGATCCTTAAGACTGATTTAACCTCCCCCCATTAAAACATTATACCGTATTTATGGTGTGTCCGTATGTGTTAGTCGTGTCAGGCAATGATTAACATAGTTTTTTTGCATCAACCATGATATCATAACTGTCACAAATGTGCCGCTTAATTTTTTAAAAGATATTTCTTGTTCGTGGCTTAAATATTGCAAATGTGTGTGAGAGAGAAAGAGGTCAATTAGATACAGGGCTTTGCTTCCAAGTCAGGTTCATACGAATCTGAGAAGGTTTGTGCTGCATCTCCGTCTTCTGAAGCTGAACTTACAGCTATAACGTTAGGCGAGGACGCAATGTTTTATTTTGAATAAACAAACTGCCTTTAAATATTGAATATCTGGCCTGTTTCTGTCGAGCCGAGATGACAAGAACTATCGAAAGTGCGTAGAAACATTGATAGATGTGCGTATTTATCATCGGGGTAACTGTTCCTGCCTTTCTGACTGACACTAATGTACTAACTGGAAAGAGTTTACCTTGCTGAAAATGCACTCAGCGGGTGTGCGGTGATTGAATAAATGCCATCGACAGCGTCCATAATTAAAGCAAAAATCAGTTAAACAGTAAATGGGGCCATTGATCCCGGTACAATCAATGTAACTCCACACTCTCGTCTAAAAGGCTGCACGCAATCAGAGACTCTTCTCATTGGAATTTTTTAACGATTCAAAAACCGCACTCGACTCCCATCAGACGGTAACACCGATATGAGCCTCAGCACATTATAAAGCTTGTTATCAACGCACAGTCATGGAAAGAATAACTCATCTGTGTGTCAAGGCGCTATACTGGCGCGCGTTAATGAATCACAAAGAGCGCTGCTTATTTCTACGGTAATGGCGTACGCCGGCCGAGCAAAGTTAAAGCGAACTGAAATCAGGAATGTTTTTATATAATTAGAATAAAATGATAAATAGGCCTAGTAGTGACAAAATACAAGTAGCAATTGTAGGTGCATTGTGTTTGCATATACTCAACTATGCATTTTATGCTAAATACAGTAGAATCTAGTGGATAATTGCAAATAACCAGTAAGATGCGTGCTGCTTGCTACTAAAAAGTCTTGTCAAAAGTGTGTAAAGTTTTGATTTTTCAGGCTTGGAGACGCGAGCCGTTCGCAGGATGGGCGTGATACAGCGCCACTCGCCTCCAATTCATTCTCCGAGCTCGTCTGAATCGCGTTAAATCATAAAAGGGCACATAATGCAATCCAATTATAAACGTGCTCGTTTCAAACACAGATATTTAAGTCTCGGGATATAAGACTCAAACTGCCGTTAATCTGTGCCAACAGCATCTCTCCCAAGATAACAGGAAAGGCTGCATTTCAGCGCTGCGCCGTTGAATTGCGTCAGTTTGATACTGGTGTAAACACCTGACTGTCATACAGAGCAGTTCGCAGTTCCCATATAAACTGGATGCTTCTTGGTTTTAAAAGCGGATTTAACAAAACCCAAGATGAAAACCGAATACGAAAGTATAGATTAAAAATAAATTGTTTATTTTACGAAATTATTTAGTAATTTATTTAGTATTCATGGATTTAGTTGCAATCTGTTGCTGCTGGCTTGCTCGTTGTTATATATAACGATTTTCCATGGTTTCTGATGGATTACACAATACATTTTCGGGGCAAAGAAGCAATGTAGCCGTGAATTAAACTAAATATTACGCTAAATGTACTCAGGCTGTTTGGGAGTTTACCCACTAGGGGGCCTCATCGCTGCTGAGAGCAACATGGGGCGGGGGCTGGCGTGATGCTGGCGTCGATAGGAAAAGCAGCTCCGCCTTTAAACTGTTTAAACATCGCCCTAATCCGGCCTGCATCGATCCCGACTCAAAACCCTGCGCTACATTTTCAAAGTCAACACTATTCCCCGGTGTGCGTTTCAGAACAATCACTAACCTTTAATAATAATAATAATAATAATAATAATAATAAACATGCCTAATGTAAACGTGAGCTTCCCACTTTTTTTCTGGAGTGTTTTGGCATTCAGTAAATATAAGAGGCCACACTGCGATTCGCTGTAAAACACGATCCGCTTCATTTGAGCGGAGCTGCGACCACATGTGAAGCCGCCAGAGTCTTGGGCGTCGGTTTGGCTTCGGCATCGGTAGGAACCAAATGATCCCTGAACCCGCACCCCCTCAACACACACGGTACTCCCGCAGTATTGGTAGGGGCCCGTCCGTACCCAACCATACGCCCTTGGTCACAGTCCTACTAAGATACTCACAATACTACTCATGTTTTTAAGAAAACACACAAAAAACCTTTCACCTGTGTCAATCTGAAAGCGGGATGTATATATTATACATGACATGATTTTTAAAATATTCAAAAGCTTACGAAAAACGCAAGAAACTAGAAGGGGCTGTATTCCAATGTGTATGATTCCTTAAATCTGGAAATTTTACAGTATTATTTAATCAGTGTATTATATACTTATTCTGTATGACACACACATACATGTTTGTATCCATATATTTGTGGGGACTGTCCATTGATTACTTTGGGGAAAACTCTATTCCCAACAATGACTACCTTAACCTGTACCCAGCCCTAACCTTAACCATAAGTAACCAAACAAAATACAAGACTTTTGACATGTTTAGGTTTTTGATTGCTGTCACAGATTTTTATAAAACTGAATTATCCCTTGTGGGGACTGAAAAAATGGTCCCCAAAAATGTCAAAATAACAGGTTTTTTATCACATTGTGACTTATACATAAGACACACAGTCCATGAATATATCATAGTGGGAACTCTCCATAAGTAACCAAACAGATTGTTTTGATTGCAGGAACAGACTTTTGTGAAATTGAGTTTTTCCTTGTGGGGACCCGAATAATACATCCACAAGGTAAGAAGTATCAGGTTTTTATTACATTGTGGGGACATAGGCTCCCCTTTATGTAATACATACACACACACACACAGAAAAAGACAATCAAAAAGAGAAAACGCAGCACATGTACACAGCTACATCCAAAACATCGTCATTTCATTATAAAGCACCATCTTCATCCATCTCGATTCCTTTTTCCATCAAGGACACCATAAGCAGAACATGCCAGCCGCCACACACACCCGCACAAAAACAGAGTCGCTGGGGGAAAAAATGTTGCTAAGAGTAGAAAACGAAAACTGACTTCTAGGCCGACGCAGAAAGGGATGTTTTGTTTCGGAGTGCGGCTGTTGCGGTAATTGGCCGTCGAGGGCCGAGGCCTTTGCAGGGAGCCCTTCAGGCGAGGCAAGCCTACGGCCATACCCAGTCAGCGAGCACAATTATGGGGATTTGGGGGAAGGCCGGCTCCCCTTTCACTGTGCCACTGTCTAAACGCTTTTCTAACCATTAGATCATATCTGGGTCAAAGAGCACACAGAGATGGGACCCCCTGACTGCGACACAAAGCCTATTCAAGGCCACAAACCATTCAGCCGCTGATTCTCACCCACAGCTGACGGGCCCTGGCGGGGCCCACCAGACCCCGCCGACCACGTCCGCCAAATGAGGCTCTTTTTAATAAAAGGCCTGACGTCCGAAATAGGGACACAGCCAAGGAGCCCCTGCCGCCCCCAGCCACTCGCCCCCGGCGTCTGTCCGGCTTGACCCCGCGGACAGCGAGGTGTGAAAGGCCTAAGCCTCTGGGGGGCTTTTCTTGAAGCCGGTGGCGAGGGGGCTGGGGGGGGGGCTGGGGTGAGGTCAAGGCCCCCGTTATGTGCAGCAGGTCCCCAAAGCACTCATGGCAAGCAGCGGGCAGCCCATATACATCTGAGGCGGTCCGGCGGGCCTTGGGGTCTGTGTTTGCGCTCAACAGAAGGCAGAGTTTTTTCTTTTTGCATTTATGAGCCTCTTAAGGCTTCTTGCGACGCCGCTGCCGTCCGTGTGGGCGTGTGAGCAATCCTCTTTTAAACAGGCCGGGAAAAGCCTGAAATGTGTATCCTGGGATCAATGAAGCGGGATAAATCACCTCAAGATTCCCGCCTTTGTCCGCAGATTTACAGATGCCACTTGGAATGTGGCACACAGATTATGTAATGCACACAGAATGCATGATGCAAAAAATATGTATGAATATCCCTCGTAGTCTGGACCAGATAAGTGGTTGAGAGAAGGAGGGATGTATGTATATAAACCTGCATTTGGTTTACATGTCGTGTTTGGTGTTTGTTGTTAAAACCATGATATGAAAAACATAAACATCCATAAATGCTCATGCGAGCGGCCGCAGCCTGCCGGATAATGCGCCATCCATCCGCAATGCTACACGTCGTCACGACAGCAGCGACAGGCTCCGACCCCACGGAGCTGCCATGAAAACAAACGGAGAAAAATAGACGGTGAAGTGTTAGGGTCTAAACGTTAGCAAGAAAATGTCAAGGGGTGGCGGCAGTAAGGTGTCTTCGTGTGGAGGGGTTTGTGATGGCGGTAGAAGGAATTCTAGAAGCATCTAAAGAATCAGAAGCTAAGCAATGTGGGAAAAGGACTCCTAGAAGTAAGATAGGGAGTGGGACTAAGCTAGTCTGTCACTTAGCGTAATTAACGGGAGGGGGGAACAGGAATGTGATACAGACCATTTCATCCTGGGGGGGGGGGGGGTTTGGGGGCTTTTCAGGATGTGGCTCTCCCGCCCAACACTGCCGTCCCAAGCATCCACATAGTATTAAGGGGCCCATCGCAAGGTCAAAGGTTACAGTGTATATAATAAAGACTATAAGGAAGGAATGATACTTAGAGTTAGAAATTCACTGAAATGCTGCTTTTTTAAAAGAAGGGAAGCTCTACATCAGCTCTAACAGGTAAAGCTGAGGCTCAGAATCATAGCACCCCAAAAGCCTTCATCCATCATGCAAGAAACTCAGACTTTTTCCAGAGGGAAGTCGTCGTACGCGCAAGTCGGACAGAACGAGGAAAAACTAACAGTAGGGGGCTTGGCTCGCTCTGAACTGAGGAGCGCTGTTGCCCTGGTGGGTGGAAGCAGCAGCATTGGTGTTCTTCCGGCACGTTCCCCTCGGATGAGGGACGGCCACGTTGCAACGGTAGCTTGGCGCGGTCCCCGCCGCTCGAGCATTGAGTGCAGCACGTGGCCGGCACGATCGGCCAAATGGAAATCTTATCTGACAGCGGCATAGCGGCGGACTGATCAACCGCAGATGAAACACGCTATGCTTAACAGATGTCTCTGGCTGGGGAGCTCAAGCACAGCCGATTGGCTTCGATTCCCAGCTGCCCTTTTGCACCTCGGCCAGCAGGTGGGGGTAATGGACAGCACAGCAGGTTTGACTGAACACGTCTTCTTACATTTCCGAAGCCATCGATACAGTCAATGTGCACGTCATTGCAATGTATCCAGCAGGTCGTCGATAAACAACGTCCAATGGCGAGGTATCTTATATATTTCTACGAAACAGCACACTAACATTTTCCAGACTTCAGTCATCCATAAGAATTGCAGAAGGTAACAAGCAATAACGTTTCCATGCATATAACCCATTCATTTGGGGGGGGGGAAGATTTTAGGAAAAAACAATATGCAACACTGAGCTGTTTCTTGCTAAGCAATGCTGCAGCTTCAAAACTTGCAGCGAGAGGCAGTGGGGTGGCTGAAAGGCCTCAGTGTCTCGCCGCCGGAACGAGGCGAGGCGGGGAAAAAAAAATAAAAGAAACTCTCAGGATGTGCGATGCATCTTCATTTGTCAGCTGTGACTGCCTTCCCTGGCACCCTGTCATGGCTGTTACTTTTATTTACAGAGGCGTCTTTTGAGGGTGATTCCCCAGGTACTCTGCAATGCAAAAAAACGGGTGCAAGAATCCACACGTGCGCATGCGCACACACACACACACAAGGTCCTGTTTACTTCTTGTGCTTTTAAGGATAACCGGAGATGACAGTTGCCATTTAATGGAATTAATATCAGGTGCACCAGAATGGTATCAGCACATACGCATCTTAAAATGATATGAATTTTAATGCTGCATCGTTTAGCTGGGCCAGATCATGCGGAAATAGCACTCTCATTAAAACAGAAAGACAACACGTTAGAAAACACAGACTTCAGATCCATTTTTATTTTTTTTTTCTAACTGCAGATTTAAGGTATACAACTGAACATTGTTATTTTCTTATGAGACTTATAAATAAAAATACAAAAAAAAAGTTCACTACAAAACAATCTACTGTTAGTAGGATGTAAAAAATATTTTCTTTCGCTATTGAAGGCACAAACTTCACTTAGTGACAACATGGAGAGGGAAACCTGCAGCATCAAATCTCTTTTATTTATTTTTTTTTCACACTCCATCAGAGAACACTGAAATGTTACAAAGAGACGTGTCTGATCCTACACTGAAGGGAAAAAACGAAACAAAAAAATATATTAACCAAAACTGAGAAACTGATGCTGGAATTTTCAGCACTGTCGTTGCAGAGCAGCGCTTCAGAACACCACGGTATCTGTGCTGGAGGAGACAAAGGGACCTCGCCAAGCTGTAATGCAAATTAAGTTTATACAAATGACAAAGAGAAGGGAGAAAAAAAAAACAATTGGGCACCTTCTAAGATCAAGCTAAGAGTAGGTGCTGAGGTAGACGTAACTCTAGCAATTCAAATAATGATAGAAAGACTTTTCTCAAAATACCAAGCAACTTGACTGGCACTTGTGCTGTAACCACAAGAAAA
>JAODJW010000038.1:18863108-18880070 GCA_026777045.1 Hyperopisus bebe
GCCCCCCATTGCTCCACTCACCACCTCACCCGCCAGAATGGCCCCCTCATTTGGAGAGATTAATAAAACATACAAAAACCACCAGCCTCCATCCTCCATCACGTACAGAACACTCGATGGCCAGACGCAAGAGTATCCCGAACATTGCTGCCCCCCCCCCCCGAATCTCCCATGTCTCCCCGTTCCGTTTGATCGCCATGGACGTGGCCGGATTCCCCCTGCCTCGCTCCCCGCTGCTTTAAATGGGAGGATGAGATGGCTTGCGCTCTAATCAATAAGAAAGGAGCCATTACGGGCCCAGAAAAAGCACGGCTAAATCACCGCCGTAATCAGCTGCTGCTTCATCACCGCTACCTCATACGGTCTGACGTCCGCAGGAGCACGGAGTGCGCAGAGTCGTGTCAACATTCTAAGTGGACCCGACGATTCCCTCACTGTTGGGGGCATTCGGGTCATTCCCCTATTTGCGGGGGGGGGCTCATGTGGGACCCAGAGGGGAAGAAACCCTCTTAACAGATCAGTGGGTCTGAAGACAGCTCTTTGCCACACGTATGATAACAGGGTTTGCCAAATGGACTGTCAGAGCTGATTTTACATTTTTTTTAATACAACAAATTTCTCAGCTTCTTCTTTCAGCAGGATATCAAGGTACTACTGTAAACAGTAATCCAAGCTGTGCAGTAAAGCCATCTTGCCCTCTACGGTCTGAACCCACATCATCTCCATGTTTACTTCCCACAGTCCGGAGACACACAGTCATGTGACTGGGATGCTAACTCAGTTAGCGCCCGTAGCGCCCGTGTGTGAACATGCACTCTCCGAGGTCCATTCACTTACATCCACGTTTTATGTACAACACTAGCGTGACAGCAACTGGCTTCCAACGCTAAAAAAAAAATGAACAAAAGTACACTAGAAACATAGAATGATGTCAAACCACCACCAAACTCAGTTTCATGGAGTCACTTGACAATTTAAAGGGACCCTCTGGGTGTAGCAGCCCGGAGGAGAGGCCTGCACACGTTACCCGCCACACAAAGGGGGTACGCTGAAGTGTACCCCCCCCACCCGAACAGCACAGACCATTAGGAAAGGCGTTGGCCTTCCCGGGTGTGTCTGAGCCAGTCATCAGCATGCCATCGATGGGGGCAGGACTGCGTGACAGCAAGGTAAGCAGGCTTCCGGCTAATGAAGCAGGGACACCCGAAGACTGACGGAGGCATTAAAAGCGGTGGCCATTAGGGGCAGCCAGCACATACATCAGTGCCAGGAGTCGCTCTGCTAACGCCCCCCCCCCCGGCGCACGGTCCAGGCTCGGTGGGGTGCACGTGCATATTCACATTATTGTGCTCGTTACTGGGAGATGCAGGAGAAGAGAGGGGGCAACGAACAGGTTGGGGGAGATGTTGTCTGTGAGGGGTATGTGCCCAAGCTTGAAGGGTTATGTCCACCAGACGAGGAAGGAGAGACGAACGAAACCTCCAAATGAAACTAACTCAGCAAACGAAATGGGCAGCAAACAAAATGGTAAAATACACAACGAGCAAGCTAAACCAACCCAGCAAATGAAAATGGCAGCAAACGAAACAGCTGGCAAACAAAACGGGTGGCAGATCTCCCTGCATGTTCAGTCACAAAGTTGGTGACCCGGTGCCACAGTAGGGGACAGAGAGCATGGAGAAAAACACGGCGACTCATTGTCACTCATTCTGCCGGGAGCATGAAGGTATGGAAGCTGCGCAGTGGAGACGGACATCACGCCAGGAGGCGAACTGCGACGCCGATCGATCCACCGCGTCTTGGAGCCGGCACGCCACTGCTGGGGTGGGGACTGGGGCTTTTTGTGACACTCCTTATATACGTCTGACTGACATTTACGGGCATGTCAGAATAGTGGCTGAGCGTGTTGAGGCAGTCACACACACACGGACACCACACACACTTCGGAACAGATGCCTGAAACACCTTCTTTGAATCCGGCAGACGGCGGCGCAGCCACAGCTGCCTTGCCCGAGCGTCCTGCTTTGCTCGCAGAGGACAAAAAAAAATAAAGTGTCAGGATGAATTGTTTATTGATCTATGAGGGAGCCGGAGACCCTCATTAAAGGCTGGAGAGGGAACGTTACGCACGCCACAGATCTTCCATGTCGAGCTCCAACAAAAAGCAGCTCGGAGAACATGTTGAATGTTCTAATTATTCATGAAATAGCTTCATATTCCATATTCCTCACTGGGCAACATTAATTTTCCTCAACCATACATTCAATTATGGAGCGGGAAGAATTACAAGGGCAGATATCAATGGGCTAGTTCTGTCTTTGAAAGCCTTACGACCACATTAGGTTTTCATATCTCCTATTTTGGCACCGAGCATTAACCAGGCAGATGAAAATAAATGTTTCAGTGTCCCCCCTCCAAGTTATAGAATATCGCGAAGCAGCTACATTTCTAAAAGGAAATGATGTCACGCTAGATTATAGCCCTAGAAAGCACCCAGCAAAACTAGTCTCGTTCCATCAGAGTGGAATGGTGTTGGATTTGGCAGATTAAAAAAATTATTAATGTATAATTTACTATAAGTTTAATGTATGTACAGGGGCCAAGTTGATAGCATTACCCAATCACAGCAAAGATCAGTCTGATAGCCTCAGAAAGTGGGCAGCTCAAACCAGATCCACCCAAAATGCACGTATTTAAGTGTTATTTTGGTAGGACGTGCCCCTTATCACCGTGGCGATCCCGCACTGCTGGCGACACAAAGGAGGCCGCGTGTTTTTTAAAAGGGAACATAATTTACAGCGCACGGCAGGCCTCAGCATGGCGGAGAACGGCCTACAATGGGAGAGAGGCCCGCTCGCCGCATCTCCCCTCCGCCCCATCCCACAAATCCGATTTAATCAGACAACTCTAGCGGTGCGGCTTGAAGTAAGAAAGGGGATAATTAGTAAACAGAGAGCTACTCCACAGCTTCATTGGCATTCGAGCGGGGTGAGCGTGTCGCATTTAAAATGCGCTCTGATGAAGTCTACAAAATCAAACCATTTGTTACTCCTATTGAAGAGGCTGCAGGCCACTGGCAATTAAATTGGAATTAGTGCAGGGAACGAGATACGGCCGAATCATACCAAGAAGGGAAACTGTCTGGAAGATGTCTGGAATTCAGTCAAGTTTACAGTTTCGAATACTTTAATGGTAAATACGTCCCCCGCCCCCCCCACCCCCGCGAGCCTCACCATGCCAACATCGGTTACCTTCTCCTGCTCTGCTTTTCACTCCCTTTGAAAGGACCCGACATCCTGCGTGTCACATCCCCGCCATTATCACCCTAGCCGGCCAGTCCTTCTGGCTCTGTTGTGTCTCCAGTCCACTGCTGAATGAGACAGTCCTATAGAATTCCCTTGTAAATCGACCAAATGCTATAGTTAATTGGCCGGTCATGTTGGACCGCCCCCCCCTACAGCCCCACTGCCAACAACAGAGACGTTCAAGCACATGCCCGGACACACACTCACCTAGACATCTATGTAGTTCTCGACACATGCGAGAAATGATTCTGTGCCCGTCCACGGGGGCTTTGATCTCGCCGGAGTCAGAGGCACACTAAGGGAAACCTCGCTAGCTAATGGCACCGACAGCAAAGAAAGAGCGGCGGTTGGGAAATAGGGGCTGCCATTTGCCCCCTGCCTCCCCCATGCACAACCTGGCTCTCTGTCTCGGCGGCCCAACCTTTCCCGTCAACATCAAATGACTGAGCAGCGCATCCTGCCGATGTACGGCATTTCATTCTGAAAGGGGCTTTAAACATCCCCCTCCCCCCACAATTGAGACTGGACAATGGGGATGGTGTCACCAGCGTTTGAGCCACTGTACACAGTGACATGGAGATTACTGGAGGCAGTGGTCACACTGGGGGCCGCTGAATCTGATGGGAGGTGGCAGAAACTCGAGATGCACCCCAGATCCGGTCAGCCCAGGCCTGGAAGGTGACCGGAAGCCACTACTTTCAATACAGCAGAGAGCTGTGTGTGTGTGTGTGTGTGTGTGTGTGTGTGTGTGTGTGTGTAGGGGAAGGGGGGTCATTCATACAATTCATACATACAAGTTCTGCAGCAAAAGATTCCAAATATATATTTTTATATGTTTCACTGAAACCTAAATAACATAAATGAAACCTTTTGCTTTTTTTTTTTTTATTTTCCAGCAATAATGTGAGTATTATGCAAGACTTTTAAAGTGTCAGATAATGTACATACGCTGCACATTTTCATTTGCAGCCTCTATCAGAGCACATATCACCCATCGCGGTGAGGAAAACCGCCAATAACAGCCTTACCAGCATTAAGAAAATGAAAATAAATGATACTGTTCCCCATATGACAAAATGTCACAAAAAAAAAAAAACTACACTGAAAAGTGAAGCAACTTCCAAATGGCACTTTGCGTTTTCTGAGAAAAACACAGTTTCTGAAATGACAGCACTTTAAATGACAACAAAATTTAGATATTAGAGCTGTGAAACAGCAAAATCTGTACCAGGGATGTACCCCAATCCAACTAACAGTATACAACATATATAACATGTAACACCACATAATTATATGGCATGTAACATAGGTGAACAAAAAAATCCTAAATTTGTATTTCATCTAATTCTTTAAGGGTCATTTGTGAGTCCTTCCCTGCCTCACGTTTTTTGTTACTCAGACATTGCTCAGAGATCATCACGATTGAGGAAAAAGCAGTGGGGTGGGGGTGGGGGCACAGTCCCTCAGCTTTCCGCCCCAAATTGTGCTCTGGAGAAGAAATTGCATTCTGAACGGCAGGGCTGACAGATTTACCACTTCAATTTAAGCGTCGCTGGAGTTGCGCAGCCGCGCGCGCATGTACGTGGATGGTGGCGGCCCGATTCCAGCCCCTCCTTCACTCTCTGACCCACAGTCCTCTGCCCATCTATCCCAAGAGCACCACCTGCTCCTGGGCCTCTGTGTTTCTGGACTGCTGGAGGACTTCTGAAGCTTGATCTCACCCTTAATCGGGCCAGAAAGGCACCCAGCTGTTTCGATTTTCTCTCCCGCATCACCCGCCATGTCCGAGACGGGTTCCCTCGTCGCAGACACAAAAACGTGCACGCACACATACACCCATACACATTCACAGATAACACAGACAAGTCACATTGAGAACAAGAGTACGCCAAGTAAAAATCCACGCCATCCACCCAACAAGCAAAAACAGACAAAACAAAGCATGCAATACAAACAAACATGCAGACAAACGTGAGGCGGGCTGGGGCAGATACTGGCCCGTGGAATCTATGGTCGGCAGCAGGAGCGGCTCGCAGTTTTACTCATTAACAGATTTAAATTGGGGGTGGGGGAGGCGAAAAGCCCCGGCGCTCCCTGCATGATTATCTGGCCGCAGCCCCTGCGCTGGAATTCATTGTGTTCCTTCGCTGTGATTTATTCGAGTGGCCATCTGGACAGTGGGCAGACAATGTGGCCTCGCCTCTCAATGAGCGCCCGCATTAGTCATAGGCTTCTGCCTCGACCCCTTACGTCCCTAATCTTTACACTTTTGGTCCTTTTACTGCGGCCAGATGACCGGAGCCCTTTCTCACTCCGAGCTGACACGGTTTTCCCTGATGGACAAAAGGCTTTCACTGCCTCTCTGCTGTCCCCCCCCCCCCTCCTATCTGACAGGATGGGAGTTTGTTTTGTTTTCCAAGGCGAAAGGAATGAGGGGGAGATTCTAAAGCCTCCCGGGACACAAAAACAGGGGGCTTGATCCCAGGCAGAGAAAAAGTAAATCTGATCATATCAGAATGCATTAAAAAAAGCATGGCCAAATTACTTACAAATAAAGGTATTAAGCAAAAAGGGAATGGCATGCCTCTCCGCAGCTTAATGTAGGCCTTTGTGCGCCTATTAGAGGAGACCAGGAGTGAGAACAAGCCCGCAACTAACAGCATTACTTTACCTAGCGCTCTTACAAGCCAGCTTTTGTCACATTCGAGTCAGATGGATGCATATTTTAAATTCTGAATCCAGGGAGCTATGCAATGCTGCCTGGGCTGAGTCCGTAGAACCCGACAGGTCCACCCACCCACAGCAGAGTTATTCGCATGCACCCCATCATATGGTGAGTGTAACAGGCAGGGGGCGACCTTCTCACCTCCCGACGAAGGGAGAGAAAAAAAAACATTGAAATTTACAAGAAAATTAAGGCTAAGCTTTAAACATTTCAAGAAATATGGGGGTGAAAAAAAACTTGTTTCAAATTCTAAACCGAGAATAATAATATAACTAATAGTCTCCATACCTTCTCCACACACATTGAGTCTAATACAAGTACATGGCCAGAAACAGATGAAATCAAAGCACAAATTTGCACACATGGATGCCTGGAGGGCGGGAGTTAAGAGCGACCATGTGATTTTTCCTCTGATTTAAACCAATCAACGGTGACATTTTATTACGGGCGCAGAGAGCCAGCAGATGTTGGCTGCCGTAGGCCGAGATGCACCAGTCCGACGGTATTACAAGCTACCCGACCAGAAATGGAAAGACCGGGAAAGAAAGATGGAGGAGCCAAGGAAGGAGGATGTCAGAAGAGAGGAGAAGGAGGCCCCTTTCGTTTTTTCCCAACACCTTGCAGAAGCCAACCGTCTCAATTTAACCGTGTCACTCAGCTAATGATGTTGAATACGTGTTTATTGAGAAAGATCCATGTGTGACCTTGGAGGCAAACAGTACAGTCTTTATGAGGAAAGAAAAGACTTTATTTATAGATCAGCTCCACGTCAATCACGGGCGCATCAGAGCTCAAGAGAAGAGGGCCCAGGGGGTGAGAGTGGGGGGGTGCTTTTAAAGCAGGCTGTGTACCAGGCCTCCTCAATCACTGCAGCCCATTCTAATTCTATTAGAAAGGGAATTGATTTAACTTGCAGGGCGGCGGTGAGGCCACGTGCAGGTACAGAATCCAAATGGACACACGTAAAATCGACAGGCTGCCGATGATGGGCCACATTCGCTCCGGAAGATTCTGTTATGTGGGGGGGGGCATTTAGCCTTCGGTTATTTTGTTGCGTTGGTAGGAGGGACGTGGTGGCTTACTTGGAGTGGACTCGAATGGCTTTAGCCTGCAAAGATGTATAGAAAAGGATGTGATGCGGCGACAGCACTGGGAATACCCCGACGGCCCACTAAGGGGCGCTAGTCAATACTGCAATGTTAGAGAAATTTACTTCTGATGGGAGCCTGCGTGTTGAGATGACATGAGCTAACACCCCCCCACAACATCCCCTGCTTAATTCCACGTGTATTTAAATGGGGGCCATGGCCTTAGCTCCCTATTGATAAACAGCGGGAACACTGCAGCCCTTCTTCACGTCTCACCTGTGCGATGAGTTTGTTTGGGTTCGTCTGATTGGGTGCCTGGTGGAGTGGGGGGAGGGGATATCTGTGCGGCTGATCCACCCCTGAGCCAATAAGCATAGCCGGCTTGTTTATGTATAACACCGTATACTTAGCAGATGCAAAGTGCTGCTCTCGGTTCTGATTTGGAATCGGTACCATCAAAGTGGACCCACCTCCTGACTGCCACTGCAAAGGCTGACATTGGCTCACTGGTTCTACGGCGTGCATGTGTGTGCGTGTGTGTGTGTGTGTGTGTGTGTGTGTGTGTGTGTGTACGCATGTGGTAACGCTAGCTAATAATCTTCATTTAGATGTTACTTGGCTACTTAATGATGTATTCTTTGGCGTGATAATCCTCGCAGCTACCCCCTCCGCCAAAGTTCACGCTTGTTTTTGTCGTTTCTCTTATTTGTTTATTTCTAATGCTTCGCTTCAGGCACGCTTCTAAAAATATTGCATCAAAGTCGCAGTCGCAACGTTTGCCACGAGCTATGATTTATTATTCATACAAAAGGGCAACTTTGACACAAGCGACGTGTCAAGGCCAACCAGGAGGGGCGGGGTGTGTGGGGATTCTGCCTCTCCTGTAATCGCCAAGCAACAGGGTCTTTCGGCAAACGGCCAGTCAGACGAAAAACTGTCGACAGGCTACAGGATTATTCCATGAATAAAAGTGTCATTTACATTCACAGTTACCCCCCCCCCCCCCATTTCTGACAGTCGAGCTGTGTGGCGAGCACCACAATGAAAGACAGGCATGGTTTACTCTACTTATCCGTCCTTTTCCGGGTGTTGCACGAGGTTATTATGGGATGGAATGGAGGACGAGTGGAGGAGGGGGGGGGCTGGCATTTCACACCTGCAAATGAACCTGGGCAGGTTAGCGCCCCCGCTCTGCCGGGGAGTGTAATCAAAGGAGCCGCATTCGGTTTAATCACGAGCAAGGGCCAAGGCGCCTGCGTCACAACGTCGCGATTTACTGACAGCCGTTCGACGTTCGAAACGCGAAATGAGACAAACAACAGCCATTGATTACAACCCGGCAATGGGAATTGCATCAGATTCACATCATTTATTCAATGGCTGTCTGTGGAGGCTCCGGTGATCCCGTCACGGCGGATCTATAGTGCAGCGTCCGTCACGGACAGACACGCAGCGCGTGCCGTCCGTACGGGAAGCCCGCGGCCTTAGAGAGCCACGGCCCGCCGGTTAAGGTGCTTTTGTGGCCAGACTGGCTTTAATTAGTTCAATCTTCGAATAAAGGGATCAACGGAGGAAAATACGGCAAAAAGGAAGAGCGGGCAACCTGGCGGGAGTAAACAGCGGTGGCTCTGTCAACACGCCCGTCAAAGCCAGCTGAAGGAGCCCGCAGACGTTCCGGGGGACCGACAACAAGCTCATCTGACGGCGCGCCGGTGCTCAGGGGGATGACAAACTGTGTCAGACATAGGTGCTGTCCCAGGGTGCTAGTGGGGGGTAAGGGGGGGGGGGGGGCAGGGTAGGATTTGGGGCCGATATAACATTTCTCCCTTAGGCAAAGAGCTGGGAGCATAAAACAAGATATTTCTGTGAAAAAAAAAAAAAAAACGTGACTTTTGTCTTTCAAAAACACCCAGCAGATCCAGTTCCCCGTCCAGTACCATGGATTCAAACCTTACAGGCCTAGAGTCGGAATTTCTCAGGAAATGTGTTTCAATATACAAAATATGCACATAGCAGCCACTCTACTGTGCTTTCATGTACTATCATAGCAAAGCGATATTAGTGGGTGGAGGCCGCCTATCCATCTCAGCCAGCAGGGGGAGCTCTCCCAGTTTCTCCCACTCATCTTCACCAAGGCTCTTGCTCTCTGCTCGGGTTGGAGCTCGCGAGCTGAGCACAGACCTCAGATGCCCCCCCCCCCCCCCTCCACATCGTAAGCAGTGCTTTTGTTTTTTGCCGTTTCAAGTCGTGGCAGTCCAAATAACACCATATTTATCTCTGACGTCTAGCTGGAAAGGGGAGAGAGGCAGGAAAGCAAAAAAAAAGGAAAAACCTATGACTGGTCATCACATGTGTCTCACTGTCAGGGCACATTTACAGCTTTATTTAGAACAAGCCACTTAACTCCAGAAAAAGCCTCAGCTCGCCACCTACATCTGAATCTCTTACAGACCGGGGGGGGGGGGGGGGGGGGGAGGGGTGAGAGGAGAGAAGGGCTGCAGGCTAACTTTCAAAAATAAACACTCATTTCAGCCTAGACCAGAAAGAGGCCTGGAAACAGTGTGGCATCTTGCCCCTAGAAATTACCTTTAATTTTGCCTGTACTTGTACATTTTCTTAAAGCTACAGTACCCTGCTCTGGATCAGCATCGCTGTGTGGAGCAGATTACAGAGAACTGTGGGCTCCGAGCACATGCACTCAGTTGTGGTCCCGCTCGGTGTGAATCTGTGATGGGGGGGGCTGGTGTGTCTCTCAATGGCACTCGGAATGCACTATATATTGTTATACCTTCTGGAATCTGCTCATCCCCCTTTCTCCAGTGGTCATTCACACACACACACACACACACACACACACACACAGCAGACTTGCTTGACAAGCTCCGCTGTATTCATAGTGAAAAGGACATGAGTAAGACATTACAAGGCTTTAAAGGTGGATGTGTGCACACACACACACACGCACGCACGCACGCATGCATGCACATGGAAATGACAGGGGACATGTCACGGCGTGTATGTCACACGTACGGGAGCCGATACCTTAATTTTCTTGGCTGAAAGACCCTGAAAATGGTGATATGGAGTATAGTGGGCTTAGCAAGGTCAGAGAGCACAGCACTATGGAATAGAAGGGGGGAAGGTGCGTGAAAATGTAAAGAAAGGGAGGGAAAAAACTGCTAAGTAAGACAGATGACCTCTGACCCTGCCCTAGGAACTTCTCTGGAGTTAAAGTCTAATCCAGGTCCTATGACCACAAACACTGTGCCCCCGAGGGCAAAGATTGGCACATTTTCCGAATAGCACCATCACCTATACGTCGCACAGGCTGTACATCAAAGGCTAACATCTCAAATGGCAGTTTAACCCGGTGCGTCTTAAAGCCTTTCATTTACACCGTTTAAGGAAGCAGTTTTTAGCACAAAAAAATACCTTTGGGCGCTTTCACCAGAATTCTACTTAAAAATTGTCAAAACGGGGTTTACTTCAGATTCAATTTAACTCGTCGAGAATCACCAGTGGTTTAACTAGCAATTATGATGTAATTTGAGGAATTTAAGTGCAATAAGTTGGGCCGTATGAAACAAATTTATCAGATTTCAGATCTTTTTGCATCCATTGGTTTTTGCTGCAAACTTTGTTCCCCGTTATTTTTTAAAAACTCTGTTTGTTAGGCTGTTTTTGTAAACATGACCCCCCCCACCCCCCCAATCGGAAGAGTTAACAGAAACATTAATTTCCTGTTGACTCTTTTGCATGTGTATTGCGCTCTTCCACATTTACCTCCGTTTTCGCATTTAATTAAAGTTTCGCCTGCAAAGATGAATATGCTCTTTCAGGGGAGCAAGGGAGGGGAAGGGGAACGGGGGTATGGGGAAAAAAAAAAAGTTGTATTAATTGATGTGTGCCCCCCTCCCCCATTTTTCCCAGGCTAAAGAGAAAAAGGCGTTTTTGTGTGCCCCCGCTACGGGTCCTCACTGTACAAAAGGAAGCGGATTTGCAGTTAAAGTGACCTCTTGACCCCTGAGCTGCTGAAAGGTCCTCAATGACATAAACACCACATAATCAATCACATTCCAGCCGGGCCGGTCAGCGCCTGCGTGGCCAGCGCTCCAAGCGGGCCACTGTAAACGGACACCGGCCTGCTCAGGGGGTGGTGGGGGGAGCTGCTCTTAAGCATTCCAGAGGATTTCCTTCTTGCGTGTGGAGGTCCATGGGGCAGTGTGGACACCCGTACCATTTGCTTTTGCCCAGTACCTCAACAATAAGGGTCCACCGAAAAACACACACACACACACACACACACACACACACACAGACCCAAGGCCTTGCACCCATTCTGCAGGGCTGGGGAAGATCGCGATGAGTGACGATACTCCTCTAACGAGCCAAGGCTGGAAGACCAACTTCCAAAAAGCAGTCACAGCTTTAAATTACGGATTATTACGGATACGCACATTTCTGATAAAAACATTTAATTTAAGTCGCTCCAGATTATCCTGACTTGGCCTGTGGCCCCTGACAGCCAGGCAAGGCTGTTAGGACACCTGTGCAAACATCTCTGTGCCTCACGCTGACTGCATGGGGAAACCCTGATCAGTCAGGAGGAGAAATATTAACTTCTAGGCCCCTCCCGACCTACCATTAATATGTTATCTATAGATGTGTGCCTATACGATAGCTTATCTTTCTGCGGTGCTTCCCCCCCCCCCCAGTTCCTCCTGACCCGTGAGTGACCAGGTGCCATCTAAGAAAACAATCCGGGTTCCTTGGAAGCCCGCTATTAACTGATAAGGGTGCCAGTCCTCGCCGTAATGGGTCCCACCTGAGTTCACAACTCTTCCAGTCATTATCTGCCACTGAGAGAACCTGGACTTTTCTCAGAGGGATGAGATCCACCCCCCCCCCTCCCATTTTCCCTTTCTTTTTCTTGGGGAGAACCAAGCAGAGTCGGATTTGGCTGGAGCGGCTACCAGGTGGCGTTCCTGCATCACCCGGACGATCGGAGACTCTGAGCCTCAGCACGCGGCAAATGATTTGGTGTGAGGTAACAGGAAGATAGAGATGGTAACACCTCCTCGCTGCTCCTCCTCTAGACCAGATTCGGGTGGATAGCTGCGAATAGAAAGGTATTTCGGCTATCCTGACACACACACCTGGACCCCTGCATGCACACACACATACACACAATTCATATATACCTATCATTGGGGTGGACTCTCCATTCATTTCTGTGGCCATAAACCTAACCTTAACTATGATAACCCTAATGCAGACATAACTTTATCCATAAATCATCAAACAAAATTCCAGACTTTTGGCTATTTTAGCTTTTTGATTCTGTTCAGAGATTTTTTGAATTTTTATTTATTTGTATATTTGGGGGACCTGAAAACTGGTCTTACCCACAACGTGGTGAATACAAACCCATGTGTTACATCTAAATGAAGATTATTAGCTAGCGTTACCACACACACACTAACTCAATATCGGGTTGTTTCAGCTGTCAGCCCCCAGATGCACACAATAAAATTACAGGGGCCCGCAAGCATGCAGATAATAGGAGGGAAAGTACAGGAAGCACTGAGCACAGAGATAAAAATAAATAAGACGTGTAGGTTTCTTAGAATATGGTTGAACTTCCCTAATCATTATCAAAATCTGATGAAATTAGGTGCGAGAGACCAAATCATGACAATCTTTAACAGATGGACAATTTTCCTATGCATGTAGTTAATATTACTATTATTATTATTATTATTATTATTATTATTATTAATAACAACAACAACAATTATCATCATCATCATCACCCATTTATCCATCCACTCATCATCTAAAGGCTTTTCCTAATTCATGGGATAAGATGATGTCGATGATGACGATGGTAGTGGTGGTGTTGGGGTTTGCATGTGCTCATAGCCCCCTGTCCCAATCTGACTGACCGCTCAGTCTCCATGCCAGTTGCCAGTTGCCCTCGAGATAGAGGTCTGGGAAGCTCTGAGGCGAACACTCATTTTTAAGCCTGTGAAGTAGCATAAATTGTGTAAACCTTTCCAAATTTTTTTCCAAAGGGGAAAAAACCATGTGCATTTCCAAAATGAGTTTAATATCATTTCGTTTTTGTATGGTAAATAGGTATAAAAAAAACAACCTGGGTGGTTTTTCTAAGGATATGCTTGTTAGTAAATGATCAATTTATTTTGGACAGTTATATTTGTACTCTTTTGGGATGGGACATCATGTGCAATAATTCAACACAGCTGCCAAAAGAACACAACAAGACTGATCCAGCCCAGCGATTCCATTAAATCGGCGGCTGAAAATCATGTCACTAAGCAACCACATGTGATCACGCCTTTGTTTGGGGTGAAAGGTTATAAGTGTTCACACTAATCCCTGAGTTCACAATTAAGTAACTGCAAACCACCCCCCCCCCATTCTTTTGTAGAAACGAATAGATTCCTTGGCCGTACAGAAACAAGGGTTAGCACTGTAAATTCAACAAAAGCTTTGCAATCTATGTTTTATAAGGGGCCCTTTTTAAAGATGAAGGCAAACAAGTCAGATCTAATTAGAGACAATATTTTCCTTCGGTCCCCTCCTTCCTGAGACAAAGATCGAGTTGAAAAACACTGGTGTAGATCCTCTCCTGAACCTCATGTGAATCTCTTCATTCTCACCTTTTGTCTCCTTGAGGCTCAGTGCACTACAGAACTGTTTCCTGATCCGGTCCTCGGGAACCCACAGACAGTCCACATTTTTGCTCCCTCCCAGCTGCCTGTCAGACAGTCCACATTTCTGCTCCCTCCCAGCTCTCAACAGGAGCAAAAATGTGGACTATCTGTGGGTCCCCGAGGACCGGATTGGGAAACACTGCACTACAAGAATATTTTAAGGACAGGTTTTCATAGAAGAGGGGCTTTCAGAGTCCTGTTTACCCCTCTGGGGCTGACAGACAGCTCTGGGAGGCATCGCCCCTCTCTGGAGGTTTCCATCCAGGTCTCTAATGCGTGTCTGACACAGGATGGATGGCACAGGACACAATGCCAAGGATAGGACAACACATTCCAGAGGGAATTCCGCATCCCCCGCTCTAAAGTCCCCGCTGGCTCCTTCACAGTGCATGAATTGCAGTGACCTACGGGAGTCTGTAATCCGCCCACAAAACAACTCTGTCCCTAGGAAATGTACTGCTGTCATCTGCACAATGGGCCCTGTAGAAACTTACTCTAAGAACCGGTCTACCTCCCCACCACTTCTTCCTGCTGGCTGTCTTTGCCAAGTAGATTTTGATTTCATAATCTGTGGTCAGATTTGCCCCCCCCCCCACCTGACAAAGCTGGTGATGCCCCTCCACCACAGTGGAGTGCTGTAAATGCATCCATTTTGGCCCCAATCATAAAACAGACGAGTGACTGCACACCGAACTACGCTAAGTGATCCAGACGGACTTGGGGAGTCCGAAGAGGACCTCATTCCCTACGCAATTAATGACCTAAACAATCAATAAGGGAGAGCATCCTGTAGAAACGGATGCCACCGGAACGTTCCAGACATAATCCTGGTGGTCGGCTGTTAGTCTATTTTGATATTTTTCAGACAGCTGACAGTCGCTGTGTCTGTGGACCCATTTAAATAGCATCTAAAAAAATTAACAGAGAAGGCGGCGGCCCAGCTAGTGCCTGATTTAATTTCATCGCTGATTGGGACTCCGGGCCCTTACAGTCTATCCAGTCTGGGAGGAAACAGAGGGACCTGTGTGGGTCCACGTTAAGTGATAGAAATGACGAGGGGAGAGGATGGCTTGTGTGTTTGTCAATTTAAGCAATTTAAAGCCACCCGGACAAAACAACAGGATAAGCAGAGCAGGGAGGCAAAATGTTGAACGGGGGGTGGTGGGCACTAGACAGTAGATGCTAAGGAATGGACAGGAGTGAGTGGAATATTTCAGCCATTTCAGCAGGAACGGTGGGGGTCTCAACTTCAAAGCATGGAACTGCACCACCTGCTAAGCGGTCAGTAAGAGGGGAGCCCGCTGTTAGTTACTGCAATTGTTTGTCGTTACTGTAGGTGAAACGGAGGAGTCGATTGGGGGAGGGGAAACATAGCCTGTTCACAGTCTTCATTTAAAGACCATACCCTAACAAGGAGTTTGTCCACTGTATGCTAGGGTTACGGCGTCCGGAAAATGCTAACCCTCGACTCGATTCAACGACTACAGCAGCGATTCTACCGCAAAGCACTCGGATTCCTTTGCTGGACGCCGTTTCATAATGTTTCGCTTCCGGATTTCCAGAAATTCAGACGAGGAAGGACACTGGCCACTGTTCGAATATGGCTTTACGGAGATGAAAGATTAAATGTTTATTGGAATTTTTATGAGAATGGAGCAAGTGGTTAAAAGCCTTCATCAGATTTTGTGTTGCACTCGGCCTTTGTATGAAAAGGTCTGCAGTAGAATTGTTCATTTAAAATTTATGAAGTACTGCTTTTTGTATTTAAAACCATACTTACAAATCTCCTTTAGACTAATTATTTTAAAGAATAAACATATTAACTCATAAGAAATGTACATAGTATCCTTAAAAATGACCCCATAAACTGCCTCTCAATAAAGGACCAAAGACATTATTGCCCCACATGTTGCCCAGTCATGCCACTTGGTTTTTAAGTGACCTCTCAGCGTGCTGCCAGCAGCGTCCACCAGCAGGCGCCGGTGTAGATGGGCCAAGCCGGAAGCCCGACACTCCGCTCCAACCATGTTCCCGCAACCCTTTTGCCCGCCTTGCCAAATTGCCCTGGCGACTAAGGCAACCCGTTGGCGGGCCCCTCCCCCACCCAGCATGCCCACGCCCCACCACCCTCCTCACTACTTACTCGACAGCTAGTGCCAGAGGTCCGGCACGTGGACGATACCACGGAAAGGCCAAGCTGGCATCTTCAATAATAAGAGATGGCGACCACCTGCAGCCATGCTGATCACCGTTTAAACACCTGAGATTAAGCAGCCTCTGCAAACACGCCCGCCGTCGTTTCATGGAATCATATGAAAGACCTGAATATTGGACAGAAAGGGTGCTTTATTGCCTGTTCCCGAGGAGCTTAAAGAGGATTTTCTTTATTGCTGTTCTTCCTACATTATTTAAACCATAGCTAAGAATTATATTACCGCTGATTCCGCCGAAGATGAACTGGGCTGCCAGTTTCTCAGCCATTTCTCTCCCCTGATGCTGAGAGCGACGCAGTACGGCGTGGTGCAGAGCGCACTCTTCGGCCACTGGGGAAACTCCTCGTCACAAGCAGACAGGTCAGACGCCTGCTGACACGCTTAACTGCAGTGTGTAAGGGCGGATGGAGCTCCTACGCTCCAGTGTTACGCCTCTGAGGCAGTCTGTCTGAGCCAGCCAGAGCAGAGAGGACAGGTGATGTGTCCAAAATAATCTCATCAATGTACTTTTGGGGCTGGAAAATTTGTTGGTGCCAACTAAAATCATAGTATCCGTTTTACGCCATACCAAGCCCACCCCAGTTTGGAGAGAAAAATATTCAAGAAGCCGCTCCTTGTAAAGAAACATTAAAGCCCCCCCATAGGGCGTAGGGGGTCCCCAGATCAGTACACACCGTCACACCATGGTAAAAGGACATGCAAGTGAGGCACCATTTTCAGGTCCAAATCTCATAAGGTCACCCCCTCTCCAATACTGCAGATACTTCTTAAATCTGGACGTGGAGAAACGTATGGTGCGGTAGCAGTGCAGGCCCTGGGCTCCAACAGTTCGATGTGACCAGTGCCGTAACTCCCCCCCCCCCCACTCCCCCACTCCCCCTGGCTTCGTCAAAA
>JAODJW010000038.1:18897573-18910288 GCA_026777045.1 Hyperopisus bebe
CTGCACGCCCGCTGTTCGTCTCGCTCCCTCGCTCTCTATTTCAGGGTATGTGGCTTTGGAAAGCGGTCGAGTTTCATTAATTTCTGGTCTGGGTACAGTATGTTCCTGGACACACATCTGCGAGTGATCATAAACGCTCTGGAATGCTGGCAGAACATCCAGACCTGCCGGCAGCCCGTGATGTCATCGCTCCGAGGGAAAGGCTGGCGGCCGGCCAAGCTCGCGGAGCGCAGCACTCCGGCGGGGAGGCGGGCGAGAGGCAGCGTTCCGCTTTGCTTTTCCGCAACCACACACCCTCCCCCCCCACACACACCCCCAAAAGCGACCACAACCGCCGCCACCATTCAACCCACTTTCGAAAAGCCCCAGATTTTTGCACCCCCCCCCCCCCCATTGTCATAATACATTATCTGCTCATAGACACTGCAGGAGCAGGTGCTGGCTGCCCACAGACCTGGGGGGTCTGTAAACTTGTGGCATCCAAGTTCGCAGTAACCTAATCAAGAGACCGATTCGGGTGTTACTGGTGACAGAAGGCACCCGCTCACCTTTCCGTGGACAGCAGACGCTACACTTTGACCTCTGATGTGACACATATGGCAAGTGCCTAATAAGGGGCCATAATACAGCACCAAAGCATAAAGTGACCAATTAGGGGTCATGGTAAAACACCCCAGCATAAAGCAACCAATAAGGGGCCATGGAACAACTCTGTCAGCACAGTGGAGGGGTGGGGAATGTCTCAGGTCCTTGTCAGCCTCGAATCTCCTCTGATGATACTGCACAAAACGCACCAGGCCCAAATCAGGCTGCAGGCCGGGCAGTGCCACACGGAAATCAGCCATTTTGTGCGGCTTAGCAGGATTTTCCAAAGCCTGCGAGACTTTTTAGGTCACCCTTTGTTGATTTGGGATAGCACGACTAATTTGGAGCTTGAGTCATAAGTCCAAACAGTCACATTTCAAAACATCCAACATAAACCGTCCAACGAGCAGAGAGAATATGAGTAACAGGAATGAAAAGGATTGGGAGTTTTGACAGGGGTGATAGAAACATTTAGATGAAATCGCAGATGTTTCTAAATCAAAGCGTGACGCAACTACTTTTTTTTTTTGGGGGGGGGGGGGGCTTCGACATTTGTCACCTGCCCACATCACACACGGCCTAAAGACTACATCTTGGGGGGTGAGACTGGAATGTAAACAAACACTCTTACCACACTGTCGGTTCCTCTCAGCAATAGTAGGCCAGAGGCAGGCCATATATCTCCAAGTTACGCTCAAATCATCAGGGATCAAAAGATTATTCAGTCTGTCTCATAGTAGCTAGAACTGAATGACCCCACCTCATCTGACCCCCCAGGAAGGGAACTGGGCCATCATTTGGAATGCTTCCTTTGCATCAGAACAAACAATACCAACTGCCACACCCCAATGGCAGGGAGCCCTAATGTGGGACTTGCTTAAATGTCCTTACCAAAGTGACAAAGGGATTCAGGCCCTCGCTGTTACCAGCATACCTTTCACTTCCATTGCATGGTTTGACGTCAAAAGCAAGACTCCATCCTGCTCCACTTGCAAGGCAACACGCAGGTCGCCACCTCCATACCTACAGGTGAAGTAAAGCATGGGCTAGACGTGACCCTAGCCATGCGTGCAGGGGGCCATGGACACATGCAGGGCTTGGGGGGGACCTCCTTGGCTTCCAGAAGCCACCCACCGCAGCACGATAGCCACACTTGCTGTTTTTGTCTTTTTTTAAGAACCGCCATGAAAAAAATTAAAAATAAAAAAAACTGTTACACTACCGCTCACCCCCCCCACCAAACAGCAGTGTTTACAGGGGAGGGTGACCACCAGATTGCGGGGATTCAATGGGGTCCGAACCACCACCAGGATCACCACTGCCAGACAATGGGGGACAAAACAAAAACACCACACACACCGAAAAAAACACAACAAAACAAAACAAAAAAAAACTGGCACAAGACTCACTGTACATACTGTACTCAAAGCAATGGCAGGAAGCCCAGGTTGGACAGCTGCCAAATCCACAGTAAAATAAACATAGAGACGAGCGGAGGGGAGAGGGAGTGTGAGTCTGAGTTCGGAAGCTGAAACGGTACACCACAAAAACACTCTGCAGACCAAACTGTCCCCCCCCACCCCCCCCCCCCCCCCCCCCCCCCCCCATCTCCACGAATCTCCCTTTAACTAGGTGACGGCTGCATGACTCAGCGACTCACTTGTGATACCTTCCCCTAGAAAGGGGGGGGTGGATAAGGTCAGACAAAAACACATTAAAAACAGAGAAAAAAAAAATAAGCATAATAAGCTACAGAAGACTGATGACTTAATACTGCTATTTATGACCCGCCTCCATAATGGTGGGGGTACTCACAGCCCCACCGTCTCTCGCTCCCCAGCTCCCCCCCCCAAACGTCAAAGCAGAGTGGTGGCGGCAGCAGCGGTAGGGCGAGGCGCTCGCTTTGCGGAAGCATGCCCCGTGCCCGCTGCCGTCGGCCCCGCGTGACGCACATAAATCAGGCCGCCGGTGCGCAGCAGCAGCCTGTCTGCAGAAACAGGGGCCTCTTCTAAAAATAAACAGCCCCCGCAACCCCGGGTTTTGTGCTAAAAACGCACTCCTGTCACCTCAGGCGAGCACCCATCCTGCAGCAGCTTCAGAGACCTCATCCCTAACCTCGATGGGAGTGCCACCTCTGGGGGGGGGTTTTGACAATTGAGCACTGCATCAATTACGGGATCCCACCCCCCCCATCCCCCATGCCCCCTGCCTGCCCCGTGCCCTTTTCTGGACCGTTTCATAGGAATCAGCTGGTCACCCCATTCCTGGAAAACTTCCCTCATGACGCCCAAGTTGCTACCCGCATGTTTGTCTTGCCAGGCCACTGCTTACTGGGAGCAGATGGGGGGGGGGGGGGGTTTGTCGAAAAACATGGAGGCCTTTCCCCGAAGCTCAGTGCATGCTGGAGAAGGGTCCACCAATGGTGGGCTTCTCCAAGCATAAACCACGTTAGCATTCGATAGAATCGTTTCCGCTGACCTTATACAGACCCTTATATGATGCTCCTCTGCACAAGATATGAGCGCAAACATCCATTTACTTGGCACCTTGACTGCAAACGTGGCCCAGCATGATGATATTAGCCCATTAGCTCCAAATTAGCATGAGGGGGTTCATTTCACAAAGTTAAAAGCCACCGGGACGTGGGTAAATGTGAGCGCCTACGTTGATTAGCTCAGAAAGTTAGCAAGGCGTGTATGCGGGTGTGTAGACATCTGTAACTAATTTGTCAGAACATGGCGGGAAAAAAAAGGAAGGGACCACATATCACATTTTTAATTTCTTCACTTTGTTTAAGTCCTAAAATTTGGTTCAGTTTTCATGTTCCAGAACTTTGATGGTTCATCGTTACTGCCTATTCTGCCCTGCAAAGGTAAAGCACAGTAACACTGAAACTGAGAAAAAGGGCGTTTTGCCTTGGTTTTAGTGTGGATTTTATAGTAACAGTAATTTTTACACTGTTTTCTTCAAAACTGAACATAGTTTAATTACTGTATTTTGTCACATCAATAAAACAGAGCTAAAGTTTTGATAAAACATGCAGTTACAGTAATTTACCTTTTTACGGAAGTATTAATTACATTTAAAAAGAAGCAAAAAAATTCCATACATAGCAGCAGACATAGCCAAACGTGTTATACATTGTATTGGCTAGCTGAATGTACTGAATCAGGCTGGCCGTTTAATCTTTTATGCCTATCCATACACTTCACACAGTATGTACATTTCCAGAAGTTTCCAGTTCAGTTGGCTACCTGTATGAATATTTCCAGCCAATTCCTCTGGCTTAAATAGTTTGTAATAAAATTCTCTCGCCCCCGGTATAAAGCATGAAGAGCCATATTAAGGGCAATTATTATGGAGGGGGTCAAGCATGACGTGTGACAAAAATATTTGTGTGGATCACGAATGGAGGGTGGGGCAGGAGAAGGAGAAGGAGAGAGTATGTCACGAGAACGTTTAAGGATGACACTGTCCAAGAATGCTAGTGCATGCTGGGATTGACATTCACTGAATTCACCAACACAGCATGAGAAACGATTAGTCTTGTGTTATTACACACACACACACACACACACACACACACACACACACGAAGAAAAACATGACAAAAAAATTGAGCAAATCATTTCACCTGACCGCACAATGTTCTGGAAGTCAGATGAATTATGTTGGAAAAAAACGTTTTAACTTAAAGGGTAGAAAACTGGATGCTCAGATTTTATTTATTGTATTTATTATATTTGTGGAACCTGTTCTGAATGGGGGCACCAACCTCCAACTGAACTCTATGCTGCTGCCATCTCTAAAAAGATGAGGGGGTGGGGGTGTGAGAGCCTGAGACGTGGAGGACATGCAGGAAAGGGGAGAAGAGATGGCCTCAATGTCAGAGCTGGCCTGCAGGGACAGCAGACCAGTGGTTTTTATAGGGCTTCCATAAACCACCGGCAATTAAATGCCCGAGAGAGGGAAGCCCGCTTGTAAAAGCGGGGGGGGGGGGGGGGGAAACGGCATAAAAAAAAATCCAACTGTGTAAATAGGCTCAGGGATCGGGGCAAGATCTCCTGGACGTGCCAGTCAGGCCACGTCAATACACTGCTTTGTAGGATGAAGTGGTGTGAGGTGAAAGGCAGGCTGGGTTGGGCTGGGCCAGGAAGCTGCACCCACTTACCTGAGTGTGACAGCAAGTGCATGCGGAGGCGGAGGCTGTCCAGGAAGCGCTTCCCACACAGCTCGCAGCCGTAGGTCTTCATGCCGCTGTGCAGCTTCCTGTGGGGGTTGGGAGGGGGGGGAGGAGGGGGAGAGAACACGGCGTCTTTATCAATGGGTACATCCATTCATACCGCCAATGCTGCCTCAGAAATGCTGCACTGTGACCGACGCGAAAACTTCTCATCTCGTTCCTCTCGTCCGTTAGGCTGCTTTACCGGCCGGCGTTTTAAGGCCGGTCTAAAGGCTGTCGCTGCTAAGTTAAGTCTCTGGGAACGTGGACAACATGGAAGACTTTTGGGGGAAGGTCCTGAAAGTTCAATAAAATTTAATCAGGTATAAAATATAGGACTGCTCAATTCAGGAAGCATGTCTTCAGCTGCGATTGGATTTCCCTCCCTCATCTGCGCAGACAGATCGCACTCCAAAAAGTATATGCTAGGAAATAAAAAATATATATAATGTGATTTAAAACCTCTTGGCACGACTTGAAGCAAACCACCACCCCTCAGTCGAAAATGCCAGCCCTTTCTGTGCCTATGTGCTTGCTATTCAGAGGACTATTTTAAAACAAGGGGGTCAGTCATTAATCGGCCGGCAGGAGAAACATTTGGTCAGTTAATTATGTGACCTCCAATGAGTCAGAAGAGGCCCCTACAGGATGCCTTTCAGCTGGGGTGAGGAGACCCTTTTCACACTTAAGTTGGGCCAGTTCTGCTGCCTATCAAATTACAGCTCTAATTAGAAAATTAGACCCCCTTTGAAATACCCCAGACTGAAGCTATTCGATTGAAGAACCTCCACAATTAACTGAGCCTGCATGCTTGCAAACATATTTCTTGGAAATATGTTCTTTTTTTTGTAGAAGTCATCTACTGAAAACAAACAAGCTAAAAAGAGAGAGCTTTGGGGAATTCACAGCGTCGGACAGCTCCTAACCCCGCGGATGCGTGTGTGCGTACGTGCCCATGGGAGGAAGGGCCCTGCTCTCACAAAGCGGCTTCCACCTAATCCAACACCAGGGCCTTCCTTCAGGGATTACGGGGTTGGTGTGACCAGACGGCCGGCTCCGATGGGTTTATGCAGGCCGAGATCTTCCACAGCAAGTCTGGAGATCCCCGTTGCGGTGAGGACGCTCAAACATCATCGCAGATGGCCAGGTAAACCTGTTTTACAGTTCACACCCGTGCCTCTGTCTCAGCAGCGGAGCCACAGAAAACGAGAGTGCTGGCAATTAGCGCAAAAAAAAAAAAAAACACGCACCAAATTTTCCTTATTACAATACTTGCGGCATTGTGTAATTGTTCCCAGAAAAGTAATTAGCTCATTGTTTGCACCTCAATGCCAAACGAGTAAACATCTCCATGCTGTAGTGAAGGCACACGTACCGGGTTTTAGGGCTCAGGAGAAGAGAAGGTGACTCGCTGATGGGGGCACTTGGAACTCTTTGCCCTTTGTGGGGATATTACACCACCCTCATCTAAAAAAGTCAACTGTCCCGCAAACTCATCTTGGCACATAGCCACCCAAAACACGGTCTGCCCTGCTCCTGTAAATAATACAATCATGCTCATTTGATTAAAAAAAAAAGAAAGACTTAACGAGAGATGAAGATCTGATATGTTACCGCCGTTCCCAAATTCAGGACTGTGGCATAACGTAGCCTCAGCGGGTTTGAATAGAAGCCAGTGATACGCGACAAAAGGCAGATTAATAAGTAAGCAAGTGTGTCTGGCTTTACCTCACCGAGATAAAGCAAGAGACGACAGTTAACAATTCTCCAGTGCATGATTTTATAGAAGAAAAAAGGAATTTAGTGAAATGAAAAATGTGCTTTGTGCCCCCCCCTTTGAAAATCCTGACAGCTTAAGTTAAACAAGGGAGATTCATGGAGACACAGAAAACAGTGGAAGAACTTGGAAACCCGCTGGCAAACTTTAATGTAAGAAGGCAGGCCATAAATGGCGGAGCGTGTGAAGAAGCTTCCAGAAGGACAAACAAGGGGTGAAGGGTTTTAATGATTAAAAATTAAAACATCCTGACAGTGGTCAAATGGAGCAGGATGGGAGGAGGATTTTTGTTACGCTTTCTATTCCACGGCCCGTCCAGGGTAGCATTGTTCATTTTTAAATCCTCATCTACCATCTATCCTCATGCCCTGAAGGACCGTCACTCGACCCCAACCCACCCAGCATCTGGCACAGGGGTGTATGGGTTTTGGGGCTCAGATGGAAGACCAACCCACAACAGTCTTGGAATCCAGGACCCCATTTGAAATTAGACACAGCCAATAGCTATAATTGATTGATTCTCAGAGGCAGCCTCAGAGGTGCCGTTAAAAAAAGAAAAGCTAAAACTAGGATTTTTAGTAATAATGTGCAAAAACATAAAAAAAAGCATGCACAGACCATTTGACCAAAATTCACAGCGACTAGAATAAGTGTGAAAACATCTGATGGATGGATGAGGATTACAGCAAGTTCTGTAATTGCCCTGATGTTAAGATGTTCTGAGGTAACACACAAAACCCACAAACACTTAAAGCCAAATCAGAATAACAGGTCCAGTATAGAGGAACATTTCCCCAGGAAGTCTCACGTTCAGAGTGCTTATTTTTCCAAAAGTCACTCTTAACTAAGCGGAGTCCAGGCTGGCAATCCCAACCCCCAGCTCCCATCGGAGACTCCAAGAACGAGGCCGTAAGGAGAGGCTGGGGGCAGGCTAATTCCATCGGATAAGAAGCAGATGATTTCGATGGGGGGGGGGGGCGCAACACAACTGAGCAATTATTACTTGTCCTACCTTCCGACCAAGTAGCAATGACCTTTCCCAGATGTGTCTGAAAATAAGCCACCCGTTTTGTGTGAACTGTGGGCGCACCCCCGGCATCACACTTCCCCCTTCAGATCACCCCCCCCCCCCCCCCCCCAGCTGCCGGCCTGCTAGATAGGGGGCCTCCTTTAAGCAGACTGACTGTAGTCATTAAGAGAGCTGACATAAAACCCGCCTGAGCCGTTCACTCGGTTAATAAGCAACTTCATCCAACAGTCAATTTTGACAACGGCAATAAATTTCAAATTTATGTCAACAAAGCATATGTTGAACACCTCATTTCGGGCCTGGAGTGGCATGGCGGCTCGTAAATCAGGACTCTGTTTGAAATGAGAGTAGATTACAGGCCTGCGTTATTGAGCTGTTACAGCCCACTCCATATAAATCTCGAGTTTTTCACGCAGGACCGGACCCCCGGCTATACATCATGCCTGGGGAAGTCCCCCGGCCACGATGTGCATGGGGTCCCAGCAAGCACACGCTTTAAAACACTAAAATGGTCCCCACAACCGCATTAAATAAAACTGATAAACTTACAGATGCGTTTCAGTGCTGAGCAAATAAATCACCACGCGGGTTTTATGTAAACTCTAAAAGTTTGCCGGCTACTGGCAAAGTTCTTAAACTGTTATCTCCCTTCCCAGTCTCCTTTGGATCAGGACCACTTCTTAAATGAAAAACACACCGTTATTCATTTTAAAGTGTTTTAAAGAAGAAAAAGGATCAGAAGCTGGTGAGGTTTAATTGGCATGGGGTTCACTTTAAAAACGACACCTTATTGTATGCGAAATGAGGAAATGTGCAGCGTTTTCTTAAAGTGTGTGCAGACGACAGGCTTTTGCACAAACTGGGCAGTTTAAAAAAAAAAAAAAAAAAAGCAAAAAAAGAATTCATCTTACACCACGATTAAGACTCAAGCCATTTTTCTTTACACCAAGACATCTTTCCAATTCCTCTAGCAAGCGTGTGGATTTCTGAGATACGAAAGACAAAAACGAATAACATCCAAGAGCGAGATGGGCGGACCAGACGTGTGTGAGAGAGGAATACAGCAAGGGCTCGTGGGCCAAGTGGCCAGGGGGCTCCACAAACGAGGTGATAATTAGGGTGAAAAGACGCCGACCACCTGGGAGAGGGAGCAGGCAAGAGAGCCTGCGTGGTGAGACCCATCGATTTGCCCCAAGAAGGTTCCGCTCACACCCGACAAAGCGTGCCGTCCTATGCGAGAACGTTAGATCAAGGTATGTCAAAAGAGCCGCACAAAGCAGGAGGAAAAAGAGAGAGAGAGAGATCAAGCCAGGAAGAGAGGGGGACCAGGGGAGTGGGGGGGGGTGCAAAATCAATTGATCTTCTGCTGGACTGCCGGTTGTTTCTGTGGGCTGACACTGACAAAATAGTTGAAAAAGACGCTCTCTACCATAAGGGCCAGCATTTGAGGCACGAGCAGCCGAAAAGTCACACCGAAAAGACATCGATCGCGCGACTTCGCACACTAACGCATCCCGAGACGGCGAAGCGAACAGGGACCCGGACACGCTAGAAAGACGACAAAAGAGACACGGGCGGGCGGAGGTGGAGCACGTTTCTGCCTTCCCCACATGTGTTTTTTCCCCCCTCTCCCTCTTTCGTTTGCAGAAAGCTATTCGACGGCTCTTTTGTCAAAGGTGGAGAAAAAAAAAAACAAACCGAGCAAAACAAAAAGAGAGATGCTTTTAGCCTCCCAAGGTTTTATTTCCACGGCCGCTTCCCGCCAAGAGCCACACGAGCCTTTTCAGTAGCGCGCTCCGACCCGGTGGGGACGAGTGGGGCCCCGGTGGGGCTCGGGTACGTAAATAAGACTGGAGGGAGTGGGGCCAGATCCAGAATGTGGCATGATTCCCCCCCCCCCCCAAAAAAAAACCCATTTACGATGCATGGTGCGGTCAGATGGCCACACCATCAGTCTGATGTTTATTTAAACAGACACGTTCACACATCTACAGCAAAAAAAAAAAAAAAGAGAAAGAAAATGGACAGGGATGCGTTGTACAGCCTTGGCTGCGACACTTCTGACAAACCAACACCCCACCCCCCCCTTGTTTCCGCGAACGCCTGCAGCCCCGAAATGCATTAAATGCTCCTGTAATTCCTGGCAGCTCTGGCTGTTTATCGGGGAGCCATCCGGCACATATCAATTACCCACCCCCCTGCCTGCCCCCCCCCCCACTGGCAGCACAAGATTCATACAAATTCCAGCCACACTCGAGCACGCTGCATAGCCCGTGCGTGGCATATGCGATCAGCGCCTCGCCCGGCGCGAGGCTTAACCTTTATTCTGCCACCGAGCTCGTATTCATTACGTTGAAAGATTACTGCCTCAGTCTGCCTGGGGAAGGGGGGGGGGGGGATGAAGCACCTCAGGCAAACAAACAAACAAACAAAAACAAATAACAGAAAATATCAAACCAAATGAGCATGGCTAAATTAATATCCTGGACCCCCACCGTCCGATTCCACTACTGGGTCGTGACTATTAATGGAAGTACATTAACTACAGTCACCATTTTCATCTGCCACAACTGTATGCCCTGTTGATGCTCTTTTGCTGTCAGCGTATTCCTGTCACGCGCCATACGGGAATATGGCCATTATGCCGCCGCACTGCTGCCACGTCTGCGACTCTGGCTGGGGGGGCTCATAGTCATCGCCATCCTAGGGTCTCTGTTCCGTGAAACTGGTGAGCGGAACCGGCACGTGTCACAAAGGCCCTGTTAGGACCCGGGCTTAATTGTGATACTGGGCAGAGAGAGACACCCTGCACCCCCCCCCCCCTCCAAAGTCTGCATTTTAAACCCACATCTTTGAAGGATTAGCAAGCGCACGGCTTAGCTGATGCCAGGTGATTTTACTGTTTATCATGCAATGATACGTGCTTTCTGGACCCATCATCGTTGCATCTAGGACTTCCTTTTATCAAGGTCTAGGCGAGCGCGCACGCACACACACACACACACACACACACACACACACACATACACACAAACAGCGGTTAATGGATGCCCACAAGCCCATCAGAACACAAGGTTAAAAATATTACGCTACGTCTGCCAATACCAGCCTACTCCCCCCCCACTTTCCCCCGCTCCGTATTGTATCAGGTTACTAGGATTTTCCTGCTTCTGAAAATAGTGAACATCATTTTATTAAAAAAAAAAACACACACACACACACATAACAACAACAACAACAGAAGCAGCAGCGGCGACAGCAAACGCTGTCATCCCTATTTTGTTTCGTTTCTCCCTCTCTCCCTGTTCGTCGATCCCAGGTTCCGTGAGGTGACTGCACACAGGACGGGGCTGATCTATAAAAAGATCCCCGCGACGTCTCCCAACACCCATCCATTATTCATGGGCCTCACCTTCCGTCAAACGGCAGAAAAACCTTCAGGTCTGTCTAAGTTTGCGCCTGTTTGAAACGATGGTGCAGCTCGGCTCGGCGCGACGGAGCCCTCCTCTGCAACCCCGCCTAATTTATTCCACGCTCGGATGACATCAAATATTTGTACCCTCCACGCGTCGCAGTTTAGATCCGAGTGGGGAGAGGAGAGGCGTGCTTTTTGACGCTAACAAGGCAGCACCTGTTACTGAATAAAACATGCAGTTTAATGACGAGCCACAGTTTTAAGGTGAGTAAGACTGGGAGGGGTAGACTGAACTACTGTATGGATTTGAGGTATCCATATCGACATGAACTGCACAGACACTTCTTTATCATTAAACACTTCAGATCTCTATGCCTATTGATGGAAAAAAATATTATAAAGCAGATTGACCTGTCAGTCAAATCTGCCACCGTGGACGTAGATCTGACTCTGAAAATGACCTCTGATGTGGATTCTGATGCCAGGATCTCCACGGTCGACAAATGGAAAAGCCGGGAGACGGGAGACTCATTTTTCAGCCCCGACTCTTAACCGCCAAGCTCCGACCCGTAATAGATCCCACCTCGAGGAAAACGGCATCGATCCCGTCTGGATGATCCGAAACGTGAGATATAGGCTGCCGGATTTGAACTCTGACCTGTCATAGCGCTGGCTCTTGGTAGGACAGCTGTATTAATCATGTGACAGGTATAATTTAAAAAACCCAGCAAATCCGCTCTGCACGAATCACGCGCATTTTCGTTCTGACACTTCCAGACATAGCCAGTGACCGGAGGGAATGTTTTTCTTCGCCTGAGCTGGCGGTAAATGAGAGGATTATGGGTATGACGCGGCTCCGCTGGCCACCACCTCGGAAGAAAAAGGCTTCAGACGGAGCAGAGCTGCCTCCTGGTCTCCGGAGGGTGGGGGAGACACCCTGCTTTGCTGCTCCCTGTGGCAAAAACTTTCCGGCCGGCAACCAGACGTCAGCTAAGCGACTTGTGACACCGGGATGCGTGGAATTCCGCACATATTGCATTCGAGTGGAAAAATACGAGCGGCGATCTCAGTGTAGAGACTCTCCATAGCACGGGGCTGTGGGACAAAAGTGAACAATGCGCCGCATTGTGTGGTTAAACCACGTTAACAGAGCGCTTGCAGCAGTCCTTAAATGAAGCTGTGGTGAACGGCGGCAGCTGGACAATGCCAGGAATGCCACGACACGTTGCAGGCTCATCTGTTTGTTTATTGGTTGAAAAGGATCATCCTGGGAGGCGGGCATTGGCCACGGAGTCCCAGAGACTGGACTTCAGCTCTCGGCCCGGCCTTGTTACAAGCCGTAGACCATCTGAGCAGCACCAGTGGAAAGAAAGAAAAAGGAAAAAAAATCAATACTGTTCCCGCACATTCACACTCCACCTTTCTCCACGAGGGGAAATCAAACCAGACGTGGCTACAAAACCAATAACTCTAAACACAGCAGGGGCGGCGCTATGCTGGCATGCCGGTGACTTTCCCACCATTGAACAGGGGGTCGGGTGCAGAACTTTGTAGGGTTTATTCAAGATCTGCCTCTATGATTTCCTCCACGTTGGTCCTCATGACAGGCTCACACAGGCGCAGCTGTTTACGTGTCCCCCCCCCCCACCCCCACCCCCACCCCCACCCAAAAAAAAAGCAGCATCC
>JAODJW010000038.1:18929753-18945296 GCA_026777045.1 Hyperopisus bebe
CGCCGGAACCTCCTGCTTATCTTTCCCCCCACCGTGTTCAGTTGATCCGTGGCCGAATTTCGGCACGGCGGTACTTCTGTAGAGCATCAAGCCGCTCAGGTGTTCGCCCCCCGCCCCCCCCCCCCCGCTAATACCACACCGAGATAGTGTGGCAGCTGGGTGGAAGCTAGCATGCAGAAACGCTCACGCAACAAGGGCCCCTGCTTTATGTGAGAAGGGAGATGCTTATCAGCTTGCTAACATGCAACTGTGTCAGGGGGTGGTTTTGGGTGGCGGGGGCCAGGACGCGTTCATGAACGTGACCACTGAACGCAGAATAACGAGTGTTGTCTGACAGGAAGCAGGTGACCTCTTATGTGAATGAATGAATGGATGTGCATAGAGCTGAGCTTCTACGTTCCTTAAAATTACATTTGTACGCAAGTTCAAAAAAGTTTAAATTTTAGATAACACATTGTTACTGCTATGGGGAGGGGAAGGGGGCATTTTGGTGTGCAAATATACAAACCCTACGATGCAGGAACATATACGGAAACAACATACGGCTGCAGTTTGCCGGAACATTCTGTTTCAGAGGAAGAAACAGTATTGGGGACTAGTCTGTACAGATCCTAGCTCTCCCTGAACAGCTAAGCAGAGGTACACACCCCTATCCCTGGCACAGCTCAAACCAAGCCACCCATCCAGAAAGGCAAAGAACGTTGCTGAGGGGATTGGAACACCCACCAAACTGTCCAATCGGCGGAGCCGACGTTGGCTTTGAGCGACACGACTCACAATGCTTTTTCCCAGAACGTGGCCCCATGGTGGGGCGAGGTGGGCCTCCATAGTGGCGCGAGGTGGGCCTCCATAGTGGCGCGAGGTGGGCCTCCACGCCGACTCACTCAGCGCACTGGCAGATTACTTAACCTATTTTTCAGTTATTCCCACCCTTGAAAGCCAAAGTCATCGTGTTGGTAATAAAACAGTAAAGTAAATAGCCTTTTCCTCTTAGTCACTGCTGCCCCATCGAACCCCTTTCGGCACAGACCCACTCACACCTGGTGGCATCCATCTTGTCTGAGTGGCACATCCTACACCGGAATACAGACCAAGCTCCCTGTTAGCTGGGCTGTGGCTCCGCCCAGTTAGCATCAGTGAATCTACCCCACTGATTACGGGGTCTCGTTTAATTCCCGGTTTAATTCCCACGCAATTCACCTAATGAGGCCACTGTAAATACCACATTTGGTTTCACTTCAAAGCCTTGGGGGACTGGAAAGGGCGCCGCTGGTTTGAACCCGGCAAGGCGACCGAGACGGCGCTCCTGCCGTTTTCCCCGAATGTCCCCCGCACGTGCCGTCCGTGTAACTTGGGAGAAAGCCGCACAGAGAGATCACATAAATCAGCTATCACATAAACAAAACACTCATTGCTGCACGCGCAGTTTGCACACATTCGACTTTTTGTCTAGGGTAATGGCCACCAGCTGGGGAGTCGTGGAGCCACCTTGAATGCAGAGGGTTCCAGAACGGCAGAGGAGCACCAGGCTAAACTATAAACATGACAAGGCACGTGTCGAGACCCAGCGCACGGAGAAAAGAGCACCAGGAGGCAAGATCTTTGGGGCAAAAGAGGGAAAGTAGAGCTCGATCAGACAAAGCAAACAATGCACAGAACAAAACATGGAGCAGCAGCAGAGACAGGGGTGGGAGAAGAACCTAACCTGAACCAAGTGGGGTGATTCATTGGGGGGGTTGGGGGGGGGGCATGGCCGTTGGGGCTGTGGCTTTGCGTATCAGTGTGCATATGCACTCCTTGTTACGTTTCTGAGATGCTCAGAACCGGGTTGTTGGGGGGGGGGTGTTATCTCAGCCAGAGCACAGTGTACCTGTTATCACCCCACCCATCTGCTCTTCATACACTGAAAAGGAGACCACAGGGTTATCATTAACCCCCCCCGATGTGATTTGATAAGGTTCCACCTCCACATTGAGATGAGGGGGCCTTCGTTACAGAGGCTCCGACCGCCAACGCCAAACTGACTCCAGAACCGAGAGCCAGCGCCCGGAACCTGGGGGTCGGGGAGGACGTGTGGAAAAGCAGACGCTAAAACAGCATCAGCGGTCAAGCAGGGTATGACAAGGACAGACAGAGATTCTTCCTGAAGCTGGCAGGGCTGCATAAGGAGCGATCAAATGTCGACGGTAGGGAGATATCGCATCCCTCCTCCACCAATCACTCTTTCTCAAAAAAAACCAAAAAAAAATAAATGAAACATACATCACAGACTCCAGCGAAATCTTGCCCATAGGGCTGTACATTAAGAGGCAGCCGTCTGCAGAACAACGGACCGACACTGCAGATCAACCGGAGGCGAGTCCTTCGACGCGGTGACGGCGGCGGGAGCAGCAAAGACAGGCCCCTCACCGGAGACTCATGCATTTATTTATTAGTAATTACTGTGCTTTGCAAACTGATTATTCTCCTATCAAAGGGGGTGGGGGGTTACTGAAATGCAGCCGATAATCCGGGCTCCCCAAGGTCGCCAGCTCAGACTCAGAGAGGAACAGGCCCCCAGCCTGTCATCCGCGTCTCGATTTAAGAGTCGTCGTTCTGCTGGGATGGAATTCGGATTCCGCCCCTGCAGGAAACCCCAGGCAATCACGAAACAAAACAGGCACGTCCACGTCTTTAACTCTCTCTCAGTGTCGGATCTCCCTCCGTATCAAAATGTTACACTTGAGGGCTACTTCAATGGGAAAGCTGGCCTTGACACCCCCCCCCCCCAACCCACCCCGCCCCACCCTCTTCCACTTCCCTCGTTTTGGAGCCAATCCACATCTCATTGAGCTTTATGACATAACCCAGAGCAGGCCGAGTGAATGGGACAGGCTAAATTTACACAGGAAGCAGGCACTTACTGATGCATTCACTCTGACACGAAAGCCCGCCCAAAAGGGACGTGCACCAGGCCTGGAAACAATTAGGGCCAGCCGACCTGACCCATCCACACCACACCGGTCCCCCTGAACAGGAGGAACTGGAGGAACGGGAGAATGGGGTTGCCCCCCACCCCCCCACATGGGTCTGTTATAAAACATTCAATAATTAGTCCAAAGAAAGTGTGTTTGCGCGTGTGTGTCTTTCAAGAACCAGACCTTTAAAAG
This sequence comes from Hyperopisus bebe, assembly GCA_026777045.1. Lineage (NCBI taxonomy): Eukaryota > Metazoa > Chordata > Actinopteri > Osteoglossiformes > Mormyridae > Hyperopisus > Hyperopisus bebe. The sequence continues at coordinate 18,932,903 of JAODJW010000038.1, forward strand.
AAGCCAACTAAAATATTACATATTGGTGGTTCGGCAACTGTGACTTTTGCCCCACCGAAGCACATGTGTGTGCGTGTGCGTCTGCGTGTGAGTGTGCGTGTGCGTGTGCGTGTGCGTGTGCGTGTGGACAAGGTTCCCCCTAACCAGGGACTCCAATATCATTCCAATAATCACTGACATTAACACACAAAGGATTCTGGAAGGAAGTTTCCCCGCATTATTCCTTGACATAACTAATTTTATTTGTGGTTAATTATGCCAATTGTGAAACACTGTAATCTGCAGGCACAGTAAAGGGTTAAGCAATTAGCTGAAGAGCAGCTCAATTATGAATTTTACAATGTACACATTTTGTTTACTCCTTATCTATTCTTAAAATATTCAAGAGCAATACTGAAAGAAATGTAGGTCAGTAGCATCAGATCTAAACATGTTTAACCTGCTTGTGGTTTCTGTAACTATAACTGGAGTTAAATCCCTGAATTTCTCCTCCTCAAACTATCCAAACAGCTTCTCCTTACAGACATAAACACAAGCCACCTGATCTGTGACAACTAAACAATACCCCTCCTCCCCCAAAAAAAAAGTGTCCTTTAAATCTTCTTAGCTTCTTAGCGAGTTGTCTTAATAAACAAACTATAATAGCCTTGACATAGCCCAGCCCAGCGCCTCCCTCCCCCCCGCAGAGCCCATAATTCTGTCGTCCATTACAGTCCCCTTATCACGGCCAATGAGAAACTCATACGTCCCATCAAAAGCTCTCCGAATGCATTTAATGTGAAAACGAGGCCAGGCGAGAGGATCCTCTCTCTTCCTTGCAGGAGGAGCTGGGGAGGCAGAGCAGATGGGTCTCTTTACCTGAACACTGACCTCAGTGCACTCCCGTAGATTACAGCAAACAGACGACTCTTTGATAAAGCAAAGAGGGCCCAGGACTAGCCTCCTTCGCATGCAGACCAATAAAATTGAGAAATTATGCAACTTTTCAATCAAAAATGTTCACCGGCATTCAGAAGATTCAGACGTGCGCATGGTGACTGTCAGAAACCCCACCGGCAACACTGTATGAATTCTCGGTCCATGTCACGATCGCCTGCCCCGACTCGCTTGGGACGGGGACTGATTTCGCCTGCTGCCCTTTAACCAGGCGAGTGTCCAGGGCGTCTATCAGCAGGGCGGCCGGCTGGCTCTTAGGGGCCGCACACGTGTCACACCCCGCTCGGCACAGCGGCTGGGGGAACAGGTTTAGGGCTTGTTGGACATGATGGGGGAGGAGAAAGGGAGGAGAAAAAAAAAAAAAAAAAACAGCGGATTCGCTTCCAAAACGCCTGACCTTTGCACCCCTTCTCTGACAACGGTCTTTATTTGTGAAATTCCTTTTTAACAAACGAAACTGGAAGGCACGTGGGGTAGGGCGGCAATTTGGGGGGTGGGGGGCTGGCGAAAGAGCCTATGCACACCTCAGGAGGAGCCCTGACTGGGAAAGGGGTGGGGGATGTTTCACACACACACACACACACACACACACATCCCCAGACCGCCCCGCTGACGAGAAGCAGAGGCCAGGCAGGCAGCCCAAAGGTTACACTGCGGAGGTCGGGGCCAGAGTCCTGGGCAGCAGAGCCTCATTTCCTGAGCAGCACAGCCCACCCCCCCCCCACACACACAGCCTAAGCTCCCCCCCCCATAAAGCTAATAAGGGCTTCCTTGTGCTGTGGGGGAGCACAGGCTCTGGCCCCCGGCCGCCCATCACTGGACACGCCACAGGGGGCAAGCTGCTTCCCATTAGCTGCTCCCCTCGCCAGGTGCCGCTAATGGGTCCGACCAGGGCCGGACCGGCCGCTCGCAAATCAGCAGGACGGGTCTGGAAACGATCAGGCTGCCGGGTCCTCAGCCGCAGCCCCACCGGAGAACCCCAGCCGCCCGTCAGGGGTACGGAGAGTATCGATCGGGGCAGTAATCGGCCAGAATGGTAAGAGTCAACGCGTCTGCCAGAAAGACGGAGCGAGGCAGCCCCATCTGGCCACGACCTGCCACCGTACCGTAGCGCAATGGCGGCCGGATCGCTGTTCCTGCCTCTGTCTGTAGCCAGTTGTGTCACGGACCCCCGGAGGGCTCCAGAAAATTGGCCGAGCTACCGTGCAGGAGGGGAGCAAGGCCTCTAAACACAAACACTCAGGGGCGGCCAAGAGTCTCTGGCTGAACCGCATGAGCTCGCAGGATACGTTTCTGTGGACCTCCTGCTTCGCTGTGGATCTGCGTTCTTGTCCTATGTTCCTCAACGGACGGTTCATACTCAGACTTCTTATGCTAATCAGCTCAGAACATACAAGCAAAATAAAGGCTGCAGTATCTCAAAACAGCTCCCCCAGAACGATGTGTCCTCCTTTACCTTCGCAGCGATAGGCCGCTCCGTTGCACGTGCACAAAGACAGGATTGATCCCAAAGCATCATACTGGGGTGGGGGGGGGGGGGGGGAGGATCTACCCCTCTAGAACTGCGACTGTAAACTATTCCTGGCCACAGACGCCGCCCCCAGCCTCTTACAGTACAAGACTGATCAGCATTCAAGAGACACTTTCATGGCCCTGAGCAAGAGGCACGCCATTGACATCAAGCTTTAACGTGCTGTGTGTGAAAAGTGCACCAGTCTAGTCTTCCAGCAGGGTCACCACATTCCAACTTCTCATCTAAATACCCAGTTTAATTTAGCATGAGATACTGCTTACCCCAAAATGGTTGCCTAAAAGGTATTTAAAAAAAAAAACATCTTAAAGGCTTTAAGTTTAGTAAGTTTATTTAAAATTAACTTTAAAAAACTGGAATGAGCCAGCTATAATGCAATATCACCCTCATAATATAGAGTGCCATTCCCGTTGATGCATTTAACGATAGCAGCGACCTTCTGCAGTAAATAAAGCAACTAAGTCTTAATTAAAAAAAAAAACCCAGATAGAAACTCACGCAACGTGGCCAGCCTCAGCTCTGCTGCAAACGCTAGGGACGACTTCGCCTTGCAAATTGTCCTTCCCACCAACTAAAGTCCTATGGGCCGCTAACGGTTAAAGTCCGCTAAATGGCCGAGTTGCCGGACACCTCATAAACACGGCAAAATGTGGTTAAAATGACAGGGAAATGAAAACCGTGCACTGCAAAAAATAAAATAAATCGGCTATAAAATTATAACTGCCTTTTAAAGAGGGAGTGAGAGGAAAAAAAGAAAAAAATAAGCATGTCTTCCATTTATCGTCGGCTGTCTAAGCATCGCTAACGGTCATGCTTGGGAGCGGTCACGTTCTACGGTCACTTCCTGTAACAAGAGTGTCTGAGGGCACGTGGATCCAGGGGGCATGGACCGGGACACGCCCCTGCTCATCCTAACGTGAAGACTTTCCGTTGCCGATCCGCGAGTGTGAGTGTATGCACACAGTGCACCAGCCCCAAGAGCTACGGGCCAATTAAATCATGTTCAGTGGGCAGCCTTTATAGTCGTGTTAAATATTAAGTGTGGTGTGTCATTATGTTGGCGTTAAAGTGCCTCCATGCATGAAACCAATGAGGCGTAAGTGTATGGTGGCCCCCGGCGGCCGGGCCGACGTTACCTGTGCTGCTCCACGGCGTCGTTGTCCGGCAGCTCGGCGCCACACACGTTGCAGCGCTCGTTGGGGTTCCTGCCCTCGGGCTTGACGCCGGCCGAAAGCTCCCCCAGCTTGCTGAAGAACTCCCGCTGGATGAAACTCTGGGGCAGCAAGCCCCCATAGGCACTGAAGTCCATGGACATGGCCAGGGCGGGGGGCATGTGGAGGGAGGAGGCCACAGAGGCGGGCATGGACACCATCGTCTCGTTCTTGTGGTTGGAGGGCACGGAGTACAGTGACGCCAGGTGCTTCTCAGTCAGGCCGGTGACGCCTTCCAGTGCCATCTGTGCCGCCTCGGCCTGTGGGTCGCCCATGGCCTCGTCGCGGACGTAGTGCAGCTCACGGGCGCTGGTAATGACGCTGCTCCGGGTTGGGGTGCCGGGGCCCTCCCGGTTGCGGTCCGATTCGCCGCTCCTCTCCCCGTTGCTCGAGGAGCCGGACTCCATCGCGCGGGGGCTCTCGTGTCCCTCGTCCACCTGCATCATCTCCGTCTTCACCTCAGCCACCAGGGGGTTGGCGTTGGCTGGAGCCAGCGGGTCCCCGCCGGCGTTGTGGGGCATGCCACCCTGCAGCAGGGACTGGCCGATGCTCATCAAGCTGTCGACGGCAGCCTTGGTGGGGCTCATGGTGGAGAGGCCAAAGGAAGTTGAGACGGAGGGGCTCTGATCAACCATGTTGGGCAGGGACAAGCCTTGTTGGGCGGTAGGGTTGTAACCACCCTCTTCCATGGAATGCTTCTTTGAGATCAACGCACTCTTCCCGTGCCTCGTCCTGCGCTCGTCATCCTCCTCACCACCCCCGCCGTCGTTGGCGTTGGCCTCAGTGTCATTCTCATCCGATGACTGGATGGTCTCCAGGATCTTGAGGCACTGCTCCTCTAGATATTCTATTTCTAGGATCTCTGCCGCATACAGCAAATCATCCAAGTCCTCCACCTTTGCCTGGAGCGTGGCGGTGTAGGCGTACTCCAAGATCTGCTGGAAGGTCTTTGGTGAGAGAAAGTCCAGGGTGTAATGATGGCTGTTGCGGTGGAAGAGGATCTCGAACATCTTGCTGGTGCACGCCAGCACGGCGCGGTGGGCGTGGAACTCCTGGCTGTCCACCATGATGACCACATCGCATAGAGTGCCCGCCAGACGCATCTGGTTGGCCTTCTGCAGGAGGGCCGTGGGGTGGGAGGGGTTCTGCAGCTGGATCATACCCATTTTAGTCAAATCCATAACGTCTCCGAAGTCCACTGAAGACACTCATGAGGCTGTCTAACCCCCCTTCCTCTGTATTTGCTCAGTTATCTTTGTAAACCAGATAAGGTTAATCTAGGGAGGAGAAAGAGAAAGCAAAAAAAAAAAAAAAAAAACATTAATTGAGAACAGAGCATATAGGAATAATTTTCATTTTCACTGAGCATCAGCTTGAATCGTACGCGAACGCGCACTGCCGTCAGCAGCTGGTCCTTTCGCTTTAGCCCGGGAGGCGCGTATCAGACACTGTGTCACGTGTCCATACGCTAATATGCAGAGGCGTGTTCGTAACTAATAATGCTTCATTCTGAACCATTTCGGTGACATTTGTTGAGTTAAAATAACTCCGATCAACCACAAGTGCATATATTTTCCTACGCTGCGTTCATAGCTATCCAAACACCAAACAATGCAATCATTGACAGCAATAAAGCTAAATATTAAAAAGCGCAATAAAAGCCTTAATGACTATAAAAAGAAAATGCACAAAAACGACAGCAGGAAAATAGGAATTTCTTTAATTAAAAGCTTACAAACTGCTTTAATCTTAGTTGTCTATATGGATAATTTGCATATATAAAATGCAGCGAAAAAAACCTTGTCCACATCATTTTCTGTTTTAAAGAGTAACAAAATTAAACAGTTAACAAGCCTACACAATATGACGCCATCGCTTGAAATTCTTTGACATGAACGTATTCAACACACGTTTCCACTAAAGTGGAAAAACAGATTTATTGCAAGAGTAAAAAAACAACTGAACGCTAGCCATGTTTTAATTTCTACTTGGATTATTCCAATTAAAGTGAAACAAACATGCAGTTTAGATTTTAATTATCCATCATCTGACAAGCACACATCACATTTTACGATCTATAGGTTACATTATACCTTATAATACGGTCCCTGACAACAAGTGTGTGACATGACGTTTTTTTTTTTGTTGGGGGGGGGGGTGCGATGCCCTTCTACAGTCCCTATCCCTTTTGTTAGGACGTTTGGTGCTCGCCCCACAAAGCCCATCAGCACGGCATCGCGCTCAGTATTCCCATCACAGCGGACGGTAAGCGGAGCGCGGAGAGCGCGGCAAACAGCGCCGCGTCGGCGGCGCGCGAACGCGCAGGGACCTCGCGCTAACGAGCCCGGCTCACACGCACATGTTCCGGAGCACACGCGTCCGTGCAGGAAAAAAAAAATCGCCCGCACCCATACCTACTATTACATACTTACATACTATTACATTAATTGAATCAAATTAATAAATATTGCGAAGATGCTAAAACACACATTTGAAGGAATCAATTAACACCGAGGACATATCGTTACCCACTACTCATGAATTTCAAAGACATTTTTCCCGATGAATAAAACAAAACTTAAAAAAACTATACCTCTCTCTCCACCAGTGACACATAGTTGCGCGAAAAAAATAGACTTTGAACCGAGTCAGACAAACGACAAAGATTATTTCGGCAACCATTTCCGTCGTTACCTGATTAATGATCGCATAAAATAAGGATCTGGTTATTGATTGTTTTTTTTCCAAAAAAACAAAGCACAGTCTGTATCACCGTTTACGCAAACAGTGACCAAGCTTGTTGGTATGCGAGGTATCGTAATAGTACAGAATGCCAGAAATAATCTAATTCAAAAGGACAAGCCTTATAAATAACAGAGTATACGGTATTTAAGGGCTACATAAATCCACTAGTTGATTCTCATCCTCATTTATGCTTTAAGGAAAGCCATCTCAATCCAGCCCTTTATAACTACAGATACTTTCACTGAAATGAATTCAGGTCGTAAAAACTGACAATGCATTACAATAATCTAGGCGTCTCATCAATTATCGCAAAAAAACGGTTCGTAGACAGATGCAGGTCTGAAATGAAAGAAATATTCTATTTCGGGTGTGCATGAGTGATATCTGAAAAATACGGGGGAAAGCGAGCAGGTAAATAACTCGACTTGTTGATATAGAAGCCTCAAACGCTGTTTTATGACTTGAATTTCAATTGAGCTCTTATTTATGACCTCGTAAAAATAAGGACGTGTCTGTTGCAATGCGTAATTCTCTGTGTCTTGGGTATGTTACAAGAGAGAAAACTTTTGACTAAAAGAACGAACGATTAAATCTTAAAACCGAAGGGAAAAGAAAGAACGTAACGGGAAAATTCAATCGTACTTCCAGTAAAACGATTGAGCGATATGAAGCGCGCAAAGATCAGAAACAAAACCAATTAAGTCGTTTTTATCGCTAAACATATACAGGCTACTTACAAATATATTTATTAGCAAAAGTCATCATACTGTACTGTATATTTAGTAAAGCAAAGGCATCATATACACCGACAAAAGGCAATTAATTGAAATCTCGTCTCATTCACTGTACCCTTCCCTCACCGTAGACTGTACTGGTTAACGCTGGAAGCGCTCAATCGCTCAGCCGATAATAAACCAGTTTCAAAAATACATGAATATAATGAGATTCAAAGGCATTGACACCATCCTGCGTAAGATCGCCGACATTTACAAAAACATACGAAAAGTAAATACCGACAGAAAGCAAAGCAATACACCACGATCTCTAACCTGCAACTGATTGAAAAGCTATTTCAATTGGTGACTTTACAGAAGACACCAATTAACCCACGTGAATCTCATATACTGAAATAAATGCAGCTCTTGGTCGTGTAAATGTAAAACATTTTTGACTGTCGTGCTCGAAGACAAAAAAAAAACCTACAGCTAATGTGTTCAATGATCAATCCAAATAATCAAAGCCAGTGCATTGCTCTACTTACAATAAAAGATATGCGTTCGCGGATGCAATAACTGGCATTCAAATTATAAAATAAAAAAGCAGAGGCACCAATGAGGATGCCTGCCATGTACATTTCTCCGGTCCGTCAGATGGGTAAATTCTCAGCTTGCTAACACTTACTAGTGATGATCTGACAATACCGCTTCAAAGACGCAGCAAGTGCGTCGAGCTTCAAGAATAACATTCGCCCGCCGGTGAAACTCGAAGAAAATACAATCCGAGCACAGTCAATAAAATGACGCGATTACGAGCACACAATACTTCACAGGCGTCTAAACACTGAATTTAAACACAAATCGATGCAAACAGCTGCACGTCATACTGTCTGGTGTGCAACGAACTGTAGGACCAGACCTCACGTTCCTCCTGTAGTGATCTCCAGAATACTAAAACAGCCGGTTACGTCAACCTAACATCTTCAACCCAGCAAACCAGTAAATATAACTGCAAACTTCAACGCGCCTTACAGTAGTCAACAACTGTGGCGTTCCGGTGTCTTGCATTAAATAATTTCTTTGGAGACCGAGGCTATACTTTCACCCCCTCTCTCCTCCACGGAAAACATTTGTGTTGCAACTCTGAACTCGGCTCAGCTACACTGTTTCGCTCCCAGCCAGTCAGCGTAACTTGTGGCTGTTTTAAGTGGCGATTAAAGACATTCGGGGGGGAAAAAACGATATAGCGATAAAGGATCGCGCCGCGCGTGAGACACCGGCGGCGCACGCGTAGCGGCGAGTCCGGTGAAGTGTGGCAGCGGGGCCGGCGGGCTGCGCGCCCCCATCGGCGCGCGTCTACTCACCCCGGGCGCACGTTCCGTCTCCCGACGCGTCGTTATTAGGGCAGCGGCATAGTAACGCGGCTCGCAGCAGCCGCTCTCACGCGCACTAAACTCCTATCTGCCCGCGGCTCAGCAAATCAACACGGCGGTGACGTCAGCGCACTGACTCACTCGCCTCCTCTCTTCTCTCGTCTCCTGCGATCGGCGCGCGAACACTGCGAAAGTGAGACACCTAGGGGGCTGCCATCTTTTAACGCGCAGCCCTCCGGCATGCGCGAATTAATTAGGGGATATTAACTGCCGAGCGATCTGTCATAAAGCGAGACAACGCCTCGCGCGGCGATCGCGAGGCGCTGCTCCCCATCGTGATCAGCATAAGTTAAATAAGCCCCATCCTAAGTGTACCTATATGCATTGTTAAGGGGGTGGGAAGAACGTTACAGTAACTTTTCCCATATAATGCTCAAGCCTAGAAACACCGTTATCGGATCACTTCCAGTCAATAATCTACACGCTATATAAGAACTTTATTATTTATTTTCTTATATTTGGTGACACTCTCCATTTTAAGAAGTAGCCTATACTTCATTCATTTATAATGAGCTTCGCTGCAATTAGATTCCTTCTCCATTTAATGGTTTGGCAGGTTTTAACATTTTGATTAACTTAGAGTACTCAAAACCAATGAGTTTAAAAATAAAACAAAAACAAGTATTTCACCCAAGGACGCGTCTCAGTGGGGAAAAGGCCTGTTGCAGGTGATTGATTTGGTGTAAGGTAAACGTATTGCTGCAGTCTCACGAATCGCCTGATCGCATGAAGTCCTTCCTTAGTCTGTGATCACAATGTGTTGCAATGCGATATAGAGGGAACGCAAACTGCTGGGTGAATTTATGTCGGCTTCGTGACATCCTTTGTAACTGTACTTCTCGGGGAAGAGAACACGAGGCATTTCGCTTCCAGCATTTCCCGTCCTGTAGATATCCCTTCTAGCGCTTTGAAGCGACGCTTCGCCTAATTATATTTAATTAGGGGCACCGAAGTTATTGACAATGTAACCGCTGGCATCTAATTAGCCAGGTGTAGAGTAAATGTTGGACAGCTCCGGACCACGCGATGCCAGAAACAAATACAGTACTAAGTCGATGATCTGAGATGTTTTTTGTGTGTGTACTTTTTAAAGACGCAGAGCAGGAAAGCATCTACTATTCCAGTTAATAGTTTTAGGTTTTAGCTGATATCACCTTAAATTAATCAGTGCAGCCTAACTAGTTAAAGAAATTGGATGGACCTGTCTTAGATTTTCTTTGTAATAGTATTTAAAGTGTGGCTTGTTAACCTAAAGTGCAAAAACGTTTTGGGATTAGTTGTAAAGAAACAACAATTAATGTACGTGACCGTTATCCCAAAAGTGTCGAATTACTTTTCATAATTAAAATTTACAAATCGGGTATAAATATCCTATTTAGCCCCACTGAAGCCCTGACCCTTACGACAGGCTGCTAGCAGGGGTTTCCAATGTAAATATATAATAATCAGAGTATCCAGGAGTAACATCGACGGTGGAATTCAAATTGTTGATAGAAATCCGAAGATGGGGGGGCATACAAGAGATCACGTGATTACTCAAAAGCAGAATTACAAATACTGTCCCTTTTTCCGTGACGTCCATCCAAACCTTGAAGAAGTTAGCCCGATTTTCGAATTGTCGACTTTTCCAGTGAGTTGTTTAGAGTCGTTTGTAAATTTCTTATGTAGAGGAGTTTCCCAAAATAGTGAGGGCATTGAATCTCACAGAAGTTTATTCTGCTTTAGCAGAACAAAAGATTCACTTCTAAATACTCCTAAGCATGGATCTATATTTTGCTAATGAATTTTCTGCCATTGTATAATGTTGAGAAATTCAGTAGGGAACTGTATTATGTTTTAAAGATAATTTGAAAAAGGGGAGATAAAGACAATGAAATCAATAAGAACTTTGTTCCAATTTGCTGGTCTCTTAGTATATGTGGTATAATAGGTGCCTCACTTACATCTTACAATATTGTAAATGCCATTAATATATTATATAAGGAGAGAGATACTATGTTGTTATAGTGTTGTAATACTTCTCAACTAGTTTTAAATGAAGAACTGAACTCCTGAGACTGTCCAGTCTGTGATTGGTCTGAGACTTTACAATGCATGTTACACATGATCACATTCCAGAACTCAGCTTCTGTTGACTAAGAGACTTGAATGTACAGACTCGATGGGTAGGTGGGTATCTGGGTATCTGGGTGGTCGGTAGTATTGGGAAGCAAGAAGCAGCTTTCAGTTACTGTTGCCCATACACGACGATCTTGAGCAATCTCCTAGCCTCCAGGATGTGACATCCGCTGGATCAGCCAGGGTACCTTATCTAACCAACTGTTCCTGTTCGTTCGCGTATTGACAACCTGATCTGCACACGCCCCCCCCACCGACGCCCCCCCTCCCCCCTCCTGTCAATCTGAGCCTCTTGCCAAGTCATGGATGGTCACAGTTGGAGATCATTTTGAAAGTATCTCAGGTGAATAGTCACGTGATGAGCATTACCAGCATTGTGCTTTGCTCCTGAAGGCTTGTACATGCACTGGTCTGAAAGAGGCCCTTTTATCCATTGATCTGTGGGGCATCTCAAGAAGTAGGGTCTGCCTAACTGCTCTCTCACCCTCCCTTGTGCCCTTGGGTAGATTCGGTTCTGTACACAAGCCCCCCCCCCCCCCCCATGCAACAACCAAGGGCCCCTTCTTTAGGTATTTCTTTCCCTTTTTAATCTGCTTAACTAGCATGTCTGTTTTGTAACCCAGACCCACAAGACTAAGCTATTAAGTGATTTCAGGTTGCAAGCTAATTTCACAAAATTAAAGCAAACCTACAGGGAGCACCTTTAAAAAACAGTAATGTTTTGTATCCCTGGTTGGGGGGTGGGGGCTTAATACAAATAAAATAAATTAGTATATAAATGAAACTCTTAATTTTACAGATTTTTACATTCATCTTGAAAAGACAGTGAAGTTAAATTGTACACATGATCAATGAACATGTTTTTGTTATATAATTTATTATTTTTATATTTTGATATTATTTTTGTTTTACTTGATATTATTTTTGTTTTTTTACCATCCTATAAAGCCTAAATATTTAAAGATTGATCAAAAATGTCAACATGCATAATATAGACAGCCACTATATATATATACATAATGTTTGCAGCAAAATAACTTTCCTTTTCATAAAACATGTAGCGCTCATATTGCATTTAAATAAGTTACCTCAAACTTCTTTTTCCATGAAATGTATGTTTAAATTACTCCTCCCAAAGGGCTTCCTGTCTCAATTAATACAACTTATACAAGACAACTTCCAGTGGGTATAAAGTATTCATTTTGGACCAGTGGCAAAATTAATCATGCACAAAGATGTCTTTTTTTTTATCTGACTTCCAGAGGAAATACTGGCCTCTAACTTGGTGTGATAGCATTCAGTTGGTCCCCCTGGTAGACCTGTTTTAATGTTTTCAGCGTTTGTTTACGGGACTGTAATGTATCCCCTCCTGGTTTGACTGTCATTTCTAATTAATGTTTTTTTTTTTTATTTTCCCTCCGTGAGGTTAATGGGTGAACTGGTCATGTTGACTGAGTTGTTTTATTTACTAAAGGCATATTTACCCCTCTGAGTCTGGGGCCTCCACCTATTTAGTCAGGTGACAGGATGATCCCGTCAAGAAGGCTTTTAATCAATACTAGTCTCCCCTGACCACGGAGCAGGGCGCAGTGCCAGGATCTCAGTCGGTTTCGGGTGACGGGTATCATGGATGTCGGAGTCTGAGCTCACAGCACCCGGAACAGCACTGCTAACAGCTTTCTGAGGTATGGGGGGGGGGGGGGG
>JAODJW010000038.1:18954903-18965285 GCA_026777045.1 Hyperopisus bebe
TTTTTTTCTCTAATATCGGCCTTGTGGATGAGCCATCCCGAGGGGGAAAAGTGGAGAGAGAGAGAGAGAGAGAGAGAAAGAGAGAGAGAGAGAGAGAGAGAGAGAGAATCCTTAATTTGGGGGATTGTGGGGACTGTCACCCAGCTGTAGGCTACTTTGGGAATGGATCCACAGAAACCATATGAACAAGATTCAAGGGCTAAATTAACGAGAATGTTTTTACCTGATCATACAGCCAAGTCACACCACCACCGCCGCATCCAGAACGGGCAAAACTTAAATGTGTATCTCCTCAGTTTTTCTCTATCGCACCTCCACATTCCACATTCATAATAAAAGTCGGTTTCGAAACAAATGTTGGAATTTGGCTACAAATGCAAAGATTACGTGAATTTTCTTTCCTAAGCCAGGAAAGATGCCAGGATCCCATAATGGATGATTAATTACATAATGTAATTTTAACAGTGTCCAAAGAACAGCATTTCAAACTATGCCTGTCTCACCCCGTGACAAGGGACATAGTGGCCTATCTTATCCAGATAGTGCAGGTTTTCACTTCATTTACTAATAGATTACTAATTAGAGGACTGATTGACTGAAGTCCTCACACCTGGGGTTGAACAGGCGACCTAAAGGTTATCCCAAAAATCTGCATACACACCGGCCCTTTGCGGATAAGAATGCCGACCCTCTATGAGATGAAACACTAACAGAAAAGGGGAATAGGATCGCTTTACGGTACACTTCTGCCATCTGGTGGAAGAAATATTTATTCAGATTCCTTAAAATAAGCGCCTTAGACAAATATGGATTGAAAGGCTCATAAGATATTAAAAACTAATTTAACAACACAAAAGGCTACAAAAATTTACATCACACTTATTAATAGTTGTAAGCTATTGACAAAATAGCGGGGTAAAAAGAAACCAAACAACTTATTTATTAGACAATCACATACATACATATACACACACACATATATAACAAAGATCCCTTTTAATTCTCAACAATGTAATAAAAACGAATTAAAATCTAATTAAAAGCTAACACACGCTAGCCAACCTTGTTTAACTCTTACAGACGGTTAGTCCAAACCCGGGGCTAATATTCCATTTTAAACGTTAAAAACGGCACATATACATGGCCCTTTGTAACGGTGTGGTCAAGAGTATTTGGTACTTCAATCCATGATCGGCAGGAAAAAAAGAAAATTACAGGCAGACCTACCTGGAGCGGATGAGAGTCAAAACAACCTCGGTGCCATAGTATTACAGCGCCATCATGTGGCATCACTGCGTATGAACTATGAATATGTTGCAAACCGCCCCCTAAAATAATGCAACGAAGCCATGGACCCTAAAATAAAGCTTTTAAAGATTTTACAAAATATATAACAACTAGTAATAAGCCGTTTGATTGTATTAGCCTTTATTTGGAAAAACCATAGGACACACAAATAAAATGCAAATGAACCGCGACATTAACGTTTGGGCTCCCGCATTGGTGGTAGCAGTAATCCAATCAGGAGACATTATCAGTCATAAAGTAATACCGGAGCTTTTCAACAACGCAGGATAATAGGGATTTACAGTGGGGCTAAGTGCCATTATTCAACTGTACAAATATGATCAACTAACCTCGCTGAGAACAAGCAACAATCAGCATGTAAAGTACGGTAAATCCAGTTCCACACTTCAGGTGCATGGGCTGAATTATAATAAAGCTTTTATGAAAGAACAATAATTTTCCCTCTTTTCATATGCAAACTAATAACATTTTAGTCGGAGCTGTAACTTGGACTAAAAACCTTATTTACGTCCCAGAATCCATTCCTGCGCTTAAGCCTGAAGCACCAGAACGATGTGGTATCAACAGGTACGTTCAATAATGATAATGGAAGACGTGCACTTCTCAAGGATAAAACAGTGCATTCACTACATGAGGCATGTTACGGGATTTTTATTTATGAAATATAACTCCGATTCTATTGAAGGGAATACTCCATTAAGTGGTTGAATAATCGGGAAATATATAACACGTACACACACGAAACGCAACTTAAAACGGACAGTTAAACGCAAACACATTGTTGGCCTAATTTGCAAGCATATCATTCCGCGACTTCGCGGTAGCAAGAGCCTAAACTTTTTATGTAGTTCCATATAGTTCAGCTACCACCGTCTTCTAGAGCTGTGTAATGAAGCTTATCTTAAAAAAAAACAAGCAAAACAAAAAGTGGTGAATATTGTTTACACGTGAAAAAAATTGAACGTAATTGTTGCATCGTGTTAGACGTTGAACTAAAATGCTATGTACTGTATGCTATGCAAACATTTACGAATAATATTACAAGTATATGTGTATGAATAACAAGGAATACTGAATCAGAAGCATACAGTTCAATTTGTGGTGGGGTGGTGTATCACTCAGCGGGATGGGGCTGTGTCTGCAACTGGAAGGTTACCAGTTTGAATCCTGTCCTCAGAGCAGCCACGTCTCTATTGGACCCCTGCACGAGGTCCTTAACATGCTGAAAAATGTTCCAGGGCCACTGGACGGCCAAGTCCAAGCTTCGCTCTCACCTCTGCATGTTATGTCTTAAAAAAGAGTGCAAGATGTTGCATGCAGAAGCAAACACATTCCGCTGCACTTATTCTCATACCATTATACAAATGGCAAATAAAGCTTTTCATTAAAAATGAAACAATTCAATAACAACAAAATAATAATTATAATAAATAAAACCAGCCAGGTATATATATGTTTTTTTTTTACTTTTATTGAACACAGGTATTTCTGACAGAATGCAAAGTCAAAATGTTTTCGGTTAGTACTCAGTATTTACACCAGTGACAGTGGAAAGAGAGGTGGTACCAATGTTTCACTTAGTAAAAATCTGTATATAAGAGAGAAGGCCCCAAAGCAGGGAATGCCGGGTAGGAATGACAATGGAGGATTCTGGGAAAGTGACACAGCCTTTTGTAGAGGGACAAGGCCTGTAACTCACAAAATGCACAGATTAATGAGACCAATTTGCTACCAAAACCCTTTCGGTTTACTATCAGAGAAGGTTCAACCATCAATATGCTCCGACATAACGGGCTTCATTTCTAGAAGTTCCCTCATGGCACAATATACTGATTGAAAGATTCATGTAAACTCACAAAGAACTTGGTCCCACGTTTATGTCTGTTGAGTGAAAAAGGTCAATAATCACAGCAGCCTCCACCAAACATCAAAGAAACATCAGTCTTGCTTCTTTTGTGATCCTTTCATACGTGAGTGTCAGATGAGTTCCCCCCCCAACCCACCCCCCACTTTATTGTGAATGACATACATCCGCAGAGTAAAAGCACTTGATGCCAATTATGTAAAAATGTTCTGAACGGACAAGAGTATACAGAACACTTAATTAGCATACAACAAAGAAAGCCTTCGTGAGTTCAGATTCCATGAGCTGTAGTTCGAACTCAACCTCAACACCAATGTTATAAATCTAGACCCAGGATTCAGTCTGTGTACTTATGCATGCTTGTTCAAATAATAACACAATATTTGTCTCTTTTTTTTGGTGTTTTTATATATTTTCTTAAGTTTGGATCACTTGCATTTCTCTTGAAACTTTCCTGCACGTCTCGCCTGATGTATCGGACTGATGCGATGAGGGTCACAGTCAGCGACCCCTCATGTTCAATTTTGCAGGCTGTTAATTTAAGGCTGGGATGAAGTTGCTCCCTCTGCCCTCTACAGATCCTGCTGTTTAACAATGCTCCTGTTTTTGTATTGTTTTGCTTGTTTGTTTGTTTGTTTGTTTGCATATTGTATAGGCGTGCTTCAAGCAGTGCACACACCCCCGCTCTTTAAAGAAAAATCCCTCAGCCAGCATCCACGGAGCCTCTTATATGCAGAAACACATTGAACCACGTGACATAACTGCTACTTACTCATTTACTCTCGTTTTTTTTTTCCCCCCAGGATTCGATCTCATGAACGAGTAACGGCGCTGCCCGACATCTCTGTGGACCTTGGCGCTGAATGACAGCGGCTGGCAGTGGGTGGGGATAGGAGAGACCCAGACTTCAGCCAGTCTAAGCTTCCACTCTGTTACAGGCGCAGAACCCATGACAGGGTGAACTTTTTTTTTCTCTGAAGGCACCGTTCCTCCCTTTTTAACATCTGTCGCTGTCATTTTTCATAGACCCATTTCGTCTCGAACTATCCGCTATACCGTTCACAACCAAACTATGCAGATTTTTTTTTTATTATTCTATGACAAAGAACACATTTTTTTTATTCACACTAGAATATTCACGCATTCACAGTGCACAAGCTTGCAGTCTAAAAGAATGAAAAACATCCTGTACAAAAGAACGTCTGACTGGGCATAATGTGTTTCACCGTCCACACCGGAGCACTATGGCTTAAATAATGAATTTGTTCAGGCATTTCTGCTCTTCACTATGCCTAAAGACAGGTTAATATCCTCCTAAGCACATTACTTTTTTCTATGCCTAACTTCTCTTCTTATTCACACTTCTGACGAGGGGGTCAAATCGAAGATACTGACTTTTGATCACTGATGTTAAACACCTCAGGACATAAAGCGAACGAATTTGGTCCATCTTAGCCATTCTGAGGTTTCTCCATGCTTGGTAAACAACTGGAGATTGGTTCCAGATGACTGTTCCTTGATGTGTGATGTGCTCAACCACAGCACTGTGGAGGAGGTGCTACTCGGGGGACCCACCCACCTCTCCCCATTGGCTAATGGGTCGCCATTCCTCACTTTTGTGCTGGCCAATAGCACATCACTGTCCCTCCTCTCCCGACACACACCATTCTGAGGAACAGGCTAATTTTCTTGGTTTTTGGAGGGGGGGGGGGGGCTGGATACAAGATAGCCAATTGGCGTGGAGCAGGTTTTCCTACAACTGCCTGTATGAATTCGTCTTTAGGTACCGCAACCAGACTGCCAAACTCAGACTCTTTTAACTGCGTCAGAATGCTGTGCCTTCACTTGTATTTTCATGTTTGCATTAAATCAAGCCGTGTTCAAAAAGGGGAAGAAAGATTAAAGGTGTGTAAACATCTGAAAAGAAAAAAGAAAACAGAAAAAAATGGAATACGGAAACCTCTTTTGGCCAAGCAAGCATGCTAATTCTATACTATATCCCTCAAAATAATGACGATTAAAAAAATATATAACATAAAAGGCAGTTATTTTTGCACATAATCTTTTAACACAAGAGAACATTAAAACAACTCATTAGCAGTGAAAATAACTGTGGCGATACAGCACATAATAGAACAGACATAATTAGAAATAGTGTGTGTGTGCACAACATAAAGGCGTTGTTATCGGATAAAGCTAAATTTCCTCTCGGTAATCTACTCTGACTGACTGAGATGTTGTTCCACTTGAGAGAGATTACTCACACAATTTCCCCAAAAGAGTGCCCTTCAAGTTCAATTTTGGTTCCCTCCAATAAATCAAGATAGAACTTAAATACAAGATCTTGTTTTTTTACTTTGAATGTTAAAAAGTACGTTGAAAACAAAACACAAAACAAAACGCAAAACAAAATAAAAAAGAACTTGGGGGGGAAAAAAGCATGTACACAAGATCTTATTCCATTCTACAGATCTACAAAGTTGTTGCTTGTTCTGAAAACTCATAAAAGACACTGAAGAAAGAAACCATTTGTAATCTTGTTTCAATGTTGTGGTGTGACGTCTTGAAGAGCTGTGACTGACGTGTTCCCGTTGGGCTCGATCATGCTTTGACCTCATCCCCGTTTGTTTGAGCGGCTTCGTTAGGGTCCGTCTTCACTTCCGACGGGGTTTTCTTAACATCTGTTTCCTCTGGTTTGCTTTTGTTGTCTGCGGGGGCCATCTTCCTGTGGGGAGAGACAGGCGCAGAGGCAGAATGCAGTGAGGAATCCCTCGAGGAAAAGCAGAACGTACTCTTTCTTCAGTGCGTGACATCAGACTTGCAGTACTGAGCACGTTTCTGAATCTGGGCAATGAAACATACCGCAGGGTAGCGATCTGTCACAGCTAAATGTGACTCCAACATCCGTTACCATTTTGCGCAGAGAAAATGGACAGATAGGCGGATGAACAGGTGAAGAAGAGGTATGGCGTGAAACAGCATGCAGATGAGAAACAACCCATCCGGGGGAAGAATAACATGATCATGGAGGATGAGGCCCAGGAGGAGAGCACGAGTCCAGTTAGCAGGTTCCTGTTGGCTCTGCATACCGTATCTGCTGCTAGATGCACTGGATAAGGCTGCACCGACTACCAGAGTTAGGATTGTCCGGCCTAATTCATTCAGCCCCCACAGCAAAATGCACTTTGCAAATTCCCCCCATTTTCTGCTACTCGAACTGCACCGCTGCCAAGAGCAAACCATTTGAGGAACCGCTGTGAGTTTGGCCTCAGGATAAGTCGGATAAAAAATTCTGGGAATAATTTAAAAGTCACAATGCACATGATATCGGAATACTGATTGGAACCCTCTGAGAGGAGGCGGAATAATCCGGTCTTTCTCAGCAACTCTGCTTTGACTACTGAGACCCCCGTTCGGCCTAAGACTCTGCCAGTGCGTGTAAAGAAAAAGGAGGTGGGGGGTAGGGCAAAATCATGAGGTGCACCTGGGAACATTTCAGAGAGCAATGAACCTAGAAAGTGCCTTGTATGTGTGTCAGGCGATCTGAGTTGTGGGTTTAGGGTTAGGGTCTCGCCATTTGAGCATCACTCCCGTACTCCAAAAGGCTTTTGGCGCTGCTGTCGGAACCGCCCGTCGCACGTCAATGGCCTGTGTGCCTCATGGGTGCTGGAGCGGACGGGCAGCCCCCCCTGAGTGTGGGCACAGCTCCCACTGTACCAAACAAGGCTGGTGAAGCCGCAAAGACAGCACTGTGCACGCCGCCCACGGATTAACTCAGCATTTTTCTGTGAGACACATATTCAGGGTGATGCTGTACCTTGGGCCTCGTATAAACAAAGCCGTTCCACCGTGTCATGAGTGAAGGCTGAAAAATCCTACCCAGTTTAGATTCTCAGCGGTAAACAGGCTGCACAGTGCGTGTAGAAACACAATCCAGACAGCCTAAGGAAAACTCCAAAAATTCACATGGTGCTAGAGGATTACCGAGGTTTATAAGACAATTGTTGAGCGAAGAAAGCAGGGCACCTTACCCTGAGTTTGCTAGAATTACCACAAGGGGGGGATGTTGCAGCCGAGCAATCTAACAACGTCATTGCCGTTATCAGTTGATGCAATTATGTGAATCGGTGTCTGTAAATTTCCCACAGTATGTGTGTGAGTATGTGTGCTATGGTGGACTGGAGCTCTGTTCAGGGTGTCCCCTGTCTTGCTCCCTGTGCATCCTGGGATAGCTTTTGGACTACGAAGCTGTACTCGATATGCAGTCATAGAATTTGTATAAAGGCAGGGATGGGTATATAAGAAGCATAATTAAATATATACACCTGTTCATTAACTGAATAAAATCAGCTAAATGAAATGTCACTGCAGACTGTCAACAAATTAGGCATTTTCGAGATTTTCGAGAAAGAAGCATTTGTCATTGTTTAAAAGCATTTGCTAATAGAAAGCCAGATGTTTATGTACAAACCCAGTTGATGCTGGGTACATCACTGACAGACTGGGAGGATCTTGCACACAGTGCTGTCACAGCTGAGATTGTTTGAAAATGTATCAGGCATACTTGCACTACAGCGTCTGAAAAGATCTTTGACGGAAATCGAACATGAAACTGTCAAATGCACTATGGATGAATTTCAGTCTGTAACTGCAAGCAATGTTTTAGGCATGAATTAGAAAAGTTTCTGCTGTTACGTTCAAAGCGGGTCATCAGCCAGATCTGGGGTCCCTCACCAGATCGGGAAGAAGCTCTGTGCCAGATGTGAAGCGTCACCAGGCGATCAGAGGCTGCTCTTGTGTGTCAGCAGCTGGGTGATTGGATGCAGTCACATCGGATGGCTAAATCAAGTGCATAAATCATTTTTATAAAGCCTGCTGAATATAAGATGCATCAGAAGGAAGCAGGGAAGTAGGGATGTAGGGACGAGGGTGTGCAACATGGCATCCGATGATGACTGAATAGATTCCCTTCCTTGGTTCCATGCGTTCCAGCTTACAAACCTTGTGAGGCAATGCGAGCCGGGAGAGGTGGAGGGAAAGCGATGTTCCCCTAGTTATTGTAAGGTGTGAGGTACCTGGTAAATATTTTACAGCTCCCTACAGAAACCTTTGGAGATGTGTCGGTATCTAGCAAGTTTCCGAATTTACTCCAGCACTAGATACTGAAGGGGCAATGGAAAGCAAGACTTTTGGGATGTGATTTTGTCTTGGGGAAAATGCAACTCAAAGGCTCTGAAATATTTAAGAAGCTTCCTTCTTCTCCAGGGGTTGGGCGAGAGTCATGGTGTGTTTTTAATCTTGACTCCCTTGGACTCACCACCCTTCTGCAGCCTTTTCAAGGCAGTTCGGATCCAGACTATCAGCTCTGAATTTATAGCTATACAATAAAAAAAAATAATGATAAAATACAAAAGTGGGTAAAAAACGTGAAAGAGGCGCCTTGAAATCTGATCTGTTCAATCTGCAATCAGTCCTGGAGGCCACCAGAGAATCCACTCCCATCTGAAGGAATGTCACGGTTAAACTGATTTAATATGGTCCCGTTCCATATTTAACCAGGCTTGGACTATGTTTCTAGGTTTGGTTTGCGGGGAAGCACCGCACAATGACAGAGGCTCCCTGGAGATTTACGTTTGAGTATCCAAGCAAACAGAATGAAGTAGGAGGCATGCTAGGCAAACAAAAAGCTGGTCAGAACTGGTGGGTTAAGCTGAAACAACCTTAACACTATGCTAAACATAGTTTTCTCCTCATGAAGGAAAGCTTACCCTGCATCCGTCTATAAAGCCGCCTTATTCCATAATAGCACTCCATCTTCTCTTTCTCCTTTTGGTTTAATCATGTCTATTTACTTGCAATGAAACTGTTTTTAAAACAACTAAGTGTGCACTTCTGGTTTCAATTTGCTCAGTGAAATTGTGAGGCAGCCTGACTCAGGTACTCAGCGATGTTAAATTCGAACGACTTGGGAACTAGAATTTATTTAATGGGATTAATTCATCATGTCAATTGATTGACCTCCGGGCTAATGGTTCATCCCTGGCCAATTACAGCGAAACGGGATCTTTAAAAAAAAAAAAAAACAATAAACAACCCATGAATCTCAGCGAAACACTATGTCTGCTGATGCACCTATAACCAAGACCCCGTTTAAACCATAACGTGAGGAAACTTTAGCGTTTGAAACTATAGCAGCTGCATGGAAGACACTCATCATGATTAGCATCTTGTCAAACCAAGATAGGCAGGGAACATACCCAAGAAGATTAGGTTACCAGTATGAGCAGAGAACATGCCATAGAAGACCAGGATATCAAGATGTGCAGGGAGCATACCCTGCCTGTAA
Organism: Hyperopisus bebe; assembly: GCA_026777045.1. Classification (NCBI taxonomy): domain Eukaryota; kingdom Metazoa; phylum Chordata; class Actinopteri; order Osteoglossiformes; family Mormyridae; genus Hyperopisus; species Hyperopisus bebe. The sequence goes on from JAODJW010000038.1 coordinate 18,964,422, forward strand.
TCACAAGGTCGCCGGTTCAAGCCCAGCCTCAGCACGTCTGCGGGTCCTTGAGCAAGGCCCTTAACCCCCAGCTCCCTGGGCGCCCCAACAGGTGGCTGCCCTTCGTGGAGAGCTTGCTCTGCTAAGAGCAAGTTGAGGTAGGTGTAAAAAATAATTTCCCCATGGGGATTAATAAAGTATCAATTATTATTATCTACAGGCCAGTGAGACCCATAAGACCATACAGTCTTACCGTTTCCTTCACTTCCTTCCTGATGGGGTCCCATCTATGCCTGGTCCTCACCAGTGTGTGTGTTCATGAGGGGAATGGGGAGGGCTGAGCTACAGCAGAGTGACTGGTGTGGTGCCCGTCATAAAGTGATAGGGTTAGTGTGAGGGCATGCATGTGGCAGGACGGGAAACACGCAGATGTCACACACACACACACGGGTTAGACACACACAGAGGAGACGTAAAGGAAGCCATACTCGTCCAGAGCTGCTGTGGGGATGGCGCTGGAGTCTGCAGGGGGCCCGGGGGACTTGCCCAGAGCATCAAACATATCCTTGGCAAGGTCAGTATCTGAGGGCTGGAGGGGTCCTCCGTCTATCTGAAAGTCTTGGTGCTGAGAGGGCTTGACGGCATTGTCGGGGGCGGTGGCATTTGGCAGTGGCACTGGGGGGCTTTTCGGATCGCTACGTGGTGGCACGCTCCCTGGGGGCTTTGGGGCTTCGGCTTTGGTGGGCTGCGTGGCGGGGGCGGGGCTGGGCTCGGATGCAAGGGTGTGGTTCCCCACGGCGTCGGCAGTTTCCGCGCCGCCGGGCACCTTGGTCACGGGGGCGTCGCTCAGGTCGACCAGGGGGGCGGCTTCAGCGGGGGTGGCGG
>JAODJW010000038.1:18975053-18989034 GCA_026777045.1 Hyperopisus bebe
TGTTAGCTGTTAAGAGCATTTGCAGCTACATGGAGAATTAGCACAAGAATTAGACACGCATGGAGAGGTGACTGTCACGGACACTCCACCCCAGCTGCCCTTTCAGGTCGACCGCTCACCCTCTCCTCCTGCACCTACGTCACCAAGGATCCTGGAAGCAGCCTGCTCCGGTAAATCACATGATTTATCGTGGGCAGGAACCTGAGGCCTTTATCCAGCCTATATCCTCTCACACACTATATAACACTGAGTCATAATCTCTTAACGTACATAACGATAAAAATAAAGCATCCATTTTGAACGAATCCAAAAAGATTCTTTCTCCGTGGCCACGCCTAATTTCACTCCTAATCTTCCTCCTTTCCGTAAATGTGGACTTGGGAAAAAATGGTGGCATTTAAAAAAAAAAAAAAAAAAACTCCATATGGAGGTTAGTGAAGAAAATCTGATTAGGAATTAGCCGTGTGACCTTGAAGCATCGATTTCAACACGTCGCGCCGAATGACACATGCGTTAAGCTGATTTATCTGATTCCAATGGGCTGATGGATTTAACACTGCAGGAAAGTCCGTTCGCAATAAGGACTACAACACTGCTGGAATGTAAATAAAAGGTTAGTAGCAAAGAACACAGTCCAGCACCACAGCAAACAAAAACAAATATACAAATGTGAAGTTACATATTATATATAATACCAGTACATTGTGCTCCAGTATGACCACCCCATTCCCAGTGATGTGAAGGCTACCAAGATGCTAAGAAGAAAGTACTAATCAAAACATGCACTAACATGCAACATCCTCAGCTCGGTATGCGATTGCTTTTGGCTTATTTTGCATCTCCTTGTTTTGCAATTCTAGCCCAAGTCTGCCTTCGGTGCAGGCCATGGAGTCACATTTCTACTATTATCTATATTATCCTGCTTTACTGGATGTAGCCAAAAGCCACACACTTCAAAAGAGTAGCACTTCCGCTTCTGTCACGGTTTGTTACATTTATTCGGTTTCCATCCAACCATCTTCCATAACGTCATGCTGAGCCTGCAGCTTATCCCAGGAAGCAAAGAACACAAGATAGGGGACACCTTGCATGATAATTTGTTTCATTCAATAAAATGAATGAATTTATTGGATTGCTTTAGAATTTTAAAATTCTGCTGTCGGACCATTTACCAAGAGAGCAATATGGTTGCAAAGTTACACAAACGGTGAAAACCAGTAGGTAAAAATGGGACTCCTGACCAGGCCTGATTGTGCAGACGAGAGGCTATTTTTGTACCTAATAACAGACAGTAGCAACAAACATTTAGGGTTAGGCACACGCAAGACAAAAACTAACATGCAAATGGGAGAGAAGGTAGAGAGAGGCAGACGGGTAAATAAGTGGAAGCGAGAGGAATGTGCATGCGGCACAGTTGCATGAACTTCGCTGTTAGTCTGATTCACGTGGAGCCATATCGCTCAGGAATGCTTCAGCACTACATTAAAAGCAACAGTTCGGTGACTATATATGGAAGAATGTGGCAATAAAGAAATGGGAAGTAAAATGAACATTCGCAATGAGGGTTTTGCTCCATGGTTTCATGTGATAGATTCAGCCAACACTTGGTTTTGTAGAAGAAACAGTTGTGAAAGACACACTGGTTCCGTTGATGCGTGGGCTTGCGCTCCACGGTTCCGCTTCAGATCGAGTGCTAATGGCTCTTTAGCAGCAAGGCTTTTGTGCTAAAATTACGGAGCAAGATAAAAAGAAAAGCTGATCTGGTTGCACGTTTTACGGCAATGGTAGTAGAGCTTAATTAATAATAGTGCATATAAAATGGGAATTATGACATGGTTCCTTGAAATCCTTGAATTACTTGACGTGGTACCAAATTACAGCTAATTTAAACCATTCACAAGAATCTGTGTTTGGATAATTTGATCTTTTCTTAAAAATATCCTGGCAGCTATCTATTTGGAAGACTTAACTACAGAGGCATTCTCAGATCTTACAGCATCATGCAGTTGGCAACAATGGAAGATAATCTCCAGCTTAAAGCAAAATGATGGTATCAGAAGGTCATTTTTACTTGAGTTTGGATATGGAATGGTTTGTTAACAAGGTTAACAAAAAATGTGGGAAAAAAAGTTTGTTACACACAAAAGAGTAATGGAGTATATGGTTATAAATGTTTTATGCGTTTCTGAACGAATTGGACCAATTAGAACAAAGAGTTTACCTTCTGTTCACCAGCGTAGACGACATCATCAGCACCATGCAAGAGCCACATGACAAAGTCACATGATATGCACGCACATGATTGGTTGAAAGGAAAGTGGAGGAGGTCACATGGAAAATACAAAAGAAATAAAAAATTGATGTAAACATGAGCAAAGAACAAAACAACAAGACAGTTAAAGACCAACTTGTACAAACTACACAAACAACTAAAAAGTAACCACAACATAAACATTTTTAAGACACTGAATACATAAAAATATGGACAGCAAGATAGATTCATGAAGCACAAGGACCATTAATTTTTTTTAACAATTCACAAAACATTCAGAAGCTTTTTAGGTCTTACTCCATCATTAGACATCTAAGTTATGAGTTACTATAGTGACGAGAGATGGAATGTACCAACTCCAAAGCTTGTGCTAGCTTTGTGGATTGTTTTCAGAGTTTTTAAAGGGAATGACAGTTAAACGTCCCCTTCACTTCATGAATCTACTGCAGCGATACAGCATTTCTGGAAGCCGACAAGGCAAACATCGAAACTTTTACAATCGTACTTTTGTTACACAGCGAACACAAAATACAGCCAAAAAGTCTTTTTAGCATCACATTTGTCACCATGAGTTAAAGTAAATGTTCCCAAACAGAGTGAATAAGGAGGGATGGGAGGGTGGACACGCTGCAGAATTTTTAATACTGATGACAAAACAGATCCGATAACTGAGGAGCTGAGCGCGGTACGTGGACCGTACCTGCAAAAATGCCTTATGTAGACAAGTTAGTCGCAGGAGATGTGGTGGAGCACAGAGTAAGCAATGTTCTCATAACACCCAACGTCAGAGCAGAGCGGATGGGGCACCGCACAGGCAAAATTCTCTACAGCTTGTGCGGCTTTTGAAATTCAGGATGCTGCAATCTTACCCATAAGGCCGTAGGCCTCTCGACCACAGAACTCCTTAATCTGACCCTCATATTGAAAGAGGGTGACATGAATGTCCGTGTCTGGCAGCGGGGCGAGGGCAAGGAAACTTTGCAGAGGTGGGTGATAAATGGGTCTATAGGCAAGGGGTTGGCCTGTTTGCTGAGGCGTAACGCCACAGTGTAGAATGTGAAACACACAGCATACTTACCCGCATTCCCCTGTAAGGAACAAAAAAACACCACACGGAGCCCATTTGTTCAGTTCCACAGCTGATATGGTACATTTTGCAGCTGCAGTCAGATTCACATTTTGCATTATGCATATAGACACCTTCATGGTCAGATTAGACAGGAATTAATCTGCTTTTGCTGCAATGCAAAAATCCTTCCTGGCCATGGTTACACTCTGCCTCACCTTTGTTCTGTATTTGACATTTCCACCTAAACAAAAAAAAAAAACACCACAGCAAATGGAACAAAACAATCCCTTCATTTGTGAAATACGGATTTGCCTATCAGGCCTACAAAATCATTAGCAGCTGTCCTTTGTTTCTGACATTTGGAAAGGTTGTTCCATCATCCGTCTTTTGTCTGGCTGCGTGAGAATTACTTGCAAGACATCTTGTCTTCTGCTCGTCTGCCATTTCTAATTGCTGGTGACGTGCACAAAGTCATCTGGGGAGTGTGTATGTTGAACGTCGGGCTACGAGGATGGTGCAGCGGGCTGAAACCACATCAGGCCCGTGCTGGCATACTGTAAACGTATGAGGAGTTTTATAAATCAGACTAAGGGTATCTGTGGAAATGTGCGCATATGTGAATTGCTCCGTATCAGCCGTGTCTATAAACCAGCTACCAAACTCTTTTTGCCAATTACTATTTCTTTTCCTTGATGATATACATTCTACCCAAAGACATACTGTAAAATGGACGACAAGACAGATTAGTTAAACATCAATCCGGTATCACCTGGACCTACCAACTGAAGCTAGTTATTTTATTTGAGGACAACACTTAAGACTAAATGCAAACTGTTTTCCGGAAATGTAACTGCAGGACAATGGTTACTCTATCATCAACATAAACGTAGAATGTAATTATTTCCACTGGGGACATGAAACAGCTAAAGTCTACTTGCAAATTCACCTAAACCTGCTGCTTCTCCATTTCGTTGTCAAGGCGTCTGAGAAAGCTTTCATCATTCACGCCTAAGGGGAAACATATAACGAATGACAGTCGCAAAGGCGAAACTGTCACGAAAATTCCCATCCGTCATATTTACATTTGCATGTTGAGAAGCTGTCTGCTGCTCGAGTTACAGGTTACGACCGCTACGGAGTTGCGGTGAATACCCAAACCACTCGTCGAAATGGGTGTGATCTCTCCCATGCCGCCCGGTGCCTTGGGATTTGTGAAACTGCTACGTTCTGTCCTCCACAGAGACAGAATGGCTTTGAGCCAAGTCCTGACCAGCTGCAGACTAACTGAACTTACTGAAGATGCACCGCGGGATTAAGCTGCAGGCTCAGTGAATACACCTCAGTGGCACACACTACTAGGGAAGACCTCTGCTAGCATTAGCTTCCACCAATGCTCGCCGCATGGCCGTCTGACATTTTCATACTGTCCAAACATCACCTGAAATCGTGAATGATTATTATGAGCGGTTCGTGGTGCTCGCTGTGGTTACCAGTGGAATTGGTGGAACCTCACTGATGGGTCTTAAAACCCTATAACCCCCGTAGGATTGTTAGGAGAGATAAGTAGGAGCAACGTACAAGAGCGTGATAACCTATGTTGTATGTAACATGCATGAAAGAGATATCTCTTTGGGGGGGGGGGGTGCCAGGCAGTAAGTGAGAGAAGCTTTCAGACATTTCAGTTATCAAGGTGCCTCCTCACCTCTCACTAATTGATCACATGCAGCCTGTTAAAATCCATAAAATATGGACGGAGGTCCAATTAGCATGCAGCGTTTAAACGGCTCAGTGTGAGAATTTCACCTGTGAATGAGTTTTACTCAAGGAAAGCGAGCAGTCATTTCACCCCGCTGCTTAAGCTGATCTCTTACAGATAAATAAATAAAACAAAACAAATAAATACTCAGGACCAGAGTGTTTTCCTGTTATGATCAGCGCAGAGTGAAGAGGTCACAGTATGATGAACGCTGTACAGTTTGCCTTCTGTGTTTCGTTAATGCTCGTATCGGTAGCCACTTACATGGACGTCACAGCCGGATTCAAGGGGTGTCGGTTAGAAAACGTGCCGTGTTGGTCGCAGAGCCATGACAAAAGAGAATGAACTTCTACTGAAGCACTGTTAGCGTAGCAGGTTGGGGTGGAGGCGAGTTTGCAGGCTTGGGGAAGTGACAGCCAGGCTTACCCTCAGTCCCAAATCCCTCACCTGGGGTCAGCTTGCGGGCAGTACTTTTTATGCTACTTTGCTGTGATGCATTATGGTTATTACGGCAGGACTAAGCAGGCAGGGGAGGGGGTAGCGCGACAGCATGGAAGGTATACACACACCCACACCGTCGGCATACTCACTAGGAGGTGCAGTGCTTGGAGAAATGGGGGCTGGAGTCACTGATGGAACTGAAAGACGGCGAGAACATGGTGAGGGGAGACGTTTGAGGGTTTGCCCCCGACCTCTCAGAGATCAGATCACAGGCACAGTCACGCAAGGCTACCTGGGCCCTGTACGCCACCAGGGCGGGGGCCAATTCACCAAGGGTTACTACAAAATGGCCTGCTTTAAGCGAAGCCTTTCCGAAAAAAGTTCAGGATTCGATACAGAAGGACAATGTAGTAAAAATAAGTTATGAATTACTAGGTTTATGTATATAATAGACTTCAATCATATTGTCTTGAACTCTGCACAGACAGTTTTACATATTATGTATGTTAATTCTATGTGGAAGCTATGCTATATAGCAATGTTCTTACTCAGTGTCCGATATTTTAGCATATATCACTTTTTCAGTGAAAGGCTTCTTGGGCAGAGACACATTCCGCAGATGACAAAATGCTGATCACTTCCATTTGACCAACCGTACAAGCTATGGAGAGCATGACTTAAACAGGGGACACCCGTGACTGCCCTGACCGATAAATCATGCTCTCCTGGGAGACGCAGCAGAAAAAATCTTGACACTTGTTTCATGTAGCTGACAGACAGCCGCTCCATACAGGCCAATCATCCAATGCATCACATCAACCACATTAAGCTACAAGCTATTTCAGTCTAGGGGCGAGGGGGTGGGGGAGCTGGGATGAACAACCATCAAAAAATGCATGGCTGCCCAAATTTATTAAACTTATTAATATTTAATTTAATACATGACCAATGTGCAATCTGTTGATTCAGAGTATCTATTGAAATAAAACAGGCAAATGTCGGACTTCATGTAGAAGTCAAGCTATGCAATGAAACTAATGTAAATGTTTCCACGCAATGTTTCCATGCAATTGTTACATTTTATACCACTTAAAAAGTAGGAAATAATATCAGGGAAGGGTAAAACAATAAAACGAAGACACCCTTATGCTTCTTTTCCCTCATTTACTAATGCATTCAAAGCCCCGCAGCATTGCTTCTTTACATTAAGGCGAGGTTAAAATAAATCCACGATGTGACAAACTAGTACCAAGCCAAATGAATAATCATTGCAATCTACAGCACCACTGCGTTCTCTGCTAAATGCAAACGCAATAAAAATAAGCTACCATAATTGACGACTGCATTATATTCTAGCTACGTCGTAAATAGCCTTAACTGCTTTCAGCATGAAAAGGCTTTTAATAAATACAAACGTAAAACGGAGACAGGAATCGAGTATAGAAAACAAAATGCGTAAAGTGCAACAACATTCTATTTTGCTGCTCATTTTGTTACAGCATTAACAAAAGGTATTTGTGGCAAATGAGCTAACTGACCAAGTTACGGAGGTCGCTCACTAAGACACCTCCCAGAGACAGGACTGCAAGAGACTGACAGGCGGGCAACTCCATTGGCAGAATATAAATTATAAAACTAATTAGAAAAATCCTTGTGGAGAAAAATTAATTTCCATGCACTGGGGGGAAGAATGTGTGTCTGTGTGTTGGGGGGCTTGCTGAGAAAGTCAGGCAGGGCAGGAATACACAAATTAAAGAGTGAGCGCTTTTTAATTCGAACGTCAACCATTCATCAAAATTTGTCCGTCGCTACTAATAGGACACCTTTATCAAAGCAATGACAAGCATTTTAGAATAATCCATTAATTAAAATGACCAAAGGAGTCATAAATAAGCAAACAAACAAACCTGTACATTAATTTATGGCGCAAGGAAGACATCTGCTGTTTTTATGAATTCTGCATGGCCTACAAAACCTCTCCTTAGAAAAGACTAATAAAAAGCTTGTCTTACTTCCCAGGGGTGATTCTAGATTTTTTTTTAAATGGGGGGGGGGGGGGGGTATATAAAGGGCCATGATTCACACACAGGGGTAAATCTTATCATTAGCCAATGATATGTTCTGAATTTGAGTGTGACAGGGGAGGGGACACAATGGGGGCCAATCAACTTTCAGTATGTCGCCCTTCTTTTCCAAGTCACACGTAAGTATAAGAGACATACAAACTCCAAAACAACAAACAGCATATGAAGCATCTTCTGAACCAACCATGTTAGTACTGGTTACAGTTCTGAGCGCCTAATGAAGCGATAATTGAGCCATGCTCGAGTGTCGTGCCAAATGAAAGCGTCTCCCAGACAGTTGCAGGTGTGCAGCCACTAAGCTGTCACTCAAGGCAGTAGCAGACCAGGCCTTCCCAACTGCCGTTTACCTGAAGCGTCACACGGATAAACATAGCAACGAGCACCACTGAAGCGATGCAGGTCCTGCCAGACCCTACTCACTCGCCCAGAAGTCTCTTGCGGTGTCTACAGGAGCAGCCCGAGCCATATTAATGGTGGGGAGCCTTGATGGTGGAACGTCAGTTGTGAATATCGTTTCCGTGGCCCAAAGAGTAGGCTCTGTCACGTCTATATAAATGTCTGTGGTTTCAGTTGTGTCCACGTCCCAGTCTGTTGTTTTGGTTGCAGTTATCCAGCCATCGGTAGTGTCAGTCGTAGCTATGCTCTCGTCTGTAGTTTCGGTGACGGCTGTTCCATCTGTCGCTTGAACTATGGTGACGTTCCAGGCACCATCACTTACTGGGGCTGAGACCTCAGCCATTAGCTGTGTAAATGTTTTGCTCTCCTTTGGGTCACTCACCAATGTGACTGATGGCACAAGCACTGTAGTATTACTCTGGAACTTTGGGGCAGTAGTCTCAGGCAATTGTCCTTGGGTTTGCTCCATGGAATCCTTGGTGATCTCTGAAGAGACTATGGAGACGTGGCTGGGAAAGTCCTTGTTGATCATATTGTGCGCACCTCTTTCCACGTTATTGTCTACTGTCCCCATTTCCCCCAAGGAGCTTGTCATGCTGCTCTCGTTTTCATCTTCAGGTATCCCTTCCCCTCCATCGTCACCAACAACTGCTCTAGGAAGCCCAAACAGGCTCCTCCGGTTGATATTCCTAATTCTCCGTGTAACGTTCCTAGCCTTGCGGTCAACGTTGGCCAAAATAAAAACATGTCTTCTTTCCAATGGATTTTTGGGAGTCACTGTACAGAGCAACGGCATTACATTAAGATGTTTAAGATCAGAATCGGCACCCTCAAATAAAGCAGCGACTAAGAAGTACCTCCTCTGAGTACGATTCATCTGCTACCCAAGCATATAGGCCAATGACACCAAAGTGGAGGAGGACACTCCATCGCAACCTGTGCACCTGAACCAACATGTTAGCCTGACGCACACCAAACTTTTTCACAGGCAGACTGTGGCTAAACACCTAGAGGTTAGATAATGCCTGAATGTGGTGAGAGTTGTCTTTGCTTGCAAAGTATGGCACAGAATATAGCTAGGCATTTTAGCCAGATAATACGTTTATATTCCTATTCAACAAACATCTGTTGAGCTCACACTCCTAATCATCCCTCATAGCCACAAATGGATGCCAGACATAACAGAGACTGAGTTTCTAAATGTGCCCTATAAAAACGCAACACTTTAAGAAAACTGGTATAATTATGACAAGAGATACCCAATATCATTTGACAGCATTGGGCATGAAAGCCATTTAGTGATAATTGTAGCCTGCTGGTTATATACTTGGCAATAAACATAAAAATCACAAATCAGCATAAAGAGGTAATTGTCAATGCTTCGGTGATGACTGATGACCACCCATAATGCCAACTGATGCCAAACTTGCGCTATTCTTGTCAGATAAAACAAAGTCCTTACTGCATGCAAATATTAGGATAAATTATTCTACAAGCTGAGATCTGAAGGAAACTTCAACACTATAGCTATGTCGTAATTAGTGAGGAGGAGTGTTACTGTGTTCGTTTCAGTGTCGGCTCTGCGTTAGGTTAGTGTTCGAAGGATTACGATCATGCTTAATCCTCCCAGATTGTAATGGGAATCGGACGAGAGATGAAGGAAGAGGCATCAGTAATGAACATGAGAGGTGATCGAGCCAAGTGTTGATGTCTGCACCAGAGCACACATTTCACAAGTTGAGGTCACCCACTATTCTCTACAGGTCCCCTGTAGAATAACAAAACCACATTCCACCCAAAAGGTACCATGGATCCAGGGATGTGGGTTGCTTGCCCAGCATGGAAGAGGCTTGATTTTTACTTATTACAACACAGGAGGAGATACGTTGCTAATGCTTAGAGAATTATGCGTACAGGGAGGTTGGCTAGATTCACCAGGCCTAATTTTGTGATTTGTTTTTTATCATACTAACTTCATGAAATGTGTCAAAGAAATGAAAAATCAGTTAAAAATATATACATATATGAATTAAACAGAGAGCAGGCCACCTGGAGGGCAAGATGGGGCACTTACTTGTAAAAGAATAGCCTTAGTTTTCCAATGGAACAAACACAGAAAACAGAGAAAAACACAAAGAAACAAAAAAAGAAAAGAAGGAAAAAGGTGAGAACGGAAACACAGAGGTGAACGTTAGCCTAAAATAGGCAGGACGGTTGGGGGGGTTGGGCACTTGGGAGGGTTTATGGGCACAGAAGCAGCAGCCAGGTCAAAATGCAAACGCGGGCATGTGTGGGCAGATTTTCAATATAAGATGCACATTATACCAAAAGGATAAATATTGCCTTTTGTGTAACTTGACTACGCTGACCTACTGATTGAAGCTGCCCAATAATAACAGCCAAACCGAAAATCCCAGTGTTAAAACACTGAAGAAGTAATTACGAACTGCTCAAGAAGATATGCAACTTTCTGACAAGCCCTGAGAACGTGAAACGCTCCCTCAAAACGGTGGCAAAATGGTGTCTGTGCCAGCAGACCCGGCAAAAGTCTCAAGACCATTAAACAATTGCCCTCCATTAATTACGCAGAAGGTCCCTAAACACTGCTTTAGAGCAACAAATTAAAGAGCCCATTTGCTTGGAAAACTCTTGCTTTCTAAATGCGCTTTACTTGTGGGCAACTTAAAAGAAGCAAACCCAGTTATAACCTTGTTTATGGCTAAAGTAATACATTTAAAAAGCAATTACATACTTCATGGGTATTTCTTAGCTGTCGAATGCTAATACACCTTAGAAGGTTATGTAAAACCTTGAATTATTGGCTGTATTTATCAGTGACTGAGGCGTTAGCCATCTAAGCCTGTGTAGCATTTTGGGACGAACAGCTACTTGTACAGCAGAATTCCCCAGGTTCTTGATTCTGATTGGCCCCGCTGACGGACCATTACTCTGTCCCCTGCAGGCACTTGGACCTGATTCTTTCAATGGGAGCGGTGAGGGTTGGTCTTTGGGATCCTTCCAGCTGGAAGCAAGCTATTAGCATCGGGATCGGACAGGAGAGAGAGAGGGTCGCACACAAAACACACAGTGTACATTGCAGGGCTGGGAGAAAGAGGTGGTCCCTGAGGGCTCCCCCTGTAGGGTGAGGGTGGACTGTCAGTGCATCTGTCACATGGGCAGTGCAGCTCAGCCATTGTCCAATCAGGAAGCGTACTGGGCGGGGACAGCTGAGGAGGGGACGGGGGTGGACACAGCTGGAGGGGAAAGGGCAGTACTTACGGACTGGCTCTGTCCTAAAATCTTTGGGTGTGCTGCTCTCCCCTTCACCTTTGCCATTGATGGCTGACATCTTCACCTCGTAACTGGTCACCGGTTTCAAACCCATGATGGTGATTGTGTTCATACCTGGGAAACAAAGCGCACAAACATACATCTTACAATTGTTGGAAAATTCACCTTCGCTTTCATTTATAGGCAAAAACAAATGACTATTGACAAACAAAAAGTTATTGGCAAAGTTCTCACTATCAAAACATAGATTATGTAATATAAATATGCAAAAATACACTTTATTAACCCTTAATTCCTCAGTGCGGCCAAAGAAGACTCTGAGAGTATGACAAACCTCAGTCGATTTCCATGACCTGACACGGTCTCTAACAGACAGCTACTGTACAAGTGCTTGCCCCCCTCCCAAAAGGGAATATTTAATTCATCCCGTGAAGCTGCTTGTCACGCCGCCTGCATCAAAAACTTTTGATAATCAACCAAAGCTGCAGAGATTATGAGGCGTGTTCAGGATATATTGGGCCCGTTTTTAAACAAATCACTCAGTTTGCACGCGCTGTGAAAATTTTATGGGGAATTGTGCTTTGCTTGGGTGCGCAGAAAAAAGCCATTATTATGGAACGAGCATGTAAATCCTATAAAGGTGAAAATAAAAACACAGACAGGCAATATTTTAAAGGACAAAGACAAGCATGTCGATTTAAGTCGGGGTGGGTGGGGCGCGGATTAATCCGGGTGCGAGTTTCGAGGCCTTGGCAGGATGTTAGCGCTCTGCCTGTGAGGATGAGGTGCGATTTTTCCAAACGGCACAGAGATGGGATGAGGCCATGGGGCCGGCCTCCGGAGGGGGGGGGCTCTCGCTGAGCTCTGCCACCCTGGCTGTCCAAGATGGCAGAGTGTTTGTTTTTAGAGACAGACACTGTCATAATACAAGAAGAGAAAAATAAAGAAATGAGAAAACAGAATTGTGATGCCTGTCAGCTGGACTAAGAATAGCTATTTAGCTTGGGAATGACTGTATTCACCATATTTTTCCATGACTGTGAGGAGTCACATAGGGCTACAGACTAACCGTGTGGCATAGGGGTGGGCGATATCACCTAAAATTATTATCAAGATATTTTTTTATTTTTTGATGGTGACGGTATTTATTTTATTTTAGCAGGATTAGTATGTCCTGTCCCTTTATATAAGTTGAAAGAAATATTTTAGAATACATTAAGTACACTTTAATTGCTATTGCATTTGGGTACGGGTGGATTTATTTTGAAAAGATACACAAAGTGACATAGGTGATGTTTTCTCATATTTGTTTTATAATTTTTGGAGTAACAACGCAAAGGGAATGACAAGCCGCTTCAGCCAAAAACAGTGCATTTTACATTTCATTTTAAATGAAATGCAAGGTTGCCAACTTTGGTCAGCTGGCTGGAGTGAGATTTTCAATTTGGGACAAGACTGCACACACCTTCACATCTATTTAACAGTTTTACTACCTTGTAAATGGTTTTTAGGGTTTGCATACTACCCCAACGCTTCTGATGCAGCTAAATTTAGGTCTATAATGGAACAATATAGATTTGCTGTAAGATTTCTTGTGTTATCGCGAGAGTCTGAAAGTGTGTGTCAAGCCAGATGCGTGAGAGTTGGCAATCCTGAAAATGTTTTTTTTTACTGTTTCACCTGAATTGATTTGTATAAAAATAACTTTAGACAGTTGCTAAACAACGTAAACTTTGACGAACATGAAGTCACCTAAAAACTACGTCTATTTATCCAACATTTTATCAAATACTGCTTTTTACGCTTTATGGTTTCAGGACAGAGCAGCAATTCTGTTAGGAACATTATAGCTTTTTAGTTGAGGGTGTTAGATTCGCTGCCATTATTAACACTAATGGCACATTAGCGCAAACAAAAGGGCTGCATAAGCCGAAGTACGTCTTGCTTGAAGGTTAAAGGAGTTTGGTGTTCATTGGCGTAGGAAACGGGCAGTGTAGCTGTGCCCTTTACCACAAGCCTTACATGAAGACTGTGGCACAAATATATGCTGATTTAGCAAATATATTTTACTTTTTAATTTGCTATATATATATAAAACCAGGTTAATTTGTTTAATGTGCATAATTACACAAAATCTGTTTATTTTGAATTTCCTATCGTGACACCCCGTCATAGTTTGTAATAGAAAAATCACGCAACGCAGATAAACTGGTTATATATATTATATAAGGACAAGCATTCATATTACTGAACTGAAGCTTTGAAGAAAATAAAATGCTTTATATTTTTTTTTTATAAATACGCTGTTGTAGACTTCTCTCGGTTACTGGTAAAGGTCAAATCTACATCATGGTGCACGATTACACCAGTAATGAGTATGAACTGGTGTGCTGCCCACCCCTAGTTCTGAAAACATTATTGTCCTTTTGAGAGCACAACCTTATAGAGGTGCTAGAATGTTTGTGAACCCTTTTCTCTATAAATATTACCTATAAATATTATCCATAAATATTATCGGTGTGTATGTTGATGCTTCCATGTCCCACTCTCGCCAGTGTGGGGAAGCAATAAATGCCAATAGAATGGGGAAGTAATAAAGGCCAATAGAATGTTGGGTTACATCTCTAGGTGTGTGGAGTTTAAGTCAAGGGAGGTGATGTTACATTTATATA
>JAODJW010000038.1:19021409-19037898 GCA_026777045.1 Hyperopisus bebe
ACCCTCTAAGCAGCATGGTGTCAGCAATGACATAAATCAGCAATGTCATAAATCAGCAATGACATAAATCAGCAATGACATAAATCAGCAATGTCACACAGCTGTATTAAGCCCTGTATTAACAAAATTCTCCCTCCCCCGTTGAGCCTAATATCTAGAGCTGGTGGCGATACACCGGCCCCAGCACCTCTGGTGGCACCACCATGACATCTAGGTGGTGGAAACATCCCATTTTGCCCGAGAGATTAATTGTACAAGGAATAAATCCACACAAAGCCACGTACAGGACGAGCCGCGGATGCCAGTGTTACAGCAGGCTTTTGTCCAGCGTGTTACCATTAGGATGATATTTCCTGGAAAGCAGTCAGGGATGACACAGGTGAGCGGAGCGTGACCCCACTATCCGGGAAAATGGCTGTTCTGTGTAAAGGGGCTGAATACACTGCTATGATATTTGCTGGTGCATTTACAATTTTCAAGTTATATTGGAGAGAAGAGACACAGGGTGACTCTCTTGTAATGCCTGTCTTTATGGTGACGGGCCAAAGGCGGATTGTTAATAATTCTTTGTCTTAACTATACAGTCGCCAACTTATTTTGGCCTTTTCAGAAAGTGATACAAAGAAATTGACATTTTGCACAACCCCCATCCCAATTCCTAAAAAAGATGAACACCAAGGGGCACTGCCAGTTTGTCTGAAGACCTTAGAGGGCTAGCTGTACCTCAGTACACTGAGCCCTCTTGAAGAGGCCGCTGTGCAGGGATGCTGGGACGGTCGTTTTACCCAGGATGCTCGGACAGATGACGAACAGCACTGGTTAAGGCTTCCTTGTGCCGTGTTTGGAAAAATCCGGATGCTACGCAGCCTGCCAAAGAAGCCGGCCCGGTGGGAGGAGGTGGTTAGGGGTGGGGGGTTGGAGAAAATGGCAGGCCTTGTTTGACGACTTTGAATCAGCTTGCATGGGTAGTGGTAGAGTAATCGCCCAGGAACCTTCCAGATGTGTCTGTATATGGCGTTTCCATCTGACTACCCAAGTAGGGGAAACAGTACCTGCTCAGTATTTTATTTCCAGCACAAAGACAAAAGTGAACCCCTATGAAATGGTCCAATTATTTAAAAAGTTTATCATAATGACTTACTGTGACAAGCTCCTTTATCTCTTCAAATAGTTAAAACTACAAAAAAGAACAAAAAAAGAATTGCATGTGTTTCAGTTATGAAACAATAATAGACATCCAATTAAAAAAAAACAAATCTGTTTATTAGTATTATTAATTTTTTACCACTGAAAACTTGTTTATCCTCCCAGAATACTCAAAAAGACAATTTTACCCCACAAACTGGGTGCCTGTCAATGAACAAAATGTTGTCGATAAATAGTATAATTTTGTTCTCCCTGTATGCCTTTATGTCTTACAAATCAAAGGCCCATTGAATCGTAAATATATAATGTGCCAAAACAGTTTAATAATGCCTTTCTTTTCCAAGGACTTCTGGGTTTTCAATTATAAATCAGAAATTTTGAAAAAGCACTGCGCAAACTGGATTTTTGTTTTATTTAAATGCCTTTAAAAGGCACGAGTGTTGTTTAGTTAAGAAACAATTTTTGCAGTTGCTGTTGCCTTATTGTGCATTAATAATGAAGTGGCCTTATGTAAAAGAATCATTAGAGACAGGAACGTGTGATGACAGGAAGGACAAACGCCAGGGCTTGAGACTGCTTGGGTTAGGCTGTCATACTGTGTTTGACACAAAAGGCTTTCCATGTAAAGAGAGGAGGTGTCTGCAAGTGGATAAGGCTGATTGAGTTCCGCACGATTCCGCCAGACCCTCAAGGCTACCATGCAAAAACACACACAAAAGATGACGCAGCGCATCCGCGTCTGTGTTCAGCGGCAGGCCTGCTTAATTTTGAACACCGTGAGGCAGAACACTTGGCCGTTGTTAGTCTTAATCTCATTACTTTGCCGAGGATGTATAAAGGGGCAACCTCACCATTACTGGGATGGGTATTCCAGGGAAATTGAAATGCATGGATATTCTGTGCAGATTTCATAATAGTTCAGTTTACCGAGAAAGGTACCCAGACAGTGAACAGTTACAATCTCACTGATGTCATGGGGCATTTATATATATATATATATATATATAATTTCACGCAAAGTACTTAACGTCCTATAATTAAAGGGCCTGGAGTCTGCAGCAGACAAGTGGCTCATTTCAGAATTTGTCACTCAGAGTGACACGATCTTGAACCCAGAACTGTAAATGAACGTGCCTGACATCACTGCTGATAAGCAGTCAGACAGTCATTACCAGCAGAAGCAATAAGAAACTGCCAAGAAAAAAAAACCTGAGGCTCTGAAATTCCACAGGTTATAACCCCTTGTTAAAGATATACGTAACATCGTGTTTTAAATGTTATCGGTACTTGTAAACCCAGAACAAATTTTCAGAGCAACTTAATGGAAAATTTTCACAAAGGGAAAGATGGCAGCTTCATACACTTGGAAATGCTTGCTGTGCACTAGTGTAAGTTATACGGACAGACTGGTAAACAAGCACCTTCTTGCTCACTGCAAAGAAAAAAAAAACACATTTCCTTCTCTTGCAGGAGCCCCTGCCAGCCAACTCAAAGATCCCCATGAGACTAAGTCCTTCATTATTCCCTGCTATATTTTTCTGATGAGTCCACCAGCCTCATTACGTTCTGTTAAGTTTAACGGGATCAGCTCCATGCCTGACTGAAAACCCTTTGTTCTCAGAGCTGGGTTCTGCACGCTATTGACGGCCCACATCTCCTGCCAGCACCAGGGGACCCAGTGTTTCTCCGGGCTGCCCCCCACTGGAGCCCACACCAAACTTCTGCACGGCCACGCTGGGTGAAAACCTCCACTGTAAGTAAAAATACCAAACAAGGGGACATGAAGAAAGCATCCAATGAGTGAGGTGTCGTCTCAAACTCGCCTGAAGTACAGCGGTCTTTCAGGCGGGTCTGGCAGTGACACCTACCATGGCGATTTGTCATAGCGCTGCGGCATAACCGTTCAGCTCGGAAAATAACCTCTGTTTGTACACCAGTGTTTACATTTACCTGTAATAGCTGCCTAAATTGGCCGTGCCCTGGAAAACACAGCTGCAAAAACACTCTTTTAATAATTTCTGATTACAACATTACAACGATAAATATGCAATCAAATAGCTATGAAACATGCTCTCCACCCAATACTTTGTAGAAACCATTTACGCTAAAATGGAGACAGAACGACAAAATCCCCATGGCCGACTGGAATCTGCTGCCCATCTCTCCATCAGTCAAAAAAACAGGGTTCAAGGATGTGGAGGGTGAAGGGTTAAGTAATCAGTGGGACTGGGAGCTTATTTTCCTTAAGTCCCTCGCAGCTGTCCCTGGGTTGCAGGAGATGGACCGGATGCTCATTTGCTAATGAGACAGATGAAAGGGGCCTTCCAGTGAGCTGGACATGGGTACAGCACTGTCCGTACGAAATAGCAGAATGCAGAAGCAGCACAACAAAGACAACGAAAATAGCAATAAGGGTGAGTGGCCCCCTTAAAAGCAGCGGGGGCCGCCCAGCTCTGTCCACGTCTGCTCTTCTCTGGTCATACCCTAAAGCCTAAAAGGATTTTCTATTTCACTAAATCTTCCAGGATGTTCTGGGCGCCCCCCCTCCCCCCCCCGTATCCACACAGTCATACATACAAATAAACTACATCATTCAGTTTTAACAGAATGAGATTAAAATAGCCTAGAGTGCCTTTCAATGTTTGAATGTATAGTGAGTTCACTTCCAACTAATAGCAATTAGCAGCATTTCTCTAATTCGACTGTTCATTAAGCTCATTAAGATATCTGAATCCCTTTAACAGGATTTCTTCACAGAAAAGGTAAATCATACAAAGAAACAGGTCAGAACTAGAATTTTCAACTCCAACTCGTGGGGCATCTTCATGACAGCGTACAAGATAGTTGCTCAGGGTTCCCACCCCTCTGTAGATGTCTGGCTATTTAGAGCACAGTGGCGGACAACCAATGCTCCACATTCAAGTCCCCTAAATCCAAACTGCCCTGTTATGTGAGGCTTCCATGGCTCCAAAATGAAAGATCAAAACATGCAACATCAGTCTTACATTTCATCACTGCTTGGCACATTATAGAAGAAAACTGAGTCCGGACTCTAGTGGGCAACTAAAATATACCGATACCGACTACAGCGGAACTTCCCTGGAAACAGCGGGACATGTATATATCCCCGATGTACCCTAAGAACGTGGTCCTGAGATCAGACAAGACATTTGGAAAAATATGAGAACGTGTCCCTTAAATAATTATGACTGCCATTCTTTTGTGGGTGACACATAATCACCTGAGACTAAATACAGCTTTGCTTTAAATGATGTCCACTCTTCATTAGCAAGTTCGACTGCTCGACGCTCACCACTGCTCACCGGGACCACCAGGGGGAGTCCAATTCTTTTATCGAAGTTACAAATAGATTCCTGTTGCTTAAAAAAATAAAGAACTGGAATAACAAACATTGCTATCGTATTGTGAAAATGTATATTAGTTTCCTTGGATGAACAGGACACTGTTGACTCTCAAGCTGTAATTTTTTTGTCACCGGTCAGATGAATATCCACATGAGAACTCAGTGCTGCCCAGACGTAGGCCAGTGCTGGAGCAGAGATGACACACACAAGCTGCATGCACCTGCCTACTTGCCTTCCTAGAAAAATCCATTTTGAAAGAGGTCTCCAGACAAGCACCAACATACAGTTCTGCTGAATTTGCAGGATTGTAATACCATGGTATTTACACAGCCTTGGATGAGTGCCGTTTTAAATGCCAACACCATAAAAAACAAAACATAATACACACACACACACACACACACACACACACACACACAGGATTGTAATTATATATTTGTGGGGACTCTCCATTCATTTATATGAGGAAAACTCTAATCCCAACATAACCTTAACCCGTACCCAGCCCTAACCTTAACCATAAATAACCAAACAAAAATATGAGACTTTTGGCATTTTTACTTTTTTGATTTGCATTCACAGATCTTTGTGGGGACCTGGAAAATGGTCCCCACAACATCAAAATAACAGGTTTTTATCACACTGTGGGGGACCAGTGTAATATAAACCCAGGTGTAATATAAACCTAATCCACACACACACCAACAGGCTCACGTTCAAAACATACAACCCATTTTGCTTTGCTGTGGATGCAAATGAACTTTCTAAAGGAAAAGTGGTGGCAAGGGTTCAGTATAAGACAACTTCTATTGTTTCCTCTCAGACTGTGGTCGAGCCTCTAGTTAGAGAAAGATGTCTCCAACAACTTACACACCCATTGTGGATCCCTTAAAAGCAGACCTTTCTACTCCAGAAGCATCTCCTCATTCTATGTTGCCTAGCAACGGGAAACTGAGAATGGAGGGGTAGATCATATTGACGGTGGCATCTCTCTCCATCTTCTCTTGAGAATAGGTTGCAGGGGTTTTCGAATGGTATGTAGCATCTTCTCTAAATGCTTTATATTCTCATAAATATTTGATGTTCCTGAAGCATTGTAAAAGCTGCTACTATGCTGTTTTCAATCAGAGTTTAATCAAGTTCCCTTTCATACATAACTCATATTTCAAGTGGAAAGATCTTATAGACTAAACAAGCATGAGTAGGTGTTGAATGTGGGGATGCTTGATACAAACAATGGTACAGTATCTCTTCTTTTTCTGAGTCTACGAAAGGGGTTGTACTATGGCTGGAATTTGCTGATGCCCCATTAGAGCAGTGTGAACAAACCAAAGGAAAAATTACTTGAGGATGATTGGCAGTGAGCAGCTGACTTGACTGCAAAAGACTGTGGTATTACTCAGAATAGACTGGTTTTCTACGAATCTCATCTACGAATCTCTTGAAACAGTCACATATTCTATGTTCTTCATTTTTTAACTTGACATCAATATTCCATTTGAAGGGCTGCATAATCCTTAATCTCTTAAGAGAAAATATGCCGAAACTCAAAGTATAGGCTTCTTTCTTCACGAATCGCAACATGTTTGTAAAGTTTTCTTGTGAAAAAGGGGAACAGCCTTTGGGCAGTTTTTCAGCAAACTCAAACAAACAAACATGCTCTGCCGGGAAACAACCAGCTGATGAATACGCAACAACACCCAGACACTGTCTTGGCATGCAGACGTCAGCTCAGACACAAGGCAGCCGTGTACGGCTGCGGACACTGACAAGAAGAACAACAGATGTGATTCTGGCAAGACAAATGGCACATTGATCACCCTCAGCTTGTGTTTATCCAAGCCACATGCTAGTGTCGGGGATGAGATCAAGCCTGATCAAACGTGGGCCATTGAAACAGCCATGTCCTAAACCCAGTCAGTTCGCGAACAGTGACAAAGGGCAATGTGTCAATGGACTCCTTTGACAGCAGATAGCCACGTCTTAAAACAGGTTCTTCACATGATGCATGTTCAATTACTATTGCATATCTGTGCAGTATGTCAGAAGAGAGTGACGGTTACCCACAGTGAGTTTCTTATAATAGAATAAAACCCTAAATGAACACAGACCCCCTACAGCCCAAGGAACGTGAGATCAGGCCTCCATGTTTAAACCTAGACAGAGTTCTCACATACCCCAGGAGAACAAATACAAATTTGCTAAAGCTTATTGTTCCATTTCTCTTATGCCTTATGACAAATTTGGACAGAAGGGTCCGAAAAAAATAAAAAAGATCTAATTAATCTTGACTCTGTTGAGGCAGGATATTTAGTGGAACTTACAAGGCTGAGACAGTGTCAAGATGTCACAAGGACAAGATACGCAATTGGTATCAAACAGTCACAGCTTCATGCTGAATATTCCTCAGCCGTCAAATACGCTCTTAATCGCTCTCCACTTACTGAAAATATGTCAACGATTCAACAGCGTTTTCTGACAATCCTCATAGATGGCTGGAATGCCGTTAAAACAAAAAGTTCAAAAAGAGAGAAAACGAAAGAATAACTAAAGCTAACAAGTCTCTTGGTTTGGCGAATCACTATCAACAATAACCCTTGTACCTAAATTTTACTTTTATTGCATATTCAAGACAAATTCAAAAGAGTTTTGTACTAAGAAGTTTTATCGATGGTCAATTAACACGTGTTAATAAATAAATACCTGTATGTGTGCATATATGTAAGAGATGCACTGATTGTGTTGGCCAACTATCAGTATCAGCTAATACAGCAACAATCACCCATCGGCCGGTTCAAATCCAGCTTCAGCGGGTCCTTAAGCAAGGCTCTATACCCCCAGCCCCCGGTTCGAGCCGACAGGCAGCTGCCCTTTGCGGATGGCTGACTCTACAAAGAGCAAGTTGAGGGAGTCGTAAAGACAATTTCCCCACGGGGATCAATAAAAGTATCAATTATTATTATTATTGTTATTCAAAATGAGCCGCTATTTACTGCTGATTATTCCCTTTAAAATGGAGACCCATATTGCTTTGCACACCCCGTACTAAACAGTTTGAAAAATGACTGCTGTGGAGAATTATTTCAATGTCATTCCAAACGTATTTTGCAAACACCGATCTGCTAAAAATTTCCACTAATAAACAGTTCACCACAACCAATCTGATTGCTCACTTTATGGCGAGACAGTGAAGAGTATGAAGAGTTTCTGAAAAACAAATCCGTTCCATTAAAGACAGCTACAGTACTGTTAAATAATGCTAATCCGTTAGAAATGCAAGCATTTGATAGCAAAAGAAAATTCAGTGCAGACAGTGCGATATCAAAAGATATTACTTGGAAAATTTCTGAGTTTATCACACTTGAAGATCAGGTCTTCTCTGCAATAAATAAATGTTAGAAATATATAAGATGTATACAGTTATAAAATATAGTGCTCTGGGACTGTTGTTGTATGCTAGAGTTGGTATTTTTTTTACTTTTTCATATTTTTGGAATGTAATTCATTTATTTTTTTATTTATTTGGGTGTAGTGTCCATTTAAACTTATTCAGGCAGAACATCCCAAACATTCGGTGTTGGTTTTTGAAATCATAGGCTAATAATCAGATATTTCCTATACAAACAAACACAGGTCCACACACACAGACCTGTACTCATATCTTTGTGGTGACCATCCATTCATTTCTAGGGGCAAAACCCTAATCCCAACAATGACAACCTTAACCCCTACTCAACCCTAACTTTAACCATAAATAACCAAACAAAATATAAATCTTTTGCATTTTTAGTTTTTTGATCGCAGTCACAGATTTTTATTAAATTGAATTTCCCCTTGTGGGAACCGAAAAAATGGTCCTTTCAACATCAAAATAACAGGTTTTTATCACATTGTGAGGACCAAATGTCCCCACAATGTAATATACACCTAATCTACACACACACACACACACACACACATTTATATAATGACAGTTGTTATCTTGTCAAGTGGAGTGGGACCAGCTGGGGAAATTATTTTACATTTGGGCAACAAGAGTGGTAGCTCAAAAGTTCCCAGATGACCAGCAGAAATTGCACGTGTGTGAGAGTGTGTTTGTGGGATGGGGCATCCTGAACTCATGAAAGCACTGCATGATAGGCCGTTCAACATGGAAAGAGCTAAGGAAGGTTTTAGTGTGAGAGTTGATCTTCGAGGCATCAACGTAGATAGAGGGAAATGATTTTCCAGCCGCTCTTATACTCCGAATGATAGCCTGTGGCTTACAGAGCCCCGTACATGAATCAAAACAATAGCCCGCTGCAACGGGAACCATGCCGTCAGGCAGAGGTTGACGCAAATACCTCAAGAGTGATTGAGCTGGCTACTGCATTCCATCATGAGTCATCCACCTATCACAGTTATCCGGGAATGGCATTTATAATCCTAATGAAGACGCAGTAAATCTAATAGATTTCTTGTTGCTTCCTCCCCCAGAGAACACCTCTGACTTTTATTCTTCAGATAAATTAAGGGAAAGTGGTGGCATGCCAACAAGTTAACATTGGAACACTCTTCTTCTTCCGGTGACCAGTTGGTGGTATGGAAAATCCTTGTGCAAATCGTGCCTCCTTTATAGTGTTTTCTACCACAATTTGCTGGGATTCTCGTCAAAATGATTGCTTCCACCAGTGTGGCCACACAGGTCATCAATCAGATATCCTGAGGAGGAGGCTCTTGGCGGATGTTCACGTCGTTAACACCACGCGGCGGCCCTTGGGTCTTTGAGGGAGATGAGAGGCTAGGTGTTTCTGATACTATTAATGATTAGTATTAGCCATACACTGCGTCCCATCATATTCTACTGCTCCAGAGCATCTCCCATGTGCTTTTCAAAAAAAAATGCCAGGAAGACCAGAAATAAGAGAAAAACATCTTTGAAATGAGAGCCAGTGATGACGTACCCCGCAGCTTGTTCTCTTTGCTTTTCATTAAGTGAGACTTCTGCTGTGTAATTTTAAAGACATTCATAGAAAACTAATTTAATCAGATAAACACATCACTCTAGGCAATGAATCCATCATGCAAACAAACAATGGCATAATCTGGGATAATTATGGAATATGTAAGCAATACAAAAATATACTGCTGCGTGTTTCATTATATGTTGACTTACAAACGGCCGGATCGTTCCGCCTCCAGCTCGGTGGTATGGTGCAAAACCCTCGTTCGGGAACATTAAGATAATTCACCAGAATTACCCATCATGTACTTGAGCTGAGGGTAATCGTATTACTTACTTTCACTGCTGAACATGGTTGTCCCATGGTTTGTGGCGAGAGATTTTGAGTGCCGGCAAGTTCTTCCGGAGCATTCTGGGTAGGCTAATGAGTTCCACTGCATCATGGATGATGGCTGTGGCACCAAAACTGTTTGCCCACCCCTCCTCCACCTGAACGGTGGCTCAACTGGTACACCCGTGTGAACATTCAATAAATGGCCCTCCTGGGGAGGTGTCTGGCTCTCTGAATATATCCTCCTGACACCAGGCACTGGGACACCTTGACCCAGTGAGTAGCTAGAATTACAAAGTGTCTTAGCAGTTGCACTGCTAGAAGCACATGCTTCCATCTGGATGTTGGTCCTGGGAAATATTGTTTCCTTTCATAAAACAAGGATGACCTCACATAATCCTGAAATACTCTGGGTCTCTGGATTCATTTCTTTCTCTTCCTTTAGTATTGAAATGAAAAGAAAAACCCTGAATAGTACCAGATGGGACTATCATACTAGAAGACCTATATCAAAGGCAGCTAACGAAGACATGTTATTAAACCCAGGCATAAAAACAATATTTCAATTTGCTCTCAGAGAGAATAGTGGAATTGCTTTCTGGGTAGCAGCAGCATTTGAGTTGTGATGACTATCATCTTACTCATCCTGAGTCATCATACAAGCTGTGCTGGGTAATGCTGTAGGGGGGAGGCGGTGGGCAGCCGTCTGTCTCGACAGGGAAAGTCAGGTGACCGTTTCTGTTGATTTATTCCTTTGATTCCTCACTCACAGTTGTATCTATTGGTATGCTTTTCTTAATTTCTTCAAACGAATCCAGAACAGAAACCTGATATTTCTCAAGGTAACAGAAGACAGGCCTGAGTGTGACATTTACGCTTACCCACCAACAATGGCATATTCTTTGTAATTTTTCCCTAAAACCCATATTGGTCTGCGCCCACCCTATTCCCATCCATCCAAGGAAAGGGAAGAGGAACACAAAGTGCGCCTTTACTTTGGTCCCTCATGTTTCCTGTCATTGAGATGGCGAGGCTTTTCCACATGGTGCTGGTTGTCTACGTGGCCTTATTCCCATTAATCGTGAGCTATACACGCAATAAGGAATTTATCATGTCACACACAACAAATTATAGGCTTTTCCAGAATGGGAATTTAATCCAGCAACAACAAATAAAAAAAAGAAGACAGCTAAAAACAGGATATCGAAAAAATATGCTTTATACACAGTTAATTTAATAAAAAAAGAGAGGGGAAAATCCGTTGTCAGGACCCAGCGGGCAGTTTATATCTGAATGGCAGAGATCTGACAGTCCTGTTTAATTGCAGCAGATGGGTCCGACATGCCGGGGAGCTCCACACGGCTGCACCTGGCCTTGTGCCCCCCACCCCCCCATACCTACCGCTACGAGGGCTAACATGCAGCGTTTTATCGACGTGGTGGGTATGCAGAGAAGAAAGCACAAGACCTTTCAGGAAAATGCAGCGTACACATCCAAGGATGAGGAAGGCGCCTATCACGCACTAAGTGGCAAACTGGTGGTGACAAATAATAATGTACCTGCGCCCACATCAATATGCCTGCTTAACTATGTGTCCATGAGAGGATCTACGACGCTCCTGACGCTGCCCCCAGCCGCTAACCCTCGATAACAACGCTCAGGTGATCAGATTACACACACAGCGATGCCACAAACATTGACCTGTGTGGTTTGTTTAGTCTCTGGATGACATTTAAGCTTTATCAGGGTGTGAACTGAAATTTCATTACGTGATGCTTAACTTTGGATGGCGCTTATTCAGTATACTGCCCTACCAAAGGCAAAACACAGCAACTATGCTGACAGTGAAACTGAGAAGAAGGGCTTCAAAGTTTTCTGACTGCCCACCCATTTGTGTAGCAGGTAGGTAGACGATCGTGTGCTTATTTAAAACAGAGCATAGCTGAACTACGATATTTTGTCACAGACAAAACAGAGCCTAAAAAATTGGTCGGTCATAACTCAAAGACAACGTTGGCCATAACTCAATTTTGATAAAATGTGCAATTGCTGTGTTTTGCTTTTGCAGGGCAGAATACCAATCGCTTTCAATGACAAAAGGCACAAACGCTGCCCATATGTCAGATCTGGACCTCAGAGGACTCCGACATGAGGGCAGTTAAAACGGATGGCACTGTGTGACCATGTGTAGCTCTGGATACACCTAGAACTCCCATGCCAACATTCAACGAAACTTTCTTAGCTATCAGTCTCTTGGCGGAGCCTCTCTTGCGATTCACAATGTCTTTTTAAATGTCTTGCAAAGCTCAACATTAAAATTCAGTCAAAAAAAAAAAGATACAGAAGGAGCTTTTGACTAAAACAACATCCATTATCATTAAGTGGAACACAAGCCATAGTGTCTATTGGGGAATGTTGGAGACCCATATGCCATTATATCAGCGCATTCATTTTGAGAGCATAACTGTCAATACTAAACGGAATGCATTAACTGCCTAGGAGTGTTTGTTTTAATCTGTTATTAAGCTACAATTAAGAACAACAAACCAAATATTTTAATGCAATGATTGCCATTTAGTGAGCAAACCATTGTGTTTGTTTACAGACGTGTGGTTGTGAGACTGGACTGTGATTGGTTGAGGCTGTGATTCAATCCAGTACAAAGTGAAAAATATGACATATTGGATTCTAGACAGTGTCACAATGGTAGGGCTGAAGTATTTATAGTTTCCAAAACACTCTTATTCGCTGTGTGTCTCATTGTTAGGATTTTTAGCAAGGAGGGAGCCTTCAGCTGAACCACGTGTTATGCAAACTCATTATTACTCATTTAACCTCTCAGTCACCATGCATGCCATGCATGATAATGGAGCTCTGCTGTGTTAAATGAATCCACTCATTATGAACAACCAGGACATACATGCGATACGAAATGTAACATCTGCCAAACGTGACAAATGACAGGCGTCCTAAAAAAAGGGAATCTAATAAAATCAGAAAGCCTGAAAAACAGGATATTGAAAACAAAGAGAGGTCTTTATTGCGGTGGTGACTGCAGTGTCTCTCAGTCCCCCTATGTCCAGCACGGCCATTTTAGAAAATTATCAAGTTAAATTACTTTCGACTGTCACCCAACATGCATTTTTAAAAAATAATAATTAAAATAGACACCAATCTCAAATCTTCACTGTAAATCTGAACTACTACTGAACGATGGATGGAGCGCCAGGACAGAGCAATTAGACAGTCCGTTTCCCTGTCTCTGTGACGGCTGCCAGGCAATATGAGAATATGCAGACTGTGACATTACTAGCAGAAAGCAGGACCTCTGCCCTTAGTCTCAGTCAGTTTCTACACGTTTTCCACCACACCGGGTGTGTTGCCACTGGCATTTTAAATGTATTGAAAAAATAACTCACTCAAATGGATCCTGACCTACTTTCTGGGCTCACTTTTCTACATGCCACATCGCCATCCTTGACTGCAACTGTCAGTTCCAAATATCACCTCCTGATTTGACATGTCTCACAATCATTATGAAGCTTCAGCCTTCTCACCTATTTGAATCTCACCTACGGTATATTGCACGAAAATCCATAAATATCAAAAGCTGAAGCAATCTTTCCTTAAAACGTAATGTATATCATTACCGTGTACAGGAACCTGCTTGGTAATTTTTTCACGGTTCATATTATTTATAACCTGCTTGGTCCTTCCTGTTGATGGCACCCAATATGAACGCACCATTTTTTTTTTTATCTTGCAGAAATATCATGAGCCTCTGATGTTCATCCATATGCATGATAGGAGCAGCTCCAGGAAGTCTGTTTGTGGCCAGAAGTTGGGTTCTGTTGGTCTCTCTGTTGGCTTCTCTCCTTGCAACATTTCAATGGACGGTTTCTGTTTGGTTTTGCAGTATGAATGATCCCTGCAGTAGTTTCTTAGAGACTATTAAGAAATCTTCCCCAGGCTGCCTCCTCATCCCACTCCCACCCACACAAATTAGTGTTTCTCAGATGTCTAACCGAGATGTAGGCGTCCCCTTCAGTCAAAAACCCTACCAAGGCGATTACAAAGATACCCTACTGTGACAGAGGTGTGGTGTATCTCTCACTGCCCATAACCAGCGTCGAGTGGATTAAACCTCGGTACAGTGCCAGTTATGCACCACTGTTGAACTCCTGTACGCAACTCAGCATAGCCTGAATGCTTGTGAGTCAGCCTGGGATTCAGGGAGTGCAACTTCACAGTCTATGCCTCCCTTAAGTATCTTTTCTGAGTTAAAAAGATAAAAAATGTAAATTTTATTCCTTTGTTTCACATTAAACAAGTGTTTGAGGTGCTTGCTCAAAGTGACCTTCCATGCAGGAATCTGTCGATTTGTGATATTTATGTCGTATAAACAGTCATTTCAACCGTCTGCTGTTTTGTGTTTTGGTTTTGCAGTACTACAGTGGTTGCCATCCTTGACTGACCTTTGGTGCTCGCACAGGTGGCACGCACCGCTAATCGCTAACGTCTGCCCTCCAGTGATGCCACGCAAGGTGCTACGCTCCAGCTAGACGTTCCCTTTAATCCAAAAGAGAGCCGTGGCGGCGTGGCTTCGACTTGGCGTTCGGAGGGAGAGGCTGCAGATACGTTCCTCTTTGCTGAATTATACATGACGCAGGAGGGCCTTGGGCAGAGAGGCCTCAGTGGAAAGCCCCTGGAGAAGCCCCGGCTCCACGTGACAGGCTGCTTGCAGAGAGCTGTGTCCTTGAAACAGGACGACAGCAAGATGAGTCACTGGCCACTAAGAAGCCTTAATGCAAGCACCCATTAATCCACTGCTACCGCTACCTGTAATTCCCGCACAAGGCATTATCATACAGTGGTAATGATTCCCGATTACTGCTGCTTAAAAATAAATAATTTAGAATAAAAAATATAAATTGTTATCAATAAACAACTCACTCGGTGAAGACAAAAGCTTCATATTACCTGCCTAAAATGCTAATTTTTGCATAAACATTACGAGCTATTAACATATTACACAGATCAGAACTGTTTCTTTTTTGGAAAAGAAAAAAAAACATCACTCTATGCTGCAGAGATACATCTGCAAAGTCACTGCATCTCCCAGTGGGTTCTGATAGTGTCACACCTGACACTTGAAAGCTCACTGTCTTCACTGCCTTTCTGCATTGATAAAAACGTCACTGCACTCCAGGGTTACATGTACAGGATAAATCACATTTCTCTAAGAATATTAAAGGTGATGCCTAAAAATGCCTTAGTGTCAGGGCTTTTAAAAGGTCACCAACCAGAACAGTGAGTTGAAAAATCAATATGTTTCCACTGTCACTCATTGTTTCCCTTCACTCTGGACACACCCACTTTTATCCAAAGACCAATACCTTATCACGCTTCCTTGCAATATTTTAATATTACCCATCATGGCCATGGTCACAAACCAGAGGAAGAGAACCTCTGGATGCAATCATTTTCAAAGCAGCTTTAATAGAAAGCTGGGAAATTCCCATAAGGGTGTTTCGATAAATTAACCAGTTAGCATGCTTTTGCTTTAGCTCACAGAATCAGAAGCCGGAGAACTTCATTACTCAAGAAAATGCCCAAAGGGTGGACTATTTATCACACACAGCTACATCAAAGATAGTAGCAGATGGCACTGCAGAGTAAGGGAAGTCTTCAGAAACCTAAAATAAGCTTTCCAATCACCTACCCCATCTATAACCTCTCTCAAGCTAAAAAGGAGCTTTTGCATGTGGTCACAGAATCATTTCGCAGACCTCATGTTGGAATAAAACCGCAGTCCCAGTTGAATAAACAAGAATGGAACATTACCCACAAAAAAAAAAAATGCATTTACTATTCAAGTTATCAGATGGTGCACCGGTTTCTAGATCATAAAGTTTCTTACAAAATGACATGCTATTTTTATTTCTGATCTGGTTTATCTCTAAATCTGATGACACTGAGAGAGAGAGAGAATTACAGATTACCACGGGAGACAAGTCCCAATAACCGCCTCCAGATTTAGCAGACTTAGGACTCTCCATTGTCACCTGCCCTTTTCCCATTTTCTCAGGCAGTTGGTCGCCACATTTTCCCAAATATCCTGGATAAGGATTTAGCTGTATGCCACAAAACTATAAAACAAGCCCCTCCTCTCACTCAAGAAAGCCTGTAAAAACAGATAAAAGACCCCCAACTACCTATGCAGAGCTGTGGTTTAAAAAACCAAACAAAAGGAGACCACGCCCACTGGCAGACAAAAGGCAGGTTACGCTCCGTATCGAATGAGTTCATTATCTCCACCTCCAGCTTTCTCCATCCACAAATCACACCCGTCACCTGAGTAGAAAGGAGCAGTTATTGAGATGGGCAGTGTCTGGAAATAAAGAATTAGGTCCTGAATATGTGTACTGAGCTGAAGATGATTTCCAAACATGGTTACCGTTTCCAGTGTTCAGAAGGCACTGCATCCTGTTCTTTTTTGTTTTTTAACATATATGAAAGAGCATCTTACAATTTGTCCCACCGGCATCTGTTGTTAATCTGTGAAATGTTTCCAATTTAAGCAGCCCGCGCAGAATACGGACACCCATCGAACCGCCCCCCCACCCCACCCCCTGCATTGTGCTTTGAAAGGAGGTTCCTCACTGGCATTATAAAGTGAAGTGAAAGGATTTCATTGTGGACCCC
>JAODJW010000038.1:19064372-19091927 GCA_026777045.1 Hyperopisus bebe
GGGGGGGGGGGGGGGGGGGGGGGGGGGGGGGGGGGCGGTAGCGTGTTTGGCCAGAATGTCTTGGTAATAAATTTCACGGGTGGGACCACATTTGCCCAAGGACACACTGAAGGTCACCAGCTGCATACTATCGCCTATGCACTTCCTAGGTTAGGTTCTGCATCTCACGCTTTAGCAGATCATCCTGCCTCAGAATATATACATATACAAATAAAAATATAGGCATATACATGTATATATCATATTATTCCATAAAGCCCCCCTACAGGTACTCTGGACTTGACTTGACTACCAACTCGCTGATCCAGGCTTGACTCATTGCTTGCTGATCCTTCAATTCGCCATTCCCTAGAGTTAAAGCATTTCAAGACCTTTTCACCCTCTTCCTCACCTCCATCATACAGAACTAATGAAAAAACCAGGAGGTTTTCACCGGCAGCATGATCTCCCGGTCCTGGAATCCCAGACTGTATAAACATCCTCAGAAACACTCCAGAGAAAATCTCACGGCAAGAGGTGAGAGAATGGACGGGCACTCACTATCGGTTGGGTTCGTAGCCTATCCACAGTCTCATGGTGTCTGCAGCAGCCAGCAGGAGCAAGGCTGAGGCCACAGTGGATGGGCCCCGTAGCTGGTGTGAGGCTACTGACATGGTACAAATCAAGCTCCTTGAGGAGCATCTCAAAGAAGATCTTCTAAGAAACACAATAGACCCCTTTTGAGTTCCTAAGCACATATTGATCTGTGTTGTGTGAATCACTCTAGTATGAGTGCAGATAATTTCATTAGAACCACAAGGTGGGCATCCAAGTACTGGCGTGTTACTCTATCACGCACATTCATTATTTGACGTGAATTTAGAAGTGGACACTCATGGAAACTGCAGAAAAGGGCACAAAGTGAAAGTTTTGGCGAAAGCATGTTCCATTCAAATTTAAGCTCACGGTGGCATAATCGTAAAAATACAGGTATTCTTTTTTTCTGTCCGTTAAGAAAAGAAATGGCTATTACAAAGAGAGCTGAAATTGGAAAAGATTAATAATACCTTGATAAATCCTGAACTAAGATAAATATAATGTAATAATATTATCCAGCCGGAAACTATTAACTCCGAGACCTCTTTTATTGGGGAACAGAAACAGAAGTGGAAAATTGAACTGCATGTTACGAAGCAGGCGTTGATTACAGAGCAGTGAAAGCCAGCAGAGCGCCGGCCTGCCGCAGTGTATGCCGCTCTCTAGAAAGTCTCAAGGTTTTGCAGACTCTTGCAGGGTTTTTCGCAATTTAATTTCTCCTCTTGTCAGATCCCGGTGGATAATCCCTCCTGAGATATGTGAGGTACCTTGGGCAAATGCAATCAGAAATGCTGAAGGAGTCAGTACATGTGTGAGGAAGCACATCAATGAGCTTGGTCTACTGGAACTTTCGCTGGAAGGGAATCTGTGCAGTCACCGGCTTGCACTGAAGATGTGTGCCCGGAACCAGACAGAGATGACAGAGCCGCAAGGCCTGTGCAATCGCTGAGCTGGATATGTGTCTACTGAGCATCTCGATTTAATCCCCCACCATGACATATCTATCCATGACAGTAAGAACTTCACATTGGGTGAACTGTCCAATGGTCATGAGCAGCCTGCAGTGATCTTAACAATAGGAGGCACAGGGGACCTGACCTTAAGAGAACCTATCGACAAAATCTGCATGGAGAAGCTTCACAATCTTTTCTGAAAGTACCTTTGCTAGCGACGTGAAAACATACTTGAGCGCACCTGCATGTCTGTGCAGTCACACTCATATACTCATTTGAAGAGTTAAAAATAATAATATGATTATGACAACCATGGCCCAACTTTACACATTCTGAAAATGCTTGTTAAACAGATATTTCAGAAAAATCAACGATCTTTGTTGTTCAACTGTAATATACAAGGCGTCTTACCTTTGGAAGGTTTTGAGGCAAAAGTGTTCAGTCAACAGTGAGCCAGCAGAAGTGTTGAGCGTAGGGGGGAAAAAAAGAAAATGCATCGTCAGTTGCTTTTATTATTGATTACGAGTACAACAAAACAGTCACAGCGTCTATACACTGGCTTCCTTGTCCTTGGTACTCTTATTGTACAGATTTTGACAGGCCATTGTGATGTTAATTGAGCCTTTTTGCTACAATTTACTGTACAAACTAGAACTGCACTTGACAGGAGGGAACCTTGACACAATGTACTGCTGTTTTTTTTTTTAATTACATGAGGTCCTCATACCTGAGATTAAATTCCTAAAATTAAGGGTCATGTCGCAACACTAAGTGACCATGTGTGAAATTAACAGGGCCAAAGAAGAGGGCTTTCCTGCATATTTAATTTATTTTCAATATCTGCC
This sequence comes from Hyperopisus bebe, assembly GCA_026777045.1. Classification (NCBI taxonomy): domain Eukaryota; kingdom Metazoa; phylum Chordata; class Actinopteri; order Osteoglossiformes; family Mormyridae; genus Hyperopisus; species Hyperopisus bebe. Next base: position 19,066,747 of record JAODJW010000038.1, read on the forward strand.
AATGGATAGCCACTAATTTCCCTTTTCTTTGTACCCATAACACTGTAAACTACTCTGACACCACCGCTACCCCTGTTGAGAATAAGAGTTCTTTGTTGCTAGAGCCAAAAATATGAAATAGATGAGACAGAAATGAATCTGCACAGTATAGGCCTATATAACTCAGCTTCAAATGCACAGTAGAAAAACAGAACTATTGTATGCTGCATTTACAGACGTAGCCAAGTAACAAGGCATATTCATTATAAGCTAATCAAAAAGGGTAATGGAGGAACATCTTTTTTAGAAGTCTGTTGAACTTTTAGCTTCGCTGGACTGCAGACAGTTTATAGGAATAATGATGCACAGAGTGAGACACACATGAACATGCTCGCACTAAAAAACAAAGCATTCACGTAGGACTAAGTTTTGATGATTTTTCCCCCAAATTGTCTGAAAATTAGCCATTTGGGAATGGTAACCGCTGAAACACATGGATTCATTTATGCAGTTTTACCATGTGAAGACAGGGTAACTTCAAAGAATCAAAGAACAACCCTTGTGCTTTCATCCCTACTCAACGCAGCCTTCCTTAAGTCACTTGGCAGACTGATTTTCACTACATGATTTTACTGTCTAACTTGGGCCGACTTAGAAGTTCGTTAGCCCGGTAAGGATTCAAATCCCAGCTTATGCATTTTAATGTTCACAACAAGCCAAATGTCTTAATAAAAGGGGTTAACCTCTCATATCATTAATAAATTTAAGCTGTATTATTATTTAAGCTGCACTGTAACTAAGAACTTTTTCAGTGCTCCTCAATATATTTAATTACTTGTGATCTGTTTGCTGTACGCAGATGCGCCACGCATCATCTTTCCCCTGCCTCATTCATCAGAATCTGACCCGGCAACCCTTGTTTAGTGTGCATTGAAAAAAAATCACAAGTGTAGCTGCATTTTTAAATCCCAGTGGGTCACCCGGAGGCGGCGGCCTGCAATATAAAAGGCGCTGGCACAGTGCAGCTAAACCACTAATTCGATAAGTGATTCAAAAAGTGGAAGCACTGAACTTCCTGACACCAAAATACGCCAAGCAGAACACAAAATGGACTGATGAATGGAAGAGTGAATTAATGGGCAGACATATGCATGGGCAAACTACTTTGTAGCAATGTAGCAATTCAGTACAGCCAAGCAAAGATATTGAAAATACATTAAATGGTTATATTTTCGTACCAGTAATGCTTGCTTTATCTACGTTATTTAAACAATTTCACCTCTTCATTACTGGCAGTGTTAAATATATAAAGTGTGACATATTAAGACTTTCCAATCCAGAACACCAGGACAACTTCGAAATATTAGGCTCTCAGTGGCCAGTTTATCTGGTACACCTGCATATTCAGGCAAACCGCTTCCTTCTCCAAATAGTAAATCACGTGGCTGCAATCAAATACAGCTAAGATGTGCAATTTAACTTCAGAAACAGCCACCTTCTGGGGAGTAACATTATTCGGTGTTACGGAAACACCTTGGTAATGAGGAGTCAGAGGAGAATGGCCAGACTCATTCAAGCTAACAGGAAGGCCACAAGTGCGAGACCAATACCTCTTTGTAACAGCGGCGTACAGAATACATGACTCATCTACCATTGGAGCAGTTCTGGTGGCAATAGTGGGTCCCAATGGATACCAACCAACCACTGGTCTGCAAAATATACCATCACAATTCAGTAGCTCACCAGAGTGTTTATTTTATTTGCAAAAATGAGAAACAGCAGTGTGCATGCTAGTACGAGGCAGCTGTAGGGATACAGGAGTGAGTTCCTTGGCCAACGTCAGTTAAACTTGGCTAGGCCACTCTGGTTGCATCTCTTGCAATACTGATATTCTTTTTTATTTTACAGTCGTGTTTTCTTCTTTAATTGGACTGAGTTTGTTCATTTAATACAACTGATAGGTAATTTCCCTATTAACATTTGTGTCAAAGAAAAAAAATCAGCTAACACTTTCAAAACACTTTAGCAAAAAAAAAAAGTTTCATTTTTTAAATGATTCATTAAATTGTATGGAGGAATAAGTGGTTTGCTTAAAAATTTGGTCATGAAAATCAAACCTGATCTTAACACAAGCATACGGTAATTGTTCCTTATATACAGCTATACATCTACATAAAAACTTTGATGCAATGACTCTTTCTCCTAGAACAAAAGGCCTGTATTTGAGCACAGGAAAAGAGACTAACTTTAGGAGTGCAGACATAATTTTCACTGGAACAATCTCTCATCCAGCAGACAGAGAGGAATGACCCAGACCAAAGCAATATGACTTGGGAGCCCCTCTTAGGACGGTGACACAGGCAGGAGGATTTGGCTTCTTACTGTGCTAATACAGAGGATCTTTCTCTTGGTTTCTGTTCTAATGAGGTAACCAAAAGGTTTGCAATAAATCAAGGGGCCTGACCCTCAAGCGGCCTCGGTCCCCAACCAACCTATTTCAAAAGGCTGCCGTTAACCATCTCTCTAAAATAAGACAAAGTTAAAAAAAGGAGGGGGAAAAAAGCACTGCAAATGATAGCATTCCAACATTTCTTCAAAGAGCGAACTGATTTTGATGATGGACCTGATCAAATACACAAAACGTATATGTCGAATAAATTTGCTCCGAGTACCATGAATGGCGAGTGATTACCACTTAATGAACACACACAATCTAGCTTAGAGCACCTCAAAGTACACAGATGATGTTCTGAGCGCAATATACCATCATCTCAATGGTCCTCATCCCAGGTAGAGATGTAAAAATTATATAAAAATAAAGTCTGGTTTAGTAAAAAAAAATGGCTTTGGGTTAGTTCTCCTGAGGAGATTTTGAGGGCATACATTTTAAGGGGACCTGATGTCTGAATGAACTCATCTGCTCCCCACCTACAGGGCTCTCTCCCTACACTGCATAACCTCTTTACCAGACAGGCTGCGTTAGCATTTTCAACAGCTGCCATTCGAGTGGGTTTACAAACAACAAGGAAGCAACGGCTTACTCAACTTGTCTTCCCAACTGTGTTTCTTAACGACAGCATGTTTAATGTTCGATTTGACAGCTGTCCCACCCCCCACGTCCATATCAATTAACAACCTTGACCCATACAACATAAACATGGTAATATACCTCACATGATGGAATACTACTTTTGTTCATATGAGTAAACGGGTCCCAGATTTCTATAAAAGTAATAAAAATGAGTATTGAGCCAGGGGTTTAACAGTCTTAGTTTGAGGTATTCCATAAGTTCAACATCTTTTGGCAAGGACTGGAAGATTGAGATAAACATTTTCCAAAACCCAAAATCTCTGTGTAAATGAGCCATGGATCATAGTGAAGCTGGGAAATCTGGCCTGCATTTAATTGTGATACGTCTTTTTTTTTTTTCCTGCCTGCCCCCTTACCCCCTACAAGAACTGCATTTTCTGACAATAATCCAAACTCTCTGAAAACAAAAGAACCCTCTCATTTCTCCTTCTGAATATAAACCCTGTCGATTCTCAAAAACAACGGCAGAGTTCAGCGGGGGGGAAACCGCAAGGCTAAGGAAACACCAGCCAAAGGCAGACACTTTACCGGAGTGACTGGGAAGTCTAGGGGAAGTTATTCTAAGACTCTGGTATAAACATTCTTCCCAAATTCATCTGTAGAGGCCATTTAATCGTACGTTCAATGGACCCCAATGGCCTTCGAAAACCCCTCTACAGTTCTGAGAAACCCTAAGTTTTACGTAAAGATCTGAAGCCGTGTGACAAACAGCTCAGTGCTATGGTAGACTCAGTTTCATCTGTCTGTGGTGCAGCTGCATGACTGTCATGTAAACAAGCAGCACTAAAAAACCAACCATAGTAAAACATTAAGAATAAGCGCAGAGGAATAAAACTGGGCACTTTTTTTTTGGTCCACATGTGTTTAGTGTCACATTTCACAAGCTTTCTCATTAAATTCTGGCTGCCCATTTGATGCTAAGACCGACACTATGCATCAGAACTGCATATTCCACAGAAAATGAAACGATCTGAAGTACGAATAGTCTGATTTTTGGGGTAATTACTCCGCTCACCCCATTAACAACCAAGGTTAAATAACTATCAAGAGTGACTACTGCTAACCTAAATTCTTTTTTCAAAATATTTAATCGGGAAAGGATCTTTTTTAGCCTTCGACCTCATCGCCTCAGGTAAAATTTACATAAGTATTCCATGGATTATTAAGCGTGATTAAAATCAGAACATTACTTTGCTGTATTATTACGCTGTGGAATGCGGGGGCACATTACATTGAAATAAAGAGGCCCAAATGTAAAAGCCAGATCCGACTAAATTAGAGTGAGTTCACCAGAAGGAATGGGTCATATATCCCCTGTCTTCCTGACCTGTCTACCCCCTATAATGTGATGTGTGTATATGTATGATCGGGTTGATGGCCTGTTTTTCGCTGGTACTTGTGACTAGTGACATGGTGTATTGCTACAGCAATAAAGGGTTTTCATCATCATCATCGTAAATAAACGCATAGACTTGTTTTGGTACATCCATACCTTCCATCATCTAAATAAACATGCACGCATGTGTAAGTATCATGGCCACAGCTGTGATCTTGGCCTGTAAGATGCTGCGGTAGGCGGAGTTCTGAGACCCACACTCCTCTTCCGGCACTACCGATGGATTCGTGCCCATGCCCATGCCGCTCACGCTGCGCCGCGGGCCACTACCGTCTAACCTCCGGCTGTGGGCCGACATTCCAATTTATAAAATGCCGCATAATCCAATCGTGGGCACCGGCAGGCCGAGCGCGCTGATAGCGATTCTCCAGGGGTGCCGTGCGCCAGCTTCCGCGATAAACATCAGGAAAGCCCCAGTGTTTCTCTCTCCTCCTCCGGGTCCGGAATTAATCTATCTGCCTCCTGGGAGGTCACTGCAGCCCCTACACTTAGTGCTAGAAGGTGGATGGTGCTAAAACACACCTTTCCCGATAAAAGGTCACGGCATATCAAATTACTCATGACATTTCCATTACAATTTCCTAAACGGAGCCACTGCCAGCTCCCGCAGACCATGACATCATTTATTCACAGGCCCGCTTTCTCTGACCGCTAAGAATTGGAGGGAGGGAGGGAGGGTGCATGTATGGGTTTGGTGCCTTGGCGGTGAGATAAATCACGTTGTCGGCCCTTTACCGTTCGGATGATTAACGCCGTGACTGATCACCGAGCTCTGTCTCAGGCTGTGAGCTTCAAAAGAGGAGCTGTCAACTGTTCCGTACAAAGCCTTATTTATCTATCAGGTCCAGGTGATTCCACATTCGAACATGCATGTTGCGAGATGCTACCTGGAAATCGACTGACCACAAAGCAGCACGCTGTGCCCGTGGCGGGTAAGAAAGCAAGCTAAGAAAACATCACAGATCCGAATGCAAGGATGTGGCTGGATACAAATTGGGGGCAAGTCAGAGTTAGGGTTTTGATAGGCTTTTCACAGAGAACTTGGCTTTGAAGAGAAATCCCTGCCGCTCTCCTTCACTGCCCCTGTGTAGGAATGCAAGGCACGCCGAACCCAGTCCTTAATTACACAAAGCTTTAAATCCGCGTTGGCCAGTTGCACAAGATGCTCCGAGGACCTTAATTACGCTACAGGACCTTGAACCACATGCACATTAAGTCTTTAGCACCGGAGTACGCTATTGATTTTGCTGCTACATTTTCCACCAGGCGCCCCAGATCTTTATCGGATATGGCATGACACATCCGAGTGCTACAACAGAGGGTGTCTCTTTCAAAAGCCATTCCCATCCTTACTTTAGGGATCGTCGTATCACATTGGTACGAAGGGCTAAGCGCTGCTCCGCAAAATGGTCCTTCGCTAAGTGTTTGTACACAATGGCGAACATTGACACAATACAATCTGTATCGACTCAGAAAATCATACTTCTGTGCCCTCGCAATCTGCAAGCAATTTAGTCTTTAGAATTCATCTGCGCCACTTCAATGTCTTTTTGCACACCAGACACAATGTCGACAAGTGAAATGGCAGCTAGCGAGCCACCAAAAAATGACACAGCAGCAAATATAGCATATATCAAAACTGAATCCATCATTTAGTTCATTTAACTTGTTAGTTAACTAATTTTTTTTTTGTTATTTAACAAAAAAGACAAACATTATCCTCATGTTTTTCTTAAAAACCAGAGTTTGGTTAAGTACAGAATTTCAAGCAAGACATTGGAAAATAATGCAATGCTTTTTGCCTTGTATGTGTTTATTATTTATTAAGCTCTGTTTGGGTTGAGGTTCTTTTGCAAATTTGCTTTTTGAACACCACCCACCTGTACAGTCAACCTGGGATACAAACAGCAACACTGAGCGTAGCAGGAACAGTCACCAAAATCTGACCCTAACTGTTTGTCCCCGTTAGCCTGTTTCCAGGACTCGGTGGGGATACAAAGTATCTCTGCCGCTTTTAGCTTAGCCAAACAATGAAGTGTGAAATGCTGCATGGGTATTTTCAGATTATTTTCTACTGTTTGGCTTGGAAAGCATCTTTCCTCACACAATCTCATCTGTTGAACTTATTTCTTTCCCCCTCAGAAACTTCTCAAAGTGACGGAAATAGCGTCTGCCGCTCGACACAGGGAGCACCATAATTTAACGCTACGACTGGGATTTAGGGCCGAAAGGCTGCTTGGAGAGAGAGTCCCGTGGGCTCCCAGTAACCACTCCCCCTAGCCCTCCGAGGTTCAGATGTCCGGGACACGGAGGAGGAAAGATCCAGCCACTTCTTTCAGTTTGCCACATTCAAGCCGCAAACTAAAGAGGTGACGAGTTGAGTATGACAAGGCTAGCGCTCCAGGGAGTCCCACGTAATATTGAGAGGTACTTTATTTATTTTTGTTTCATAAAGGCTTAAAGAAGTCAACTTTTTCCATTCCCCAATGGCAGGATACTATGACATCGAACCTCCCCCAGTCATCTACTCCAACATAAGTCATGCTCGACTCCAGCTACCTCATGGCTACTGAGCATGTTTCATAAGCACTCACAGTGACACCACCAAGGGTGTTGCTAAAAGGCAGATTCTATGGTATATATACAGCACGGCTTACCACTGTTGCATAATACATACATTAGAATACTGTCTGGTAATGTTTAGAGATGCTAACCAACTGGAAAAAGTCAGTAAGCTCCCACTGTATAATCCATAAAACAATAACAAGAAGACTTGGCCAAGTATCCAAGTATACATAAACTGTGCATACTATGTCTGCCCTAAACAAGAAGTCATGGCACTCTGTTAACTCCAATACATATATGAGTTCACAGCTACTTAAGTCCTAAATCCGAGATGCAAATATATGCAGGATGACCTACAAATAGCAGGGCAGTTACCAAGAAGTTTGTGTCTAGACAGAGGTTAGCAACACTTGCTATCAAGCAGTTGCCTCTGAGAAGCATTGCTCCCTGATGTCTTGTTGCCAAGCTCTAGTCTTTATGAGGTCAGTTGAGTCCTGAATGTGGGTGGATGAGAGATGGATTGGACCAGGGAATCCACCAGCCAGTCGTCATACGGCGCTGGAGAAATAATCATGAGGACTGTGAGCCACAGAGACGGACGTGCATTTCACGACCCTGTCATCTGGCAAAGGCCTTGCATTACCGCCACCGCGGGCTGTCCCATCTCGTCACATCTTCCACGGCATAAACCGCGGCCGCGTCTCGCCGGCCATGCCACAACCCAGAAAGTGTGCACAGCTGCATAGGTTGGAGTGCAGGAAGCATAAAAATTCCCGTTAAATAATATTCCTCTTATTAAAGATCAAATAGGCATACTTTATGACCAGGCGCGACGAGGGGGGGGTCTGGACCAAGTGAACTGTTTGACCCAACTGTACTAAAGCCAAGACTTGGTTCCGTAGTAAAGGGGAGGCTATGCTTCTCACTGTGGAAAGATAGAGAAATAAGTAATGGACAAAAATCTCAACATACGGCACAAGATAGAGTAGGTGACTGGAAGGAAGGGATTTGTTTTCCTCAATTCCTGTGGGGGCGGCATGGTAACTCACAGGTAGCTTCTCTCATGATAGCTCACTTCTGCATCACACCTCAAGCCTGTGGGCAGCATTCCTGCTCTGTGTGTGTGGGTGTATCTGTTTCTGCGCGTGCGCGTGTAGATGATCCCGGTGCTTGCTTGGATATATCAGTGTCCTCCTGCAGTCCAAAAACGTGCACTCAGATCTACTGGCATCTCTAAATTGCCCTTATTATTTGATGCTTGGTGAACGTGAGCCCTGAATTACAGTGGCATCCCTGCCTTGCACACTGTTTCTGAGGCATCAGATAAATGATATGGAAAATAGATGGAATACTATTTTTGCTGAAGTATAATAGGTTATGGACCAGCAGGTGGAATTTATACACAGACCCCCTTCCCCAGCTAATTTAGCAAAAGCATTGATGCTTTAGCGTGACTGGTGTTAGCATGAGAGTAAGCACCGCTAGCACACTGCGTAATGGTCCATAGATTTTCATACCGTGGCCCCTTTTGAATGCTGTCATTCATCAGCAATGTCCGATATTTAGAGGGACAGTAAAAAGAGGTCCGGCGCAATTGCCACTCTGGAACTCCAGATATATGTACGGAATGGATGGATCAATAGTCCACTGTGAAGAATCTGCTATTAAAGACCACTGCTACCAAAATGTGCAAAAAATCTATCAGTTCTACTGAAAAAATATTCCCAATATCAAGTTATCAACTATTTCGGCAAAAATGTATTAAGGGTTAATCTTCCGTACTACTAATGGAGAAAAGCTACTGAGAAACATACTTCTGTGAGTAGTACTGCATTTCTTCCCAGGCTTGCGGAATTAAACTACCATTTTGTGTTGAGGTCAATACATATATAATGTTTTTTTAACAATGACAAATGAGACAAGCTTAAACACTCCCAGGCAGGGACGTGACAATCTGTATTATAAGACAACCAGTGAAAAAGCACGGATTAGGCAGAGAAAATGCGAGTATTCGAGAAGGCTGCTGAGTGGAAAACAAAAAAAGGCACGAAGCCACACCTTGGCTGAGGCAGCTCCACAAGAGCAACACCTTATCACTAAACCTTCAGACTTGGCATCCCTCTGTCACATTGCATCCCCCTCAGGTGTTTAAAAATGGTCAACTCCTTACTATATACTTATTTTAACCAATTGCACAATCCCTGTTCCTCAATCACCAATTAATCACACAATTTTCAAATTTTATTAAAATTTATTAAGATGTGAACCTTACTGTAATCAACAGCATCACTGATGAGCATTACTAACACCTCAAAAATAGCTCATATGTATTTTTAAGGCTGGATGCACTTTGAAAAATGATGGCACTGTTGCCATAACTCATTGGTCACCACATTACAGCTCTTAGCAAAAATCGTTTTTAAAAGGAGCTGGCAAATGTACTGCTGTGAGTGTAAAACAGCAGCTCTATTCTTAATGTTTCACTTTCCCAATTAAGTGGGGTAAGAGGAATGGAAAAGCGGCCGGACACTTCTCCGCGTGACACCCGCGTACAGCAGAGGTGGTAACGCCTAGAACAAAAAGGTCTGCTGCTAGCAGAGAAGCAGACAATAAATATACAGGAGAAAGAAAATGGAAGCAAAAGCCCAAGAGCAGCCATGTGTCAAGCCGGAGGAAGTTACTGTGGAAATGCGCCTCACACTGGCTCCCTCTTTGGTGCAACGGCCAGAGTGCAAATTCAATCCATGATTACACGCTCGCGTTTACATGCGTTACACGGTCCACGTCCTGATTGCGCATCTTGCCTTCCTTCCATGTTTAATGATTTTGAGCTAAGAAAGGCTTCTTTTTTTCCAAAAAAAAAAGTAACCACTGAAAAGAGAAAATCAATTAAACAACATTAATGCTTTTTCTGACTTGTTTTATGCAGGAGGGAGCAGACTCACTTGATTAGTTTGAACATTTTTATGAAAACCTTTTAATTGGAGACAGAAAAATCCAATGGAAATCGAAAGTTAAACTTTACGCCAGAATAAAACAAAACATTCTATCAATTTTGACACAAACATGAATTCAACATGACAATGCATTAAACAACGCGGTCTTACCAGTGCACGTGGCAGTATTACAATGTGTTCTTTGTTCGACAAAAAGGACTGTATTCTGGATTTGCCCAAAAAGCAAACTTAATTCCATGTTCTGTGATAAGAAGACATTATGTGTTTCTGGAAGAGGACGCGATATGGGAAGTCCAGAACTCCCATAGGAGTGTGGCTAAGCCATCGCCGCAACCCGACGACGACGTTACAAATCGCATTTCATCAATCCCTTAAAATGTTCACAGAAAACATGCCTGGAAGTGCTTGATAACTGGGTAACCCAAACCTCCATAAGAACGCACATCGGAGCATTAGGATACCTGATTGAAATTGAATTTATTTCAGAGTCATACACATCCAGGTGCATATGAGGTGGCCAGTATCAGCCAGGGCAGATCTCTTTAATAACTTCCTCCGCCCAGGAGTCCATTACTTTCTATGATAAAGAGGTTAAGTATGACCTTATGGCCAACAACTCTGAGTAAGAGCTTGGTCAGAGACCATCAAGAGGGTGCCAGACGTTTTATCTAATTACTCCCGCTATGTCCCAGCCAGATTCTGCATTTTTCTTAAACGGGCATGCTTTTCATACAATAGTTTAGGTATGGGATTAAGAAATGTTATATTTAAACTTTACATGGAGGTTTATCTAAGAATCAGTCTGAAGTTAATCAGTAAATCAGAGAAGATTCATATCAAGCTGACCAGTAAAACTGTACCTACCAGGATCTGATAAACAGCCTCTCCTCATTTCATGTCATCCTGATTACTAAACTGGGGCTACCCTGACGGGTAAAACACACAAACGTTACAACGATCCAGCCACATCAATTAAGCGTAAAAAACTGCATTATCCCTACTGTTTTGTTTACTCCCCAACTTGAAAGAGAAGGACGACGGGACAGCACCGCTCAAATTATTCACAGTATATTTAACGTGTGTGCTTTCGGGCCTGTTCTGCAGAGCCTCGGAGCCTTGAATCTCTTTCCTTTGTCCGTCATGCCAAGACAGAAAAAGAATAAGGAAAAACATATAATTCTTCATATTTCTTTAAATAGAGTAGAGGAGGAAATCCATTAGCAGAGCAGTGCTAACCCGTATGGAAAATGCTGAGAAGACCAGTGGGGGACTGGCTAGATGGGGGGGGGCAGGTGTGGGCTTCAAAAATGAGAGTGACAGGAGTCTAAGGCATTCGCTGGGTCAAGTGGGGGCCTCCCTCATCACCGCATGGCCCCGCTCCCAATCCCCACATACACAAGCCCATGCATGACTTGCGTTGATGAAACGGCATTTAACGGTTAATGGGGAGGCTTTGGCTCGCGCCCATCCATGCGGCGCGGCTCCCCGGCTTAGCCAGGCCCCGCTGCCGGGGAGCCCAAGCCTGCTGCCCACGGAGCAGACTCATATGTCAGCCACCGCCGCGGAAATAAATAAGGCCTCCACTTTCACAAATTAATGGTATTTTCGGGCAGCAGACAAGGGCCGTTATGCCTGTGAGGATGTTCCCCTTGAATAAGGAGGTTTAGGGAGTGCTGACAGCGCTTTGTAGGCTGCCTTTCATGGATCAAAGAGATTAATTGGTCCCATTAAAAACGGACAAGTCGGCGAAGAAACAGAAATTACGGCAAGACTGATTTCCTGTGTGTGGTGAACGTTTTGCCCTGGCTCATTCCTCAGGCAGACAAAACAACTTATAATCAATCAGGGAGGACTTTTCAAAATCAAAATGAATGCCATCTCTATCCTGAAGAGGAATTTTAAAACAATAGGTCTGCACCCAAGCAATATGGGTTTCTCTAGATGAACTAAACACAACTGAAGTAAGCACAATATTCAATAGAGTTTTTTTCCACAAAAATATTTTCTGGGTAGAACGAAAAATGATTGGTTCAGAGAACTATCCAATCAGATTGTAGAGGAAGTGGGTCCAAGCCACAAAAGAAGGCAAGGCCAAGACAACTAATTAGTTCCCACCTCCTCTACTTGCTTGGACCCATACTCTGATTGGTTATCTCTCTGAACCAATCATTTTTCATTCTGCCCGCAAAACATTTTCATCTTAGTAAAACTCCTATGTGAATTATCAGCAGGGCAATTTGATGAGTTTAACATCACTGAAGATGGTTTAAGGCAGTGTTTCTTAAACTGATCCTCTGGGACCCTCTTACAGTCCACGTGGACTGTCAGGTGGGGAACTGAGAGGGAGCAAAAATGTGGACCGTCTGGGGATCTCCATAGACAGAGTTGAGAAACACTGGTTTAAGGAATGGACATTCGGACGTGCTTAACTGCATACTTATCTCAGCCTGTGAGCTGATTAAGTAATAATAATGATAATTGATACTTTCATTGATCCCTGTGGGGAAATTGTCTTTTTATGCCTCCCTCAACTTGCTCTTTGTAGAGTAAGCTGCCTGCAAAGGGCAGCCACCTGGTGGGGTGCCCAGGGAGCTGGGGGTTAAGGGCCCTGTTCAAGGACCTACAAAAGTACTAAGGCTGGGTTTGAACCAGTGACCTTCTGATTACAGGCACACAGCCTTAGCCAACTGATCCACGTACTGCTCCCAAGTAATAAGGTCATCAGCATTTTGCCGTGAATATAAACAATCAAGTGCCTACATTAATAAGATGCTTCCCATAAACTTTTACAGAAAATGATTCTTTTTTCCCTAGAGAAACAAAATTACGTTTAAGACTATATATAGAATATAGGTAGCCTTAGTCTGGTAGAATGACACCTGATTCCTGTAGATTTTTTCATTCCTTTAATTTGATTATTTTTTTTGGAAAACAATAGAACTCATACTATCTATTATTTCTGTAACACAAGCTATCATTTTGATCATTTTGACAACCCCACTGGTCGTGTTACACAACAAATACTGTTTGACTTTACTTGCGGTTTCCCCAAAGTCTACTCTTCATCTTTTGAGATGAAAGGGTTACAATGAAATAAAAAAAGAAATAAGAAAAATATACAGTGCCATCATTCTATCAGCCACACAGGGAGATTTGGAAGGCATGCATTTCATCCGGAAACTCAGGGTTACAATGTGGCTACACATCATACCAGTGAGTGACTGGCTCATTCTGCGATAAAGAAAAACTTGCCCAGTATCTCATTACTGTCTTATTGATTAAAAAAAAAAAAACTTAACACCACCGGCATAAAAAAAACCTCTCAAAAGCCACGACTTCAGAACTTCAATTGTGAGCTAATTTTTTTTTGTTACCATGGTAACTCTCACCCGAGATCTGTCCTGCTACATAAAAATAAATAATAAAAAAAAACTGGCCACACCAGTCAAAACATTCTGTTCCAGAACACATGTGCCAAGGGCCATTTGGTGAAAGGGCATCCGCCGCCATTAATGGCTGCCATAGGCTCCCACCGTAGTGTTAACCGGCCCGTGACAGCGAGATCCTAACTTACTTATGCGGTCGCCTGATGAGCCCAATGACCTAGTTATGTAATTTCAGCACACTCAACAATCATCAGAACATTTCAGGCCTGATGCACAACAGCATGAACCGTGTAGCTCCAGGAAGAAGGCAAAAAACCTACTCTTCATATGGCCTACTTACGCTTTGATGCTCTACCTTGGCTTTACCAGAATACCATCAATTCTGCGTCGGGCTGTATTCTGCTACAGCGATAACAGAGTGACCATTCATTATTTTTTTTTTTAATCTATGAGCCTATCGCATTTAATGGACCAGGCCATCTCTGTAATTCCTACTAAGGGTGAATTTTTTCTGACAGAAAGTCGATAAATACAGCATTTCCCTTTATCTAAGTAATACAGTAGGGCCTAAATATTTCATTACGTGTCACGGCTCTAATCCAGCCGGTATCCAGCCTCTCATCGAAATTAACGTCTGCGGCTTTGCCGAGCCGCGGCGTTCAGAGGTGACGGTATTACAATACAATTTATCCAATTACCAACCAGAAATCACATTAGTCTAAAAGTGGCGGCAGGGTGGATGGGGAAACGGCGCCGGCCATTGTTCGGCTTGACCGTTTGCCTCGGGACATTACCATAATCCATTAAGAGGCCCGATTCGCCGTCTACTGTCTCTCAAAGCAGCTGTCACCGTCTGGAAGCACAAGTGAAATGCTTAACTGGTCCAAGTGGGGGAAAAGACAGTCTTGTTTGTGAAATATGAGCGAGGAGCTCTCCTCATCATCATCATCACCACCATCATCGTCGTCGCCTTGACTTACAAGCGAAGGCCAAACTGCTTGTACAGATGCTGATTTTTGGGCCGTTTTTCTGCCTGACTTCTCTGCCTGTGTGTACCGTTGTGAATGCGCTACATCCTGTGGCAATGAAGTCCGACACAAACCTGCTGCTCAGCGTCAGTCAAGTGCACCACTAACGTTCAGGCACCTTCACGCGGTGCGTGGAGGCCAAAGTAACCCAGCCACGTCCCTCTGTCTGCAAACGTGCCATTTGTTTGCTTGGCACATACTGTTATGCGAGTGCTTATGCACGCATGGGGGTGTGTGTATATGATGACGTTTACAGGTGTGTGTGCTTTTACGTGCGGGGCTGAAATCTGACATAATAGTTTAACAGACAGACTGGGACTGATTCTGGGATTTTTTATTTTTTTTTATTTATTTAAGACGGGGGGCATGAGTGACTATAATTCATACAGAGTGGCTAACCTTATCATTAGCCAATGATATGTTTTAAATCTGTTTGTGGGGGAGGGAGCACTCTGGTGGCCAATTAGCTTTCAGTTAGGGCCAGTGCCCCTGGGGCTCCGCCCCTGTACATGTCCCTAACACAAAAAGTTTGCAAATATCCCCATAACCTGTTATTCAGTGACCTTTAAGTAAAAAATGCAATTCAACTATTTATTAGTTTGTTTCACGTCATGTTACTAATAAGAAACGTCAAATGTACGTCCTTCGTAATGTACGTTATTTACGTTATTTGTAAGTATGTCAGTCTGTGGGTATTGAGTCGTAAGTGTGTCTTTTGTGTGTGTCTTTTGTGTGTGTGTGTGTGTGTGTGTGTGTGTGTGTGTGTGTGTGTGTGGTCTCCTAGACAGGGCTGCATTCATTTTCAAGGATCAGCACAGTGCTAATTAACACACATATAAACTTTATAAGCAGAAGTACACTTTTCAGAAACAGACGGCGAGTCGGACAGCCACTCCTAGGCAGCCCATAAACAGCTCCTTCCCAATCTTTTATTGTGTTTCAGCGGTGCTTTCAGAAGCGTGTTTGATAAGCACTGATTGGCCACGTGACAGACAGGCCCAGTTCCCTCCCCCCCCTTGGGACAGGACAATATGGCAGCAACACCCATCCCACATTTCCCGGATCACATTCTTCAGGAAGATCGTGCTGTACGGTGGCATCTGTGAATCGAGTGCCTACTGGGACTTATCTGATGCTTCTTCACCAATCGCTGCCATATTTATGTATGTATACAGAAGGGGAGGGAGGGGGAGAGAGAGAGAGAATGCAAGATGGCAGCAGCAGGTGCAACAGAAATAGACTCAAGAACTGCAAACAGGCTCAGGCTGCCCGTTAAGAGCCGACTGGAGCGGGTCCTGTTTCCACAGTTATCACCTGCGATCTGACTTCCCAGTAAAACCTCAGCCTCTTTCATCAATACCTTCATTACCAACTTACATTATATACAATCTACTTTCAAAAGGTTTTTTCATAACAGCTGAGACAGGGAGACTGAGGATATGGCACGTGAACACAGAACAAAGGAGCGTCTATCAGTCGGCTTGAGCCAGACGCTCAAATCTCTGTGGCTTGCCAGTTAAATGCTTCACTTTTTTGGGGGAAAAACAGGATCAGATACAGGGTAGTTCCAGAAGGCACAAGACATGTCGTTTTTTTTTTTTTTTTTTACTGTGCAATGCGGCAAATTTAACTTAACTGGTAATTTATTTTTGGAGAATAGTCTGGGGAAAAATAATACAAAAACATGCCACCGCGAGGTGTACTTCAGTTAGACACCATGTCTGACAGGCAGCTGTCCTTTTGAATGAGCAGCGATTGAAGCCTCACAGCTGTGCATTATGTGACGGGGAGAGAAAAGGTAGCCGGCAAGATGTGCGTTACACATGTGTGATTCTCACTTTGACTGGTCCCACATTGGACCACCATGGACTGACAGGTCTTGGAGAGACAGCCTGGCGAATGGGGGTTACAGCCAGATGGGGCATGTTCTGCAGTGCCACGCCCAATCCCTGGTGGCCACCCAGTTGGGGTACTGGGCTGGGAATGGGCTGCAGGGGGGGAGCACAGCTGCCACCCATTAGCCAGCCTGATTAAAGTCACTTCACATCCAGACGCCCTGCAGCATCCCCGAGATCTCTCCCCCTATTGGACACTGGCAGCCCATGTGCACCACCCAAGAATCCCCGTTTACAGAGCCTTAATACAAAATATTCCAGTAAGAACGTCACGCTGCAGAAATGGGCTCTCTGAGCTCCGGATGTTGTACTGGACAACAGACTTAGACGGAGCAACTAAGTAACTGATTACCCGTGTTGCACGTGTTAATGCGGGCGGGTGTGGGTCAGCGGGCCAGGCCTCTGTGCCCGTGATGGGAAGGGCATCGGCTCGATCCTGATTGGTACAGCAGCACCGGGCCCTTGAGCGAGGCCTTTAACTCTGAAAAAACAAGCCGGCGCACTCACCCCAATATATCTTAAGAAAATGGAGAGCAAGATGGGATGCAAAAAACCCAAAACACATTCCAAATGTACCTGTAGTCTTACAAATGGCAAATAAAGATTTACTTCATTAAAATCAGGGACCCCATTTATGAATGATTAGGAAGACCTAACCAAAGTAGGGTCCTTATTGTTACATCTGTGATAAAGAACTAAGCAACACAAACCTTGCATAGCTCAGTAATACAAAAGGAGGATCAGGTCCATATCAAACTACCCTGGCTATATGCCAAACAAGCAAAATGAGAAAATGCATGCTTTGTGCACAGCCAAGATCTCTGCCTTGCATTATGGACTAAAGCTCTCCCATAACAGGCTGACAGGCGGCCCTGCCTGCAGTCCAGACATGTACGGTTGGGCGTAACCGTAATCTGCTTAGAGAAGACAGCAACAATTCAATTATAACCAATAGCCAATCCCCAGTGCCACCACGGTCAGTGCAAGCTCACAGCTGGGTATTTTTGCGGTGGGAGAGGGAAGGGGGAAGAGCGAACACGAGAGAGACTTTATGATCCATGATTACATTACGGATACACAATGCATTTATGAAAGACACGACGGATAATGACACTTAACTGCAGCGGTGGAATTAAAAAAAAAAAATGACGTTTAAGCTAAAGCTGAGATATTCGTTTTTCACTTGTAAAATAATTAAATGTTTTTCCCCCTTTACCAAACAAATACGTCTCATATTGTCCTCCATAATCCCATTAAAAAGCAAACAATACAATTCCAGTTATTGCACTGATAGGACACTCCTGTGATTAGGATTACAAGGCAGCTCATCGATATGTCTGCTTTTAGCACTGAGGACTCTGAGGGGCAGTAAATATCATATGGTGCTGGTTTAATGTAAAATTTCACAATTTTCACGAAGCAGCACAAAATTCTTAGTATATATCTATATGCTAAGTTTCAAATGAGAAAGAGAACCTCCTGCCTATGTGCTGGACCACATCTGCCTCGTAATAAGAGGACATGTTAAATTCAGGTCAGATATGTTTCTGCATATTCGATACCCTCTTGTCTGAAAGCCCCTGCGTTTCATGCAGATTAAGGGAGAGCGCTGCGCAGCCTGTTAAATCAGGTGTGCAGCCAGCCCTGAGCTGTCTCCTCTTGAGAAAAAGGATGTGAATAATGTCGAAGCAATTAGGCGACGGCTCTATGGAAATACCGCTGCGTGACGTCAATCCGGGAGGTCCGGAAATGGCCCTCGCGCCCCCCCCACGCGCTCGCGCCACTGCGAGGCCTGGGGGCTGTTTGTAAACAGCTTGCTCCGGCGCGAGTGTGCGCTGGTATCCGCTCACACCTCTGGGAGACTCGTGGAAGATTAAAGGCAGATCAGCACCACTCAGATCCCTGACTCAGCCAGACTCCCGTTTTTAATTTGACCCTTTTTGAAACCAGGCCACGCCTCATCCCCCCCCCCGCCAGCCCAAGCTCCTTTTAAACTCAGCCTTAGCAGGGCTGTAATTGTGGCTTGTTGGGGTAAGTTTGGAGAGAGCTGCGGAAGTTACTTTTTTGTATAGGAGGCCTTCGGCAGCACCCTGTCCATGGCCCACTAAAAACCAGGCCGCCTGGATGCCAAGGGGTCTTTGCATGCCTGCCCCCCATCTGGGGGGGGGGGGGGGGGGCTGTGCCAGAGTGGGGGGGCGTCCTGGAAACGGGCGACATGCCTTCAGGGCGCACGGGCCCTTTCTGGCTCACTGGACGGCGGCCCATTTTAACGGCGCCTCGGTGCAGGGTGACAGATGGTGGGGAGAGTCCTGTGCAGTGACGACGCAGGCAATGGTGCCCACCGAACACCCAGCTGCCCGTGGAAAAGAAGGGGGGGGGGGGGTGGGGAGGCCGGGTGATTGCATGAAGGTAGGCAGGCGGCTTGCCGGGAACACGGCTGCTAGATCGGCATCCTACTCTGCGCACGAGGGGCCTCCCAACGCCCCCAGACAAGCAACCGCAAGCAACCGACACGCGCTTCCGGAAGAGGTGAATCACCACGCGCCCCCCCCCCTTCATGCTGCCGCCTGCCTCTGGCTCTCCTGACGATTCCGCTGTGCTCAAGGAGGGCGGTGTGAAATAAGGCCGATCAAAAGGATCAGGCGCGTGGAGGAGAATGATGCCTCGAGAACCATCCTCGTTCTCGGCACTTCTCAGAGGAGAGTCGGTGAAGAGAAAAAAAAATGCTCTGGGCTCAGCCGGGCACTGTAAATAAATCAACAAACGTCCAAGGGCTTTGGAGGCTGCTGCTGTGCTTTAATCAGAAACAATCCATCATTCTCTCTTACGTTTACATTTTTCCAACAATTGAATTAGGGCCGTGGCTCAGAAATGCTTAATGGCCCGCTTACCGCGGTTGTCAGGGCAACATTTTAAAGTCACCTTTAGCTTTCACTTTCGAGCAGAAGGAAACACCTGTATAAATTACCCTGCTTAAACGGCTTAATTGTTAACGATGGCTGTTGTTTTAACTCGTGTTTATGAGGTGCTAAGATTACACACTTGCCGGTGGTGCCGCACCTAGCAGACCGTATCCTACACTGGGGACCGGGGCTCAGTCCCTGCGCACTGCATTAGCTGTCTGGAGGAGGACACCCAGAAAACACAAATGATCTCGCC
Source organism: Hyperopisus bebe (assembly GCA_026777045.1). Taxonomy (NCBI): domain Eukaryota; kingdom Metazoa; phylum Chordata; class Actinopteri; order Osteoglossiformes; family Mormyridae; genus Hyperopisus; species Hyperopisus bebe. The sequence goes on from JAODJW010000038.1 coordinate 19,086,203, forward strand.
TCCTGTTGTCAGCCGGCTGGGTTCCCATCCCTCTCACTGGTCCACAGCGATGACAAACGGGTGCCTGCGGGCCTGTAGGTGGAACGGAGATCTCCCCATAGCCTGGTGCATTCCTCTAGAAGGCTCCACAAGGAGCGAGCAGAAGTAGGTAACCAACGGCGTGCGTGATACTGGAAGGATGTCCTCCTCTTTAGAACGTGGGCTTTATGCTAATCTGCATTTCAGGCACGATGTAGAACTTGGAAGCAAAACTCCTAATATTAACTCTCTATTTTTGCTCATTTTTCAAATTTCCAAAAAGATATGCCAGATCACATAGTCATAATTCATGATGGTAACACGTTACTTAAAGCTATCGTGGTCGGTATAATAATTAAGGATAGTTTATACTACAACAGGAAAATATCTATAGTGCATTATAAATGAGAACTTCATAAAGCATTCATAATACATAATAAACATGGCTATAATGTGTTATGCCTTTTTATAAATATTTATAGCCATGTTTATAATGCTTTATAAATGCATTATAATGCGTTATGAATGTGTTCATAGATTCTTATAGACATGGCGTCCATAGAACATGTCTACATAATCTTCAAATATCAGATTTACAACAATGCCTCTCAACCATCCATCTATCTTCTAACTGCTTATCCAGGTCAGGGGGTCAAGGGAACCTCCTACCATCTTCTCCAAGCCAGCTCAGGCAGGGGAACCAAAACACTCTCATGTAACACCTCTCTACCTGTCTTCATTGGCTCCCAATGTTCTATCTCACCCTCTACGATCAGCCAGCTTCGCCTGTTGATCCCTCCACCATTATGAAAGTAATGATCACTCTAGATGGATCATATAACACTCTAGATGTTATTCATTTGCGGTTCCTTTATGGTGAACCAAGCTACTGATCCACATCTGGGCAGCAGAGTTCCGATAACTTTCAAGAAGGGACTCAAAACCCAACTCAACTACCTCAACCAGCTCATTCTACCACCAACACCATCCACTATTTCTTGATTATGGTTTAACAACAACTCTGGATGCTCTCTTCTATTTTATTTGCATCTAATATGAATCAAATCCTCGTAGTATTTTTGATTGGATTAACTTTCCCTATGTTTGGTTCTAACAATGTTTTTTTTATAATTCTTGCTCCAATGCTATAAAGCTTTTAACCAGCCTAAATTTGGCTCCTTGACAGATGTATGCTTATGATGCATAATCTTCCTCATTCTTACATCATTTCGGATAAAAGCGTCCACTAAATAAATAAATGTAATTTATCATTTTGTAATCCTTTGTAGTACTTAATGGTCTACATTTGTCCTGCCGAGATAAGCATTGCACCGGCAGAGAGAACACAAACACTTAATTTTGATCGCTACGCGACAGGCTCAGCACTTCAACACTGGCCTAATTAAAATGTCAAGAACAATTAAATAGCGTTCAAATGACAGGAAACAATGAACTGCCCAGTCAAGCCTTCGGCACAGATGGACCAGCAAGCAACCAATGGCATTTTTTTTTTGGAAAGTGCTGGAGGATTCTATTCATGAAGGCCATTCTGGATGGAGAATGAGGGTTACACCATGGTGTCAAACACAGTTGGTGTCCCGACCCCAAAACGACCTGATAGCTACATGCACTCGGACCACAGTGGACCACATCCCCATAGGCACCCTTGTAAAGCCAATGTTCTAACACAAAGGACATCATTAGACTGCTGGACTCATCTTGACCAGCAGTGCCCTTGAGTGATAGCTGTTGGCTGACTTGCGTGTCACCTTTGCTTGAGCCCCAGGCCTGTGCTCTTTCTGCTGGAGGATTACTGCGGTACAGATACTTTAACCTTCTGCCATAGATACACTGCCACACCAGCCCTGGAACAACGGCAGTGCACTGCAGACCCTTAAACGGTGTAGCTAAGGCTAATCTTAAACCAGTACTAGACCATTAGTCACTGCGCACAAGTGGGCTTTCAGGGTGCAGTTTAAAGCGAGATTAGTTGAGAATTAAAGGTTCTGGAAATGCAACAAGGATCTGGGGCAGCACGTCAGCTGTAGCTTGCAGTCAATTCCCCACTCTAATTCTCCTTCACATCCTCTCAGCACAGACTTTGCCTCAGCACGAGGTTCAACATTATTCCCGAGAGTAGAGATATCGTGTCCAGTTCCTCCTTTGAATAATCTCTCCCTTCTGGTTTTCTGTCCCTTTTTCAGACATGTTAGATTTTCTAAGGCTGAACACTCATAGGCTCTTAGCTTTTTTCTCATCACTGGAAACTTGGAGGGACAACACTGGTTCCTTAACATCCCGCAGATTGTCGCTACAAGGTCCTCTGAAAAATGACACCCCCCAGTATCTGTGGTGACATTCCAGTTTTCAGATGCTTACAAGCCTCGCATATAATTTCCACAGTCTGATAAGCGTGCCGGAGACCTAAGTTGGAGTTCAGGTCAGCAAGAAAACCCACAATGAAATGCAACGTGTAACCTGAAGGTTTATTCAGCCTTTTACTCTATTCTCCTGCTGATATTTTAGATCTTTCTGCCCCAGGTGCAAATGCACTAAGATGGTAGGACTGACTTTCCATATTTTAGACAGTTGTTCAGAATGAAATTGGCATACAAGGATATATATAGCACAATAGAATGTCAGTCATAGCTGAGATTACAAATAGCACTGAGTAGACTTTGTCCCAGTCCCCAAATCCCAGATTTTGGTGTCGGAACTGGACGACACCGTCTGAGGGAATAAAGACACTGCTGGCACACTGACGACTCCAAACACTCCATAATCAGGTCCAGATTCAACAGCAGTGAGGCGAACCCCAGCACTGGTAAAGTTTAATTGGTTTTTAGATCTGTGCTCTTGTCATCTGCAGCAGCTGCTCTATCATGCATTTGGAAGAACGAGCAACTTTCCCTTCGTTTTTTTGAAAAACTAAACACCGGACACATGGAACATAATAGTACATAAAATTAATGAGCATTTAGCTACTACCTTGGCATTAAAGCAAAACCCAATTTAGCAGAATTGGTCCTACCATAAAATGGCATATGAGGGCATGTGTGTAACTAAACAGATGCATTTTCTCAGTTTTTCTTTGCTATTACATTACTGCAATGTTGGAGAAATGTACCAATTATTTTAACAGGCAAATCTATACCGAACTTAACCAAACTCATAAGATCATGTTGAATATTATTTACTAATAATTGCAAAATATGTGCTTTTTAATGACTTTAAGAATCTCTTACCTTAGAAGGAACACATTGATGTGGAAGAGAGCCCATTTTCAGTCCGGGACAAGGGGAAGCATGGGGAAAGAATAACACTGGATTAGAAAGCAGATCTCTATCATTGATATTAAAACAGCAATTCAGAAATAAGTGAAAATCAGCGCTCTTAAATGTATTTGAATGATACCATAATCAAGTACCTTTTGTCCTGATTTTTAATTGTCAGAGAAAATAAATTCATATGTATCTTAGTTACAATAATTTGCCCATTGCCGAAAACATAGTATTGCAATGAATTGCTATCTTTTAAACCATTTTCCAAATACGTGTCAGAAGCTGCAAGCAGTGAGAAGAGAAACCCATAAAAATCATTGAGTAATGACTATCCCCCACAGATTAGACAAAAACATTAATATTTGGCAATTCACACTGCAAACTCACTGTTATTTATCTTACATAATAACATATCATTTAAAAGACTGTTTTGAATGAATTGCAGAACTCCTAGATTATTCTTCATTGTTCATTGACCATTAAAAAGAAAAAAAAAAACAGATAATCTGTAAGGCACAAATGAACAGGAAACAGCAGGCTACTTGATATATGATACTTTTAACAGACTTCATTCAGGCTCTACCACTTTTCCAATGAGAGCTTAATTTCCTCTGCCTGAAATATTTAATTGGGTATTCTGTCAATGTAGAACTTTTAGCCAGAAATACAAAGTTGATTATCTGAAATACTGCATGTTTGCCAAATCCTAGGTTATGAGTTGACCCTAACCGTTCCATCATCTGACTGCGCCTCTCCGAAGAACTAGATTTGGATGTACACAATGCTTTGATTCCTCTGTAAGCAGGACGTGGGTCACTATACCATAGATGGTTTATCACTCACTCACAGATCCCTCTAACAAATGTCTCTTTATCTGCCCTCAAAGCCCTCACAGCTGTCTTTCTCAGTTTCCAGTGCAGCCCAAAGTTGCCATCTTGCTGTGCGCTGCGACTCCTCTTGATAATATCCAGGGTGTCCTGATGAAACACCTACTTCTGGGAACGCAGGCAACACCAAAACAACCCTTAGCAACCTTCAAAGTCTTGTCACGGAAGGTCTGCCACATCACATTAGAATCAGCAGTCACAAGTTCCTCACACAAACTGCGTGCAAACCCATTAGAAACAACCTGATCTTGGAGTCTGACCAAGTCCAGTCTGACCAAGTCCAGTCCATTCTCCTAGTAGGTGGTAGACTACTGGACCTAAGTTGAATCTTCAGTGTAGCAACAAAACTGTGGTTTCACAAACTGGGCACTTCTGCAGACCCTGTGATTCTGTAGGAGCCTCCAGTGTCTCTGCCCACGAGGATGTGATTGATTTCCTTCGCCACACCACCAGTATTAGAGTACCAAGTCCAATGATGTGGCTCAGGGCATTGGAACAAGGATCCAGTGACCCACAGCCCGACCTTTTGCAAAGTCAAGGAACATAGAGCCACTTTAACCATGGTGAGCAGACCTATGGGGACCATCACAATCCTCATAGCCAGCCCTAAGTCACACTGAAGTCACCCATGACCAGAAGAGTCACCTCGTGGGCACCTATTAACCACTGAGTGAAGTTGCAAATAAAATGTCTCCTTCATCGAGACATCACTCACTGTGGTCGGAGCATTCACTGAGACAACAGACAAGACAACCAGAGAGTGCATTAGCCTGAGTCTCATAATATGCTCACTGAAAGTAGTGACATCGAACACCAACAGTAGGAGCTAATCTGCCACAGCAACAGCTACTACCTGAGTATGGCAGCCAACAGAGCGACCAGACCAATAACAGGTGTACCCACCTACAAAGACCTGGCTACTCCTCGATCTGCGTACCTCAGAGAGTGCTACCACTGAAATGCAGACTTTACAAAGCTTCCCCGACAGCAGAGGAAGATGGTCATCTTGCCAGAGAGACAAGACGTTCAACGCACCTACCCAGATGGGCTGCCTCAGACAGGACCCAAGGGCCACCAAGCAGCGGGCAACGCCTCAGCACCACACCTGTCTCGATCCCCAACAAGCCTGACCCCACTGGCCCTCCGGTGGTTTCAACTCTTCCGGGTATGAGGCTCCCAAGGGCTTTCCTCCACCCCCATCATGATGCCTCCCTGTGGGCAACTGCAGTAGAGCTACTTCCATGGAAAGTAAACAAAAAAAGTGCCGTGTGTTTTGTCGGAGCTTTGCGAAGTTTGTACAGTGGTTGGAGTCCCAATCCCACTACCAAGCCCTAAATTATTCCCTGGGAATGGAGGAGCGCTTGCAGGGCAGATGCAGTTTAACTTCATGACCAGGGGACACATAACCAAGGCATATATTAATTCTGATAATGCAACAGTAAAAAAGATGCCCTAAGAGAGTGCAAACTGAACAGGAGAACTTTTGGAAGTTTGACTTACTATGGCGTTTGAACTTCCGCTATAGAAGACGGAGTGTGA